>CM037595.1:97553490-98153490 GCA_021018995.1 Chloranthus sessilifolius | reverse complement strand
TATTTCATCGCGGAGATAACAACGATCCGGATGAGAAACTCCTCAAAAATGTTGAGAGTTGAGTTATCGACTTTCGAGGGAAGAATGGACCCTAAAGTCTTCCTCGATTAGATCTCCGATATGGATCACCATTTTGAATGATATAGCATGAGCGATAAGCGATGTGTTAGACTCACCAAGATGAAGCTCATCGGTCAAGTTCGGCTCTTTTGGACCAACGTCGAACGCATGAGAGCAAATGCAGGTCGTGCTCCCATTACCCATTGGGAGGACGTGAATGAGAGACTTACGAAAAAGTACATTCCTTTTTAATACTACCATCGCTTACTTGACTAATGGCAAAATTTACGACAAGGTAGTATGCTCGTAACCTAGTACATTGGCAAGTTTGAGGAATTTTTGCTGAGGGCCAATGTCTCGAAGGATCCTCAAGTCACTCTCTCTGGATTCCGCACCAGATTGGGAGTGGAATTGCAAAGGTGTTGATCTCTCACCCCGTTCACACTATTGAAGAGTGTTGTCATGGTGCAAGACCTTGAGCAGTACGTGAAAATAACGGCAGAGAGACGATTTGAATCACATACCAGTGGCCATCGCGCCTGAGAGATGAGGCCTAGTGCCGGGAACCTACCTCCCAAGCCTACACAACCCACTCCAACGAATGTTAGGTTTGACAAAAGGAAAGGTGTGGTTGGGGAATCCTCAAAAGGTGGTTCTCAAACGAAGTGTTACAAATGTCATGGGCTTGGCCACTACACCGCCCAATGCCCTACACCGCCAAAGAAATCTCTTGGTGGAATGAGAGATTGATGAGGACGGAAATATTGAGGAAATTTATGAACCGAATGTCACACCTAATGATGAAGAGGGTGATGACGGTGGTCGTGCTCTAGTGTGCACCAAGGATTGCTTGGTTGTGAGGTGTGCTCTTGCACAACTTCAACATGATAAAAAGGACGATTGGCATAGAGATAATATTTTCTACCCTTAACGCCAAATGCGGCAAAAAGAGTTGTAAGGTCATTATAGATAGCGGAAGTTGCACCAATGTGGTGTCAACGCACACCATCACCCACTTAGGGCTTACACCCGAGACCATACAAAGACACATGGGTCGACTCTTCATCTATTCTCGTGTCCCAAAGTTGTCGTGTGTCGATACAATTAGCCCGTGTTCGAACACCTTGTGGTGCGATGTGGTGTCGAATCTTGGATAGACAATGGCTCTATGACATGGACGTGACTCTCCTTGAGCGGTCTAATGTGTGCACGTTTATGCATGAAGGCAAGAAGATCAAATTAAACCCCTTGCCACCCAAAGCACCATCGCACAGGAAAGGTGAGAAAATTGAGAAGAAGGGCGGTCAATTCAAGACCATCAATACTGTGAGCCCTTCAAAATTTGAGAAGACTATTTTAGATGAGAACGTGGTTTACGTTGTCATCACCGTTGAGCGAGCTCTCGATTCTATGGGCAACCACCCTAAGGAGGTTGAGTCGATTTTGAAAGAATTTGCGGATGTCTTCCCGGAAGACTTGACAAACTCCCTCCGATGCGTGGTATTCAACACGCAATAGATTTAATTTTCGGATCCACTCTACCAAACCTACCTCATTATAGGATGAATCTGGTTGAACATGTCGAGTTGAAGCGGCAGGTATATGAGCTCCTTCGAAAGGGGTTCGTCCAAGAGAGATTGAGCCCTTGTGTCGTACTCGCACTACTCACCCCCAAGAACGATGGTACATGACGGATGTGTGTGGATAGTCGAGTCGTCAACAAGATTACGATTAGGTATCGGTTTCCTATACCAAAGATGACGACATGTTGGATATGATGGTTAGTGTCACTATCTTCTCCAAGATAGACCTCACGAGTAGCTACCATCAAGTCCAAATCCGCCCCAATGATGAGCGGAAAACCCCCTTCAAGAGCAAAGATGGTCTTTATGAGTGGATGGTCATGCCTTTTGGGCTTTCTAATGCCCCGAGCACCTTCATGAGGCTCATGACTATGGGTCAAAATATCGTCCGATACCGATACGTATCGGACAATACGTATCGGTTTTGGAGGTGTATCAGTATCGGACGATACGTATCGGTTTTGGAGGTCACCGGTACGATACATAGGGTATGTATCGTACCTCATATAAAATAACTAAATTATTGTCCGATACGGGAAAAAATCGTCCGATAATTTGAATTTTTTTTTTTTTTTTTTAAAATTCAAATTATCGTTCGTATCGGACGATACATTCAAATTATCGGACGATAATTTGAATATATCGTTTGAGTTATTTGTACCCTAAATCGCCGCCGAATCGTAAAAAAAATCACGGGATCAACGTAGAAGATACGTGTTTATCATTTTAATATCATTTTATTTCATTTTAAATTCTAAAATAAGGTAGATCTACCTAATTTAAGGGTAGATCTACCTTATATAAGTATAGATCTACCTTATTTAAGTGTAGATCTACCTTATTTAAGTGTAGATTTACCTAATTTAAGGATAGATCTACCATATATAAGTATAGATCTACCTTATTTAAGGGTAGATCTACCTAATTTAAGGGTAGATCTACCTTATATAAGTGTAGATCTACCTTATTTAAGGGTAGATCTACCATATTTAATGGGTAAAAAATAATTAAAATATTTAAATTATTTAAATTAAGAAGAGGGGAAAAATAATTTAAAATATTTAAATTAATTAAAATTATGGGTCAAAAATAATATAAATAATTATAATTATGGGTCACATGTAATCAATATGGGTCACCTATAATATGGGTGACATATCATATGGGTCACATATAATTAATAAAATAATGGGGTCAATATGGGTCACATAATTTAAACTTAAAATTAATATGGGTCACATATAATTAAATTTATGGGTCACATATTAAATTATATGTGACCCATATTAATTTTAATAATAAATTTAATTATATGTGACTCATATTGATTATATGTGACCGTCACATATAATTAAAATAATTAATATTATAGGATATGTCCCATAAAATATTAGAATAATATGGAATAAATTTCAAATAAATTTTTAAAAATTATAATAATATCAAATAAATATTCAAAAATTATAATAATATCAAATAAATATTCAAAAATTATAATAATATCAAATAAATATTTATAAATTATAATAATATCAAATAAATATTCAAAAATTATAATAATATCAAATAAATTTGGTAAAATATAATCTAATCTTTTAAAAATTAGAATAATATAAAATAAAATTTCAAATGTAATCTAAATTTTATAAAAATTAGAATAATATCAAATAAATTTAATAAAACATAATCTAATATTTTTAAAATAGCAATAATTAAAAAATAAATTTTATTTTCAAGTGCAAATTAGATGTTTACTTTAATGCAATCGTTTGCTCATTCATGCAGGTAAAATAAATAAATATGGTACGATCGATGATCTCAAGGTCTGTGCAATCTGATGCAATAGAATAGATGGTAATAGAGTCCAGATACAATGTAAGCTTTGTGGAAAAAAATTGTTGGGAGGAGGTATCACACGGTTAAAAGAGCATCTGGCTCACGTAAAGGGAGAGACAAGAGGGTGTCCCAGTGTACCCAGAGAAGTAAGAGAAAATATCAGAGCTAGTTTACAAGCGGCAAAGGGAAAGAAAAAAGCTGAAGCCGATCGTGATAGGAAAATGTATGAGAGAATCAGGAGGCCAGATCCAGAGTTTACATCAGCTGCACCTGAGGATGATGAGGATGAGGATGAGGATGAGCAGAGCTATGAGAGAAAGTGCCAGAGAAGCACAACAGCGGCGAGATCAGGAAGAAGCCGATTATCGGTTTCGGTCCAGGTTGAGGGGCTCATCCATGCCTGCTACCGGTGGTGGATCTAGTCATAGGCCACATGTTGTTGAGGATGATGAGGATGTTGAGCCGGTTGCGTGAGGCGAAAGATCCCGGAGGGATTATAGGTCGCTCACTAGAGGTCAGCTACCCCATGGATCCATCATGTATCGCATTGAAAGCTCCAAACAAACCAAATTGAGTGCAATCTCACTTACAAAAATGGGGAAGAAGTTTGGAAAATCCATTGCCAAGTTTTTTATATACAACCACATTCCGAGCCAAGTAGCAGAGTCGCCGTACTTCAAAAGCATGATTGATACAAATGCAGAAGTTGGTCCAGGAGTTAAAAAGCCTTCTCCATACAAGATATCTGGGTCCTTACTAACAGATGAGTACGATGAGATAACTGCCTATGTAAAAAGCTTTGAGGATGTATGGGATGAGAGAGGTTGCACAATTATGTGCGACGGATGAACTGGTCCCACAAAAAAGAGTTTGATCAACTTTTTGGTTTACAGCGATGCCGGGACAGTATTTTTGAAATCAGTTGATGCTTCTAGACACGTAAAGACTGCTGACTACCTCTTTAAACTAATGGATATGGTAGTTCAAGAGGTTGGAGAGCAGCGGGTTGTGCAGGTGGTAACAGATAATGCGACAAATTACAAAGCCGCTGGATTAAAACTAATGACGAAGAGACGTCACCTGTACTGGACCCCGTGTGTCGCTCATTGCGTGGACCTCATTCTTGAGGATTTAGGAAAGAGAAACAAGGCACAGGCAACTATTCAGAAGGGAAGAACGATTACTTCCTACCTGTACAACAGTGACAAGCTGGTCAATTTAATGAGAGCCTTCACGAACAATGAGTTGCTCCGACCTGCAACTACACGTTTTGCAACACAGTTCTTAGCCCTACAGAGTTTGGCTAGATATAGGCGTGAGCTGAAAAGCATGGTGTCGTCGGAAGAATGGAATCAACATGAAATAGGACTCCCACGAGCAAAGAGACTAGCTTGCACTGAAGTTGCTGACTTGATCTACAACACACAGTTTTGGGCAGATGTCGACCACCTGATCGACGTCACTACCCCGTTGGTGCAAGTGCTGAGATTGGTTGATGGTGATGAGAAACCAACGATGGGGTACGTTTATGAGTCAATGGATAAGACAAAATTGGCTATAAAAACCAAATGCCCTACAAAATATAAACGATACTGAGCGATTATCGACAAGAGGTGGGATGCACAATTTCACCAGTACTTGCATGTAGCAGGTATAACATGTTGCACAATTATGTAGTGATTTTTATTTATTTATTCATTATTTTTATATACTGATGAAATTGCTCATATTTGATGTGTAGTACACTACTTGAATCCTGCCTTCCAGTATACCCGACGCTTCGAGCTGAGTGACACTGATGAAGTGTATACCGGTTTGGTGAATGTAATCCAAAGAATGCTCCCTGAGTTGGCAGACCAAGGTCAAGCCATAAGAGATGTGAGTAATCATAGTATCATACCTTATAACTATTAAGTCAAATGTCATGTGATATTATCATCTACTTATTGATATGTGTCTTACTGTGTTTCATCTTTATAGATTGACATGTTTCGCAAGAGACATGGGTCATTTGGGACCCAGTTGGCGCAATCCCAGATTAAATACGACAAACCCGCTGATTGGTGGATGCATTATGGAGGTGATGGTCCGATATTGAGGGTATTGTCGCAAACGTGTTCCTCGTCCAACTGCGAGCGAAATTTGAGCACTTTCTCTCTCATTCATACTAAGACAAGGAATAGACTAACTATGGACCGATTGGAAAAGTTAGTCTACTGCCACTACAACATGCGATTAAGGGTCAGGAATATACAGAGGACAACCGTGGTAAGCAATTACATGAAGTCTTAGATCCTCAATTATATGAAGTCTTACTTACATATTATACTAATTCATCAATCATATTATACCTTGCAGACAGTGAATATTTTGATCCCATCCAGTTGGATTATATATTCGAGGAGGATGACCAATCAATGGATCGAAGAGAGAGAAGAGTCAGTCTTGGATACTGAGAGCACTGAATGGCTGGACAATGCTGAAAGAGTAGCAGAGCAGCAGGCTTCCCAACCAGCGAGGCGAAAAAGAAGATTGAATCGTCATTCAGTGGTTGGATCTGATGACGAAACGCAGCCCGGTAGTGATGATGGAAGTGGTGAGGATGATGGTGGAGGGGACGTTAGCACTAGTAGTGGAGGGGAGGATGCTGGTACCTTTGATCCTTATAGAGATATGGCGGCATGGGACGATGACTCAACACCGTTAACACAGTTCGACACTCCTACATTTAAAATGGGAGGGGTTGAAGGAAGAGGAGCGTCGGAATCATATCAAACACCACCACCACCACCACAAAGTCCACAAGATGATACGGATATGGGTTATATGACTTCTAGCTTCGGGGGATTCAGTTTGCAAAATACCGAAGATTCAGCAACTAGTAACCCATACTACCAACCACAACATATGACCTGCTAATTGGTCGATTTTTGGAGGGTCGGTTTTACGTACTTGAGCCATATTAGTTGCTACCTCGGTAAGGGGGCACATATGATCATGGGTATCAATATGACCAACATTATAGGCAAAGGCCGGAAAGCTCGCGCACCGATGACGATGATGATCATGAGGGCCAAGAACACCACGAAATTCAATGTGGCTCTAAAGTAAGTTTCTCATATACAATTAAATTTATTTTTATCAACATAGCTATTAATTTTGACAATATATAATTTATTTTTGTCAATATACATTGTAATTTAGTTTATGCGTGGCTGCGTCGATCAAATTATGAAATATTGTTAATAAAATAGGCATATGATCAGTTGATCAAAAATAATGTTAGAAGATCTATTACATTAAGTCAAAAATGTGATCTTAAGTCAAAAATAAGTCACAAAATAGGCATGTGACTTGGGTTAAGTCGCAAAATAGGCATGTAACTTATATATTCATCCAAATAATGCATCAAATAAGTCAAAAATAAAAGCAAAAATAGTTGAAATAAATACAAAATAAATAAATATAATTTTTCAGATTTTTTTGAGAATTTTTTTTTTTTGAATGTATCAAACCGAGATACATTGAATGTATCGGACGATACCCGATACGTATCGTCCTGGAGGTCAGGACGATACGTATCGGATTTCCGGTATTTTGACCCATGCTCATGACTCGGGTGTTGCGGTCGTTTCTAGGCAAGTTCCTTGTGTATTTTGATGACATCTTATTCTATAGCTGCGACAAGGAGCAACACTTGACCCACCTTCGGTTGGTTTGTGAGACAAGGGGAGAAAAGTTATATGCGAATGTCAAAAAGTGCATGTTCATGCAACGATCCGTTGTCTTCTTGAGGTTCATTGTCTCGACAAGTGTTCTTAAAATCGTTGGACGAGTTCGGGCGGTCGGGGGGATATTCGGGCAGAAATCGCTGAGTGGCGCCTGGGCGGACACCCTAAGGTCCGCCCCGGAGTCCACTAGGCCAAAATCGGGGCTCCCCGAGGCCCAAACCAGTCGAGCGGCCGCCCCCGGCGATTTTCAAAACAGTGTCACTCTCGGCTGATGGGATGGTGGCAGACCCGAAAAAAATTAAAGCTATTGTGAAATGGCCCGAACCTAAGAATATTCACAATGTCCGTAGCTTCCATGGATTGACTACATTCCATCGTCGCTTCATTCGAAGCTTTAGCACTATCATGGTCCCCATCACCGACTGTAAGAGAAAAGGGGAGTTTCAATGGAACAAGGCCACGGCGAAGGCCTTTGTCAAGATCAAAAAGAAAATAACAAGTGCACCCATCATACGCCTACCGAACTTATCTAAAGTTTTCGAGGTTGCATGTGATGCATCGGGTGTGGGCATAAGAATACTTAGCCAAGAAGGCCACCCAGTGACCTACTTTAGCGAGAAGCTCAATGAGGCAAAGCAAAAATACTCCACCTATGAAAGAGTTTATGCGATAGTCCGATCCCTATGGTATTGGAAGCACTACCTCCGACCACGCGAATTTGTCTTATTTTTCGATCACAAAGCTTTGCGCTTCCTTCCTTCTCAAAAGAAGCTAAACCCGAGGCGCGTGACATGAGTCGAGTACCTCCAAGGGTTCACATTTGTGTTGAAGCATAAAGTCGATGTTGAGAACAAAGTCGCGGATGCGCATAGTAGTCGGGTGGTGACTTTGCATCCCATGAGCACCGAGGTCGTCGGATTTGAGCGATTGAAGGAAGAGTATCCCAAGTGCTCAAATTCTGGGAAGGACTACACCACTCTCCTTAGTGACCCGGCAAGAACTAGCCCCAATTATATCCTACAAGGCGGGTATTTGTTCAAGGGCAATCGCCTATGCATCCCTAGCACTTCATTGCATGACTTCCTCATCTAGGAGCTACATGCCGAAGAAATTGTTGGTCATTTAGGCAGTGTCGTACATGCCAAGTGTCCAAGCAAAACAAACAAAACACAAGCATGTACACACCTTTGTCGACACGACACACCATGATAAGACATTTCGATGGACTTCGTGCTTGGGGTTCCCAAGACTTTGAAAAAGCATGACTTTATCTTCGTGGTGGTAGATTGCTTCTCGAAGATGGCCCACTTCATATCGTGCTCTAAAACCTCCGACGCAACCCATGTTGCGAAACTATTTTTTGGAAAGGTGGTGTGTCTTCACGGGTTACCCAAGACCATTGTGTCGAATAGAGATGTCAAATTCACAAGTTATTTTTGAAAGACCCTATGGCACATGATGGGTACCGTGCTCCGATTTTCATCGGCTTACCACCCTCAAACCAATGGTCAAACCGAGGTAACAAATAGAAGCTTAGGTAATCTCCTACGATGTCTTATCGGTGATCACATTAGGACTTGGGATTCCATTTTATCCATATCCGAGTTTTCATATAACAATTCCGTCAATAGGTCCATAGGTATGAGTCTATTTGTGGTGCACGGTCACAAGCCAAGAACACCCCTAGATTTGATTCCTATGTCCACATCTCACCGCACATCTAAGTCCACTGATGCATTTTCACACCACATTTATAATTTGCATGCCGAAATTAGGCGTAAAATTAATTTGATCAATGATAATTACAAATTATCGGCGGATTCTCATAGAGGCTTCAAAAAATTCCAAGTAGGTGATCATGTGATGGTTTGGGTTAGGCCTGAACGATTCCCATCAGGAATCACGAGAAAGCTCCAAGCCCGCGGTGCTGAACCTTTTAAGATTGCGGCAAGGAGTGGCCCTAATGCTTATGTTATTGAGCTTCCTCAAGATACGGGGGTTAGCTCAATGTTCAACGTGGAGGACCTAGTTTCTTATCTAGACTCAACCCCACCTCCTTGCAATCCTTTTCAACCATTTTTTATTCCCGATCCCAACCTAATCCCACGGCCTATACCGCTTCCTCCTCCAAGCAAACCGAGAAGAGAGGTAAACGAGAAGATCTTAGATGATCTTGTGGTTTCCATGGCGGAGGGTTTCAAAAATATTTAGTGAAGTGGGTGGGTAAGTCAGAAACTAAGAACAAGTGGATAAATGAAGAAAATGTCTGCCGCCTAGACCTTGATATGATCGATCAATATCACGACCACACTTCATCGGTGATAAAGCCCTTTTGGTCCAGGGGAATTGGAAACGCCGATGCCGTGGATATAGGTTTTGGGCCGTGTGTATCGACGCAAAAAGCGAAGAAGGAATCACGAAATATCGACATCATCCGGGAGGGGAGCCTAGAGGAGCGCCGGGAGGACACCTCACGCGGTTGAAGATGATCCAAAGGAAAAACTTTTGGCCAAACATAGCTTAAGCGACCCTGGTTGTTGCTCGAGCGACCCCATCCAGTCGAAATTTCGTCAAGACTTTAAGATTCTCACTCGAGTGAGAACCAAACCCGCTCGAGCGAATCTAATGATAACAGTTGTCCGTTTTGTCCTTTTTCTTTATTCTTTTCTTGTCTTTTGGGTTTAATGTAATGTTCCATTTGGAGACAATTTAGTGTTTTGTTATTTTATAGTTAGTTTCTTTTTGCACCTAGTATGCAATGTCCTTATGTAAGCCAAATTTGGCATTGGCTGATTTTAATAAAAATGTTTCGCATTGAGAGCTTGAGAGGAGCTTAATGGAGAGTGAGTCTTCTTCCCCATATGGGTTTGGTGTGAGGCCAAGAGTGTGATGCCCATGTTCTATCTTGGATCTTCTCCTTACCGATTCATCTATTTTGTTTGTTATTTTCCATCTATTTCTTCCTCTTCTTGTTGCTTCCAATCCCTAAACCCGAACTCTTGAGTAGCCTTGATGCCCTTCCTTATGGATCGACTACAATCTATACCCATCAATCCATGACCTCCGTTGGGCTCCAGTTTACTCTACTTGCTACCAATTAACAGATCAAACCGAAAGCCCTAGCAAAGAGCTACGAGAATCCCTGACGATCTACGAACGAACGCCCAAACCTAGAGGATGCTAGAGTTCTATCTCTAGGATCGCACCTTTCGCATTTCAAAAGGTTCTCGTGCGCCGGATTGGACCCTAAGTGGACCGAGCATGGTCAATTTAGCGGCATTCCACGAAATCCTAGGGTATTGCTTTATTTTGGGGTTTTACTTGTTCAATTAATTTGCTTAATTTCGACAATTTCACATCTCATGATCACTCACGTATCTTAGGGTAGTTGTCCCGCATCATGGACTCAACTGGAAGTTTAACAATACAGCAATCTGCAGGTCACAGGTTCAATCCCAGCTTACCCATATACATATATATAATTAAAAAGAATAAAAAAGAAAGAAAGAAAAAGAACAACTCAAATAACAGTTCTTACTATCAAATGAAAACGAACGCACTCAAACAACATTTACTGCAAATGAAAAACAATGCACTCAAATAAACAGTTTTACCGTCAAGTGCTTCCTATGACACAGCAAGGGGTAGATTGGTTCCCAAAAAAGGGAAGGAATTAATGAAACAACAATATATTAGCAAGATGCTTAAATTATAAACAAGAGATAAAATAGGAAAGAAATGTTCGCTTAGCTGAAATAAACCAATAACATCTGCTGACAGGGCAAAATCTATTCGAAGTCATGATTTCTCCGCTGGGATCAATCTCTTTTCTTGCTGCAAGACACTCGATAACAACGGATCGCACTGGCAACCATGATTTGACATGAAATCGAACATTCTGCGAAAAGAAAATTTCTATTTGAACTAAAAATATATATCAAAGATAATTATATGAAATCATTTCTTCCACTTATTAATTAAAATTGTAAGGTTCCTAACAAAAACAGCTTACTGAAACCATTTAAGTAAAGAAGAGCATACAGAACGGTGAATATGGAAAAATCTCTCCAAGAAATTCTACCTTCAAAAATACACTGCCAGCAAACTTCATCGCACAGTGAAAGGTCTCATTTTCCCGCTCGGAGGATTGATCAGGGTCCATCCAATCCAAATTAAACCATTCAACCATTGAAGACCAGTGTGTGAACACATATTTAGAAGGCTGATCTGTGTCATAAGGATTTATTCCATTATCGATAGCATCAATTGCCTGTCACAAGCAGCAATAATGTAAAACATCTTTTCGTTTTAGTACAGGCCATAAATAACCAAAAAAAAAAAAATTAGAGATCTATTACTAGAATTCTATAACACTAGATGGATGGAAAAACAATAAATGGACACATGCACCAACTATGTACTTCAGAAGATCACCACTCCACCGAAACTATGCAGTAAATGCTAGGTCCAAATTTTATATTGTTCAACATGCAGTACTAACTTCAAGTGATCATGGATCATAACAGTGATCATGACACACCACCCAAAAGAAAATACGAAATCAATGTTCCATGTAAACAAATCAGCACTCCCAACTTCCTAGTTAGCCAAATGGTCATCCACAGTTTAGCTGTCACAATAGCTAACAAGCAATCCAACTCTCTACAAACAATGGTACCTTGGTGAACAAAGAAATAGAAGCGAAAAAACTAAAGTAAACTATGCACATCTTGGTGTCCAGAAATAAACAATACATTAAAGCAAGCAAAATTTTGACAAAGAACTTCAAACTACATCTAAAAGAGATTACCTCCACAAAGTTTTTATATACGGCCAGAAATAAACGATGCACATCTCGGTGTCCTTCATCAAGTTGGACTTCCTTTGCAATAATCTCCTTGCCATAATGCTGGAGTAAGAAACCACACACTAACCATCAGGGACCAAAACAAGATGGCTACCATGCATAATTAATTAAAAACATTTTTCGACCATTAATCTAACTAAAACAAAGTCAGAAGGCACAATCTTATCATTAGTTTGTCATCTTCTAAATCATTGTATAGCCGTGAAGAACTACATTTTTAAAATGTTATACCAATTTCTTTGTGCAGTAAGTGAAAAAAGTAATAGTGAAAGAGGCATGCCATTAACCCATTCATTGGCATGATGGCATGATGGTGGTTGTTTGCTAGAATCCTGGTTTCAAGGTACTCAAGCAGAAATATTCAAAGTTATAGCACCACTGACCACCTTTTGTCTAACTACAAATCCAAAAGCATTCTTGAAACAAAACATATTTAACAATGCCTTCATACAACAAATATTTCTGTTCACTACTTCTCTTTGTTCGAGTATAAATTAAAAACAAACTAAACTAAGATCTGAATAAAGTGCACGGAAAGATTAACACAAGAAAGCACTGCAATTTATTACAAAGAATAACAGAACACACTGTTAACCTGTTTGATGTAATAAGAGACACACCATCAATTAATGCATATATTGCATACTATAATGCACTTACATATGGATATGATGGTTTAACAACACATATTAGAAAAAATTGCAGTTTATATAGCAAAATATATACCTTTCTCTGCAAAATTAGACATAAATCAACATTTATTCCAGATCAGGTTTCTCATGTCACCAGGATTCACTGATGCTGTCTCTAATTTTCAGGCATTTTCCTTTCTGTTCTGTTGTTTCTTTTAGATTATGTATTATTAAGCTAAAAATTAATGCAACTGATACGATGTAAGAAATGAACAGGAGTAAAATATTTTTCTCGAATTCCCTTATAAGCTTGTCCGTATCTTGATTGGTTAAAGACTAAAACGAAAAAGTCATGGAGTGGCACAAAGTCTATTGAGTAAATGGGTGGCAAGTGGCACAGGAGCAATATGGAGTAGATTCTCAAAGGGAGCAAGGGACGACAAAGTTCAAGTGGAAGTAGGTTATTGAGAGCAATAGTTTAACAGCCCATTAGTAACAGATATAGATTAGGTATATAGCTTTTGAAAAACTTTACAAAAAAATGTTAAGACTTCATAAAATAATATTCTTGTGTACATTTTGGAATTTTATTTGCTGTCATATCTATTCTCTCCCTTGTGCTCATATTTGCTGTCATATCTGTGTATCTATATATATGTACATATTTATTCATGCATGCAAGAATGTGTCCATGTATTTGTAATGTATATAATATATACATATTATATTTTTTAAATAAATATGTATATATACATTCATGATAGAAACAGCATTAGCACACAAAGGAGCTGTTCATACTGTTGCATGAACATCAGATGCTGGAAGCGTACTCTTTCGTTCAAGTCCAATTTAATTTTGTTTAACATGCAAGGTATCCCAACTCCGCTATTGTCGGTCCCAAGCCGACTATAGAAAAACCTCGTCAAATCTCTATGGCAAGACCTACTACGAACACAAGTTTTGCAGTGTTTCCTGCTAGCAACACACTGCAACCCGGTTGCAGTGACAGGTAGGCAAGGGTTGGCTGGGGTATCCGGCGTTTTAAGCGACGTACTACAACAGACCCAATTCTAATGAAATAGGGACGGTAGGCTAAGGCTAGGGCGTCCCCTATATAGTGAAAATACACAGGGTTAGCTAGGGTGTTCCCTGTAAACAATACGCTACGACAGAGCTCGGTAGTAATGAGAAGTAAGCAAGGGCTGGCTAGGACGTTCCCTGTAAGCGACGATCAGCAACATCGTCAAGTTGTTGCAAATGGTAGACCTGGGTTCCCTCATCAACATAGTAGTGTGCGTGCAAAAAAGGTTCAAAAATCTACTTGTGGCTACTTGGTTTGTAGGTACATTAACTGGAAAGAGTGACGAGTTGGCAGAGATGAGAAAGAATATAAATTTAACATGCTTGCAAGAGACAGTGGAATAGGAGAAAAGGGTATAGGCATAGGAGATGGGTTCAAGCTTTGCTACTCATGAAAAGCAATTCTCATAATGGGGTAGGCATAGTAGTTGAAATGTAGAATTTGTCATAAATATCGATCTCTATTCTGAATAATCTCAAATACATGTTAATTACAGAGATCAATCGCGATTTGACTCGCTATGAACTTCACCAAAACTTGACCAATCACTCTACCTGAATTTCGTCTATGGAGAAACAGCTGATTGATGAAGTTCAAAGCTAGATCGGAGTTGGGATTCCGGGGGGACAAAAGTTCTCCTGGCCTTTCTCACTATCCTCTCTGTAATCTCGCTCTTAGACTTCCTCTTCTTCCATTTTGTCCTAACTTTTCATTTTTTCCCTTTTTTAGCTCCCAAAAGGGAGCTATTTATAGTGGAACTTGGACAAGAATGAAGAATCCACGCCTAAAGCATCTTCCAGTTCTGGGTGGAATCCTGATTGTGTTATTGAAATGACACTCAGATTGAGGCAAACTTCTCAATCTTACACCGATGACATTTAATCATCTACCAGTTTGGATTGGACTTTGTTTTCAGAGTACAGGTCTCAAGAACTGAGTTTAACAAACTCTCACATGGGCTGGGCACTTCTCCACCAATAGAGGTTCAGAACATGTCAGCTTCTGATTCAAAGACAGCATCATCCAATCATTAGTTCACACGTGCAGACACTTCTGTAACTAATTTTACTAACTGTGCATGAGCATCCACTTAACAGATCAGGCAGGCTGTCTTCCACATTACTTGCCAACTTAGCTGTCATTGACAGTTGTCCACTTTACAGCCTAACTTAGATGCTATTGAAAGCTATTGTACACGTCACTGACAACTTATTCATTCCTACAACCTTGATCGTGACCCCCACAACTAATATTAACAGTTGTCAATCGCTGATCATTTAATTGTCTTTCGACATTGATCATGATTTCAAGACCTCAAACGATTGTGCGCCGTCCACAACCTCAAACTGATGGCACTGTCTGCGTCTCTGCAACTTATATTCCTCAGATCACGACCTTCATTTTACAATTCATGGCCTGTGCTTCTCAATCTAATATGTACAAAACTAAATTTAGTGGTACTGTTTCACTGTTCACTGATTACTAGTACTCACAAACCAATCCATGCCCAAAATTCACTTTTCATACCATTCCAATTCCTCTGTCACATCTCAATGACATCACAGCCGTTCGAATTGAATTCTTCATACTGTCACATGCTCTAACTTGACTGAATTCTCTATGGGCAACATGTCTCTGTAGGGAACTTTTACTCGACTATAACTTTCTGGACTAAAACATGTGAATCGTGAGATCCCTAACCTCTTAAGAGCATGTGTACTGAGTCGCTTAACCCTGACAACATTCTCGATACTTTACTCTAATTATCCTCAAAACTCTATTAAGATTACCAATAGATCTTGTCCATTTTCACCTTAATACAGGGACATGAAAGATTGTGATGTTACGGAGAGCTTACACTGATCAGAAATGAGTAGAGAAATAGGACTAAAAAAGCAAACCCCAAATAGATGGGATAAGGTTGTGATGATGATGCAGAACATACCCCATTGCTATGATGCAAAAAATACAAAATAAATGGCAACACCTACATGTGCTCCAGATGATTTCATTAGAAATCATAGGAGATACACAAAAAACACAAAAAAGAAATCATCCAAAAGGAAATTCATTCCTAAAACTTCCCCTGTGCTGTGAAACTTCCAATCCAACAGAACGGATAACAAATATATAGGAATTGATACTGTAGGGTGCAAAGATGACTTTTGAGTTTTGACTGAAAAAATAAAATAAAATTCAAAATCCATCCTCCTGGGCAAGCAACAAGAGGCCACAGTAAAAGAATAGAAAATCTAAGCATGTAGATCTGTTTCATCATTGATCTAAATGTATTGTGAAACTTGACAGCTCATACAAGTTTTTATTTCAATATAATATATAATTAGTGACTGCATGCATGTTTTCTTCCTACAGTAAATAGAAATTTACATTGGCCTAAAGAATAATGCAATTTTCTATAGCTGCCATTTATTATTCATATCCTAGTTAAAAAGTTTCTCTATATTACATACATACATATAGAAAACCTGCATGCTCACTTTTTACATGAATCATTGTCCAAAATCTGCATCCATTATCAATGAAATTCCCAAAGCCCTTTTCAATTTGCCAATTACTTTATAGAATGACTAGGATCTACTCACTGAACCATCCATATAGTGTTTTCTGGCATAAAAACCACAAAATTCAAAAAAGTGACAATTAAGTGGAGCAAATATATGAATAAAACATCAATTGTAGAGAAGTTCTTCATTAAACCCAGCATCGAAGGCAGATCATATTTCATCAAACAAATTCTAATTAGCTTCTTTGAGATTCCATACTTAACCATGAATCATATAAAGATCATTTATTCAAAATAAAGAAAATGATTAGGTACATGCATACAGTGTAGTCTAAACTCAAAGGACTGTGCCTGCTCTTGGTTAAAAGGTTACATTACCTTATAGACAAGCCCTGCACTACTGAGTTTGGTAGTAAACCCGTGACCAAAAACCTCATTAAAACCTTTCTGGTGATGGTCATAACGATCTTGGCTGGGATCATATACTCCCCCCACATCCAGGACAGCATCAAGCGTGTCCAGTAGCTGAAAAACGTGGAATCAAATCAGTTAAATAACATTCATCAAATTACTTTAATCAATGAGAAAAGTCAGCATGAATTTGCTAATATACATTGCACTCAGATGTAGGCCAAAAAATTAGAAAAAGACAAAAGGAGATAAGAACCAATATCCTCAACTGAATAATTTTTCGATATGCATATTTTTATAGGAAGAAGAAACAGCGACATCACAGGTTGAAGCAAGGTTTCTAAGACCTTACAGGTTCTGTTTTGCACAATGGAAAGCATCAGTTGACCATAACCAAAACAAAATTACACTAGTGCAGAGATGGATCAGGCATTAGCGTTTTGAATTTTCATTCCTTGAAGACATTGCACACCGTTGGCAACCTTGCTGAGGATTTGTTAAGACTCCTCCTTTGACAGCATGAAAGGAACGCCTAGATTGTGCGTTCTTTTAGTTAAGGTAGCTATTCTGAGAAGCTTCCAGACTCCAGAGAGCAATTGAGCTGCTTATTACTATATATATACACACATATATAGGGACATGCTCATATGACTAGAGTCACGCATGACTCAAGCCTTGAGACCTTTTCAGATCTCAATGATCACCATTAATCGCTGAGATGTATGGTCTCCTAGCTCGAGTCAAGATATGACTATTGTGACTCGAGTCAGTTGATCATTAACTCCATATATATATATATATATATATATATATATATATATATATATATATATATATATATATATATATATATATATATATATATAGAGTGAGAGAGAGAGAAAGAGAGAGACGCTGATGTTTGGGGAATTTGTATGTTCCTAATGCAGAAGTGAATAATTGCTTGCTTATAGCTTATGCTTCTGATGGGGACGATCATGTTAATGGCAGTAAAAACTATGAGATTTTTATTTTTATTTTGATTGGTAAGAACTATGAGATTTCATTAAGGGGAACCAACCATGATAAGTGAACACATAATGGAGGACGTATTGATCCTGCTATAAATGATGGGTGGACACAGGTTGACCCATGGGCCATGACAACGGGCATTCTAGGCAGTTAATAGAAAGGACTTCATAAGGGAATGGATGGACAGTTCAACATTTCAAGCTATGATCATCAAGGACGATGACTTGATGACAATATACTCAAGACCTTGAATCACGGGCGCATGTTGATGGCCAATTTAGGAACAATGGTGGAAGGTATTATTAGCCTTTTCTCAAATTTCTACCATGGAGGAACCCAACTTAAATTTGAGATCATCTTCATGGTCTTCTACTCAATGTGACTCCGAAGTTGTTCTTAGAGGTGGAAGGAAACTCCTTTAATGTGATCACTTAAGGGCCATTACGACTTTCTCGCCTTAGAGATTTAAGGATCTTATTGAAGAATGTGAAATACTTTTCATGCTAAAAATATATCTTTAGACCATGGTTTACAAGAAGCTAACTCGAATGCAGATGCAGGTGGGAGTGTCAAGTTATGTTTTTACTAGGAGGTGATGGATTTACAGTATTTAGTATTTACATCTGTGGTCTATGGTTATTGGGTGACCACGTCTACCTGTGTGTACTTTCTTTATCATCGTGTTCTTACCCCCCTTTAATAGTTTTTCAATTTTTTAAAATAACGACAAAATACCATCTACATTTTTCTTCAATAAGATAATTAGTGCTCACAACCCTTACAATCCCTAATTTGGATTTAAGATTTCTCTGAACCTACTTCTTCAGTAGGATTACTCCACTATTCTGCATGGTATATTATTTTCATATTGAAATTTTATAACTGGATCTTTGCTTGACAAATAAGATACCAACTTGAAGTCTATTGATTCTCTTAGTTTTATCCTCTTCATTTTGCACAAAAACTAAAAACTCAGGTATCATATTTGCTTTAGTCTCATGTATCACTTCTCCTAGACTATTATCTTCATTTTTTTATTTTTGATAGGTGAGCATAGGATTTGAACCCTTGACCTCAACGCTACACACTTGAGGGCATAACCACTGTGGAAAAGGTCCAATCCCCAAGATTACTATTTTCATATATCACTCATCACCATCACAGACTTATCCCATCTCTTTAGGATTTCCACTAGTTTCTTATCAGTGCTAAGCTCTCTGTAACTTTGCAATCCATCATATCCCTTCTCACAGCTTCCCTCTAGGTCTTCACTGATCTCTCTTCTCCTACTTCCTTGTGCTTGTAGCTTCTCAACCCTTCATACAAAGTCCGCTTCATGACTCCAATGAAATGTTCAAACCGTCTCAAGCGACATTCCGTAATTTTTTTCCTTTCATAGGTGCTACTGAACAATCATAATTTGGAAATCCACACTAAAAACTATTACCAAACAACGCAGTTACAGAGTCCCACCTAGAGAAATGAGCTTTATTTGCACAAAAGCAATTCAACAAACAAGTGATGAATCACAACTGAACAACATCTAAACGATCAACATTAGTAAATCTATAATCTATACAGAGAGAATTCCAAACAGTACCTGGGGATCCCTGGAACGAACGATTTCGGCGTTCGAGAATTTATTGGTGAGTCAGATCATGAAGCAACCGAGCACTTCGTCGCAGTGGAACTTGCCATCGTGAGTGCCAACTCTCTTTGGATTAGGGTTTGGTAAACCAGTGGAGAAGGCAAAAACCCTGGAATTCGTTAGGGAAGTAGCCGCCATTAGAGAAACTTTGAGATGCCTTTGCGAGAAGAAAAGGTTCTGAGTCCAACTTCGAACCCCAAACATATCTTGCTCGGGTTGCCTTTCGATATCTTGATATATGCAGCCACGGTTTCGTTTTTGATGAAACAACCCCTACGCTTACAGCAGAAAATAATTTTTACTCGAATGATTATCTCTGTCCATAAGGAATTGGGAAGAAACAGGGGTAGATTGAGGGCATTTATGATAATAAACTAATTCAATTTTTATATGATGTTAGGGTTTATGTGAGTGTCTAGGGTTTAGAGTAGCTATTAGGTGTGGAAGCCTGAGCATCAGGTGTAGTGCATATTCTGCCTATATTGGATGCATGCATGGTAACCATTTGAGGATCTATTAGTTGCACACACAAAGTTGACCCTTGCACGTAATTTAAGAGAAAGAATGAGTATTTTGGGAACCTCATGTGGAAACACCCAATGTTGGAACAAGGATTTTCACCCAGCGGGGCGCAAGTGATAGTGACAAATTTCAGCGAAATTCTCCGAAATTCGTTGAAACAAGGTTCCGACAAAACTTGTAACGAAATTTCGGTCATTTCTCCAAAATTGCAAAAAAATCAACGAAAATAATGAAATTTCGCCAAAATTAATGAAATTTTATTAATTTTAGCTATTTTTAAATAATAAGAAAGACTTTTATAAATATTAAATATAATATATATATATATATATATATATATATATATATATATATATCTTTTGTACTCCCCGGAATTTTCTCCAATTTTTTTTTATTTTTTCACAAAATTTATTTGAAATGAACCAAAATGGCCCCCTAGCGTATTATTGCCGAAAACGAAATTTATCACTATGGCACAAGTTCAAGGAAAAAACTTGGAGAAAAATATGGCAAAATGCGGCAAGTTCAGGGAAAAATTTGGAGAAAAAGAATTAAAATAAGATTAAAAATTATATAAAATTCTAAAGAATATTAAAAATCAAGATATAATGAACAAATTGTGAATTGTTCGTGGATTACACGAATTATTCGCAAAGTTTGTGATTTTATTTTTTTTTAAATATGAATTTTTAGTTGGTGATTAATTCCTAGAACCTTAAATTCGAGAATTATCATAAAGACAAATTTCATTTTTGGCAGTATTTTGGTAGGGTGTCATTTCAGATAAATTTTGAGAAAAATTAAAAAGTTTCAGAAAAATTACGAAGAGTACAAAAAATATTTATATATAAATTATATTTGGTATTTATAAAATCTCTATCTATTTTTTATAAATGGCTAACAATAAAAGAAAGGGACCAACTCTCTTTTTCGAGAAAAAATTAAAAGGTTTTGGAAAAATTACGGAGAGTACAAAAAATATTTATATATAAATTATATTTAGTATTTATAAAGTAAATGGCTAACATTAAAACAAAGGGACCAACTCTCTTCACCGTCGGTCAATGTTCCTAAAGTCGGTGGGCAGGTTTGGGTGGTCGGGTGGATTTTCGGGCCGATCGGACCCGGCAGCGCCCCAAGATCCAGGTGGTCCCAAAGCATATATATATATATATATATATATATATATATATATATATATATATGCCTAGGCGGGCGCCCCAAGATCCAGGCGGTCCCAAAGTATATATATATATATATATATATATATATCAGCCCTAAATTTTAGTGAACAACCCAAAGAAGGGAACAAGATAATTGCATCAGTAAATGTAAACCTAAACCATCCGATCGATGAACTTTAATATCAGTCATTAAAATTAAAAACAATGGTTGATGTTATAGTCAACAGATTGGATGGTTCAAAAATTCAAATTGTCCAAGTGGCAACCCATCAATGGAGTGGAACATATCTCAGCCAAAACAATTAAAAAAAATCAAAGGCAAAACAGATGATGAAGAAAAAAATCAGAGGAAGAGGAAGAAAATAAAACCAGAGGAGGAAGAAGAAAAGAAAAGAAAAGAAAAAATGAAGAAGAAAAAAATAGGAAGAACAAGAAGAAAACAAAAACTGAGGAAGAAGAAGAAGAAAAATAGAAGTAGAGAAAAAAAACTCACCTGTCGCCGTCGCCTGACGGTCGTCGCCAGAGAGCTGTCGGCGGGGAGCCGTCGTCGGAGGGCCGCAACCGCTAGTGGAAGGGCGCTGTCGTGGCTTTAGGGCAAGAGGGGTTTTGGGGTTTAGGATGGTTTAAGAACTGTACATGAAAGTTGTAATTTAAGGTGGGTTACGTGCCTTATTTTCACCCAATGTATAACTTAGTGTTCTGTTAATTGTAACGAGAAAGATTATTTACTTATTTGCCTCCCATTTCTAATTTAGGGGGATATTAATTGCACCTAAAAATACCCACATTTTTCTTGGGTACCTCTCTTTACGCCCACGGTAGAGACACCTAGAGAATCATTGATTGCTTCAAATTAGGTAATTGTGATCTTGTTTCAGCCCAATCTCCTATATACTAAATCTTGAAATCACCGCACACCAATCATATGATCAGTGCTTGATTTTATGTGTCAAAGATCCCCAAAAAATGTCTATCAATCATATGACACACATCACGCTCAAACGTAATTACATAAATTTAGGGTCATTTTCTGAGGATCTATGACACATGAAATAAACAATTGACCGTCTAATAGATGTACTATAATCTCAAAATCTATTATGTGGGATATCGGGGTAAAGCACAACTTCCATCATCTGATATGACGCCATCAATGATCTTCACATGTCACATGTCCCTAAAATACCAAGTCTCTCTTTAAAGTCGTTGCTAAAGTCAACTTTCCGTGTGCAAATCCCCTTTAAAAATTTGCCAAGTAATGGGCTCCCGAGAAAAAAAATAAAAAATAAAATAAAATTGGAGACTAGAGCGAGACGGCCGCCATGGCGGCTTGCACAAGCAACCCAAATCCTGTCCGCCTAGGGGACACCCCGGCCTAAATCGGGGTACTCCGGGGCCCGAACCGCCTGGGCAGCCACCCGGTCAACTTTAAGAACATTGTCGTCAATTAAACACCATATGGTGTTTAAACGATCTTATACCTTTATGCCACTTAGGCAATTAAACACCAGATGCCATCAATTGAAGGGCTATGAGCCCAAAAATAGCACTTTTTAAAAGATTTGAACCATCCGATCTATGCAATATAATATCAACAGTTGTTCTTCAATTTAATGGCTAGTATTAAAGTTCATTGATCAAATGGTTTACATCCACTTATAAATGTGATCCTTTGGATGGGACATGTCTAACGATGGATTGCCACTTGGGCAATTTACATTGATCATATATGTATGCAACAATTTAGATTGATCATAGATGTATTTAACATGGCACAATGATAAATCAAACTTCAATGGTGTTAGATAAAAAGTGGCATTTTAATGGTGTAAGTTCATTTAAACACCATTTGGTGATTAAGTGTTGGTCATGAGTCATTATCCCTAAAAAAAATTATTAATTTCAGCGAATTTTGGTTAATTTTGCATAAATTAATAAAATATTGGTGATTTCAGATAAATTATCAAAATTTCACAGAAAGTTTCGTCCGAACCCTATTTCGGTAAAGTTTGGAGAAATTTTCCGAGAGTTTCCGAAAAATTTGTCACTATGGGATAGAGAGAGAAATAGAGAGGGGGGAGAGAGAGAGAGAGAGAGAGTGAAGCACTTGGAAGGCAGCTGACATAAAGCGAAAAGAATGGCTAGAGAGAAATAGGGAGGGTTCGGGCAACTTAGAGAGAGAGTAGAGAGAGACTAAGAGAAAGGAGTGGCTCAGGCAAGCTAGAGAGAGAGAGAGAGAGAGAGAGAGAGAGTTTCTCACTTAACTAGGCCAACGATGCATGAAGAGAAATCCTTCTCTCTTTGTAACTCTAATTTTGGGTTCAAATAAGAGAGAAAATATTTACTAGAATTCTTCTAAATAAAAAATAAAGATCCGAACAAAGATAGAGAAAGGAGAAGTAGTCGGGGGTTTTAGGGTTAAAAGGGAATTAAAAAATAAAATAAAATTTGGTCTTGATTAAGTGTGGCCGCTCGCCCACACTCGCCTGAATGGATCCGTGATGCGGGAACTTACTAAATGCAATGCTGGGGTTGAGATTAGAATTAAAATTAATTTAACTAATTAAAAATAATAATTTCTCATAACAAATTCCCATGAAAAATTATAGAAATCCAATTAGATGCTTTAATTTTGACCCAAAATAGTGTTATTTTCATGTGTGTTCCTTATTGCGGATCTGGAAGACTAGGGTTCCTATGAATGGCTAGATCTCTGATAGTTTTAGGGCATCGAACGAACTCACAAGCGAGTTCTCTCGATACCGAACAAAATTAAAAGACTAATAATGATTTATAATTAACAAATAGGTTGATTTTAGATTTTATGAAATAAATAAAATAACTAAGGTTATGCTACTTATACAAACCATAGATCTAAAGAAGATAAAAATAAAAGAATAATTGGTCTCACACCAAACCGCAAGTGAAAATCAAAAAATTACTCTTCTTTTAAGAGAATCACACCCCCACGAAAGTTTAAAACTCTCAATTTTGCATAAGCAATTTTTATTAACAAAAAAATAATAACAAAGTTGTTTTCAAGCCTTAACTAGGCTAACCAATGCATGAAACTAGAAATCCTTCTCACCTACTGTAACTCTAATTTCTAGTTCAAATAAAAAAAATATTTTAATTCTTCTAAAATAAAAAAATAAAGTCCTAAAACAATAAGGAAACTAATCTTATTTCTAATAAAAGAAATAATAAAAGAGACTTATCCTAATTCAATTAGGAGTCTTAAAATTCGTCACTTTCTGTGCATCTCCCAAAAACTGATCATAACTTCCTCAATATTTGTCGAAATTATATGATTTTTGGCTCTTTGAAAAACTACTTCGATAAGCTTTCAAATGTAACCAATTTTACATCAATCTGACTTTGTTTGATTCTTCAAAATAAGCTAAACATAAGAGTTACAGGATTGGAAGTTGACGACCCTCTGATCAAAGAATTTTTGGCAAATAAATTTTAAATTTTTTTTTTCTTCTCACTCAGATGTTCTTCTTTCGCCTCTGATATGTTATAGGCGGTTACTTGAATCGGATGTCCCCATCAATCCGTCACTGGAATCACCATCTATAGCGTCTGATTTGAAAACTGATCTAAATATCTTTAGTGCAAATGATTAGTACAAAACACAATCTCTATGATATAATTTAACATAATCAATTGTTGAATTAAGGTATGTTTGGCATTGCTCTTTGGGAGAGTAGAAAAGAGCAGCGACTGCTCTTTGTTAATCTAAAGTAATGTGGGGAGAGGGAGGGAGAGGGAGAGGGAGAGAGAGAGAGAGAGAAGGATTGGAAGAAGATAAAAGGGAAGCTACTCTTTGAAATAGGAAAACAACCCTTTTTAAAAGAGCGTGATATTTCATGCTCCTTAAAACCATGCTCTTTTAAAAGAGTGATGTTTTTCATGTTTCAAAGAGCGGCCTCCCCTTTTTTCTTCCTCCAATCCTTCTCTCTCTCCCCATATTCATTTGCAACAACAAAGAGCACCAGCCCCATATTCATTTGCAGCAATAAAGAGCACCATATGCTCTTTTCTACTCTTCCAAAGAGCAATGCCAAACAAAGCCTTAGATGATGGCCTTTGAATACTTTAAACCATATTACAGAGATTGTGTTTTATGTAAATCTTTTGCACCAAAGATCTTTAAATCATGGCTCTCAAATCAAACCGCTTGGATGGTGATTCCTAATGTCATCAGTCATATAAATATCAAACTTTCTTTTAAATTGTGGCCTTGGCCAATTTTGTGTGTGCAAGTAATGGCTCCCACTAGGAAATCATTTAGGGTGCATTTGATTGTTTGTAGCCTTTTAAGGCCACTACAAATAGTTGTTTGTATGTACATTACATGTATCAGGTGTTGTTCGGGAGCATATAAGTATGGAGAAATTTGCGTTGTTTGGTAAAACAATCATGTAACAAGCAAACTTATGTATCGGTTAAGTTTGGGTGTGTAACGTACATGTGGCCACATGCAATTAGGTATTTGCACAATTTTTTATGAGCAACTTATTGGATTGTATAGTCGTTCTTATTAGCAAGGTATCAAAATCGGTATCAGTGTCGGGTATCGGTTTGCCCAAGACCGATACGACTTGACCGATACCTATCTGCCGATACTGATACGTATCGGCCTATTTTATTTTATTTAAAAAAAAAAAACTGTTAAACTGGGCTCAAACCAATATGCATCGGTCGATACCTGATACATATTAGCCTATACGGGCCCGTATCGGCCGATACATATCGGGTATCCAAGTTGGGATATAGATACGTATCGGGACTAATATGTATCAATTTGCCGAAATACCAATATGTATTGCCGAAACATATTGGTATCGGTCAATTTTATATATCTTGCTTATTTTTTTAAAAAAAATTTTAAAGGAATATCATTCATTCAATTACTCAGAGGATAAAATGTCATGAATTTAGATAGGAGCATCCTCCATCAAAATCTCATTACAACCATTCTTTAGCCCTATTTTGGCTAAAGCATCAACAGCCCGATTAGCCGAGCGCTTCACATGAGAGAAAGAGGCATGCGACAAAAGAGTCAAACCGTCTTTAATGTCCTTCAGAACCATAGATAGGTCGGAATCATCTGAAGTAGAGTCAGCCACCCCTTTGATAATGCGTAACGAGTCACCTTCGAAAACCACTTTTTGAAACCCACACAGTTTCACGAACCAAATAGCTTGAAGGAAAGAATACGACTCACAGTGGCAAGCAGAAGAGATATTCATGTAGTTTCCAGCAAGTGAAGCCATAACCAAGCCTTGGTAGTTTCTAATGATTATACCAAACCCCACCGATTTAGATTGGGGTGACCAGGCTCTGTCAAAGTTAACTTTAAGGAGATTCTCAGCGGGAGGGACCCAATCTGTTTCCCCTTCAGATACCAGCTCTTGGGATATTTGAGATGACTCACTTGCATTAGCCGAGAGAAAGTCCATTAGGAAGGCCTTTGCTTCCCTAGTGATGGATATTGGATCACGGGAATGAGCTCTATGGACCCTCAGGTTTCGTTCCTTCCAAATGGCCCAAGCAATGATGGATAGGCGGTCCAGATTCTCCTCTCTGAATTCTTCATAGAATAACAGAACCCACTCATTAAAGGAACATTGTTGGTGCATTGTACCTCGAGCACCTATTGAAGAGAGGAACCAACAACACTCTGCCATGTGACATTGTCGAAGAGCGTGTTCAACTGTTTCATACTTCATACCGCAAAGATCAAAGATGGGTGATATTGAGCCAATCTTTTTATGGAGAGAATATATTACTGGAAGGATATTTTTGCAATCTCTCCATGCAAAGATTTTCACCTTATTCGGTACTCGGATATGCCAGAGATCTTTCCAAAACTTTTTCTCCACCGACGAACTTGCCAACACAGAAGAAGTATAATTGTGATTCGTCTCCAATGCCGCCATGTATGCACTTTTAACAGAAAATTTTCCTCTTTTGTCAAGAATCCAAACTAGTTTGTCCTCCCTAATTGACCTAGGGAGAGGAAGGCGTAGGATAATGTCAGCGTCTTCCTACAGAAACGAAAGTCGAACAAGATCCTCATTCCATTAATTTGGTGGGCTCAAGATCAAATCAAAGAGCAATTCTGCTCCTCCTATCACCTTAGGAGAAATGACGCGATATGTTGAAGCTCTAGGCAACCATTTATCAGCCCAAATATTTATCAGCATTCCATTACCTACTCTCCAAATCGCTTCATTTTTTATGGTATCCTTCATCGACATGATACTTTTCCATATGAAGGAAGCATTAGCAGAGACTGAAGCTGAGAAAATAGACGTGCTAGTGAAATATTTGGCTTTTAAAAGTCTAATGGACAATGAGGAGGACGAGGAGAGAATTCTCCAAATCTATTTAGCTAGCATGGCCGAATTGAAGGCAATCAAGTCTTTGAAACTCATGCCTCCATTCTCTTTAGAAACACAAAGCCCCCTTTTATTCCCACTATTTCTCCACTAGAATCGGGCAATAATAGAGGAGATTTCGTACAACAAAGAACTTGGGAGTTTAAAACAACTCATATAATAAATCGGGATCACCTACACCACTGATTTGACCATGATTTCCTTTCCAGCTTTAGACAATAAAGATCCTTTCCAACTTGCTAATTTTTGGTAGACTTTTTCTTTGATGTTAGCAAAGGCATTTCTCTTAAATCTTCCCACAACAAGAGGAAGACTCAAGTATTTATCTTGAGGAACCGATCTTTTAATCTGAAAACAATTTTAAATTTTTTTATGAAGATCATGTTGAACATTATTACTAAAAGATAGCGTCGATTTATCATATTGACCATTTGACCTGACGCATCTTCATACAGTTGTAAAATGTTCACAATTTCCCCACATTTTGATTCATCTGCCTTATTATAGAAAAGGGCACATCTACATATACGAATACATGAGATTTTATGATTTTGGATCGTGAAATTTAGGAGGGAAGAGAGGACTTTGGCAAGGACAATGAAAAGGTATGGAGATAGAGGTTATACATCCCATGATCAAACTAACCCATCTATCACAAAAACGTAATTTTTTCAAACTTTTTTAAAGGAACAGCCACTCAACCCAATCATATGCCTTACTCATATCAAGTTTTAGAGAACACCAGCCATAATTGCCTTTACGCTTATTTTTTAAAAAGTGAGTCACCTCAAAGGCAACCAAAGAGTTTTCGGTAATAAGCCTTCCAGAAATGAACACGCTTTGGAATCGAAGGGAGAATGCATTTAAACCGATTAGTCAGCACTTTTGAGATAATTTTAGAAATGACGTTGCACGGGCAAATAAGACGGAAATTCAAAGGATTTTTAGGACTTTTAATTTTGGGGGATAAGGACAATATGGGCTTTGTTCACTTCTGATAGATTCACATTACCATTCAAGTAATGTAACACAAATCTAGACACAAAATTACCAACAATAAGCCAATAAGATTGAAAAAACAAAGGCATACCATCGGGACCCAAGGAAGTTCTTAGATGCATTTGAAAAATTACCTTATGCACTTCAGCAACAGTGAATTCCTTAATGAGCTCAATATTTTGTATCGCAGAAATTTGAGGACTAATGTTGGCCATCGCTTCTTCAATTCTTGTAGGAGATGAGGACCGGAAGAGCTTGAGAACTATGTTGTAAGCAACCGCTCAATATCAGATTTAGCTGATTTCCATTGGCCATTTTCATCAAGTAAACCATCTATGTGATTGATTTTTTTCCTTTGGGTGGAATTGGAATGAAAATACCTTGAGTTTTTGTCACCATGCTTAAACCAAAGATCTTTTGACCTCTGCAACCAATACATCTCCTCTTGTTCTAACAAGCCATCAATATTTTTCTTCAATAGAATTTCTTCTTGTCGGTACCTTTGCTGCTGAATTTCTATAAGTCGCAACTGTGCCATTTTAACCTTGCTCTGAATGTTGCCAACGGTAGTTTTGTTCCACGTCCGCAATTTATGTGATATCCCTGAGATCTTATTACAAATGTTTGTCAAGCGGTTTGTAGAATTGAAAGAATCCTAGTTGTCACGGATAACAGCCTCACATTGGTCCGACTTCGTCCACATCGATTCAAACCGCAAGGGCCGTAGACCATGTTTCCATTCTTCATAAGATTGCACTTGGGAAATAAGAAGAGGAACATGATCAGATTTGGAAGATATAAGGTGGTAGACCTTTACATTTTGAAAATAGAGAGACCAGGAATCTGTAGCCATTGCTCTATCCAGCCTTTCCTCGATGAAATTGTTACCCTCTTGTTTGTTAGAACACGTGAATTTGTATCCAACGTATCTCAGGTCCCTCATGCCACATCTATCTATGGTTTGCCAGAAACTTTCCATTTGGTTCTGGCTTCTACGAATACCCCCGCCTTTTTCACGAGAAAATAGAATTTCGTTGTAATCACCCACACAAAGCCACGGATTGGAGTAATTTTTGCTCAATTTTTTCAAGAGATCCCAACTAAGTTCTTTGTTGCGGGATTCATGAGCACCCTAAAACCCGGTCATTCGCCACACTTTCTCATCCACATCCTCAGCAATAAGGATGCCAATGTGGTTTCTGGACATAGATTGCAAAGAGACATTTTTATTATCCTTCCATAGAAGAGTTAACCTCCCGACCGACATCATCCACAAATACTCCATTTCACAACCCCATTTTGAATTTACTACTTTCCATTCGTCTCGAGCAAAATTTTGTTTCCATCAAGAAAAAAAAAGAGGGATCTTCTTTCGAATTAATAATCGGAGGGCACAAACTTTTCGAGGCTTCCTAAGCCCTCGACAGTTCCAACTGAAGGTTTTCATTGTATTCGGTGAGGTTGTTGGGCAACACTCGCCGATGCATATGATTTCTTCTCATTATCCACAATATTGGGAAGCATGAGGTTGGGATTAAAGGATAATCGACTAGATTTTTTCTTTGGTTGAGCCTGGGTATCTGGAGTAGAAGCCCTTTTCCTTTTATTGGGAACTTCCTCAACCGGGGCATAAGAAATTGGGATAGAGATTAAAGGCAAAGAGGAGGAAAGGGAGGTTATCACAAAGAGAGGAGTGGAAGAGGAGGAATATAGGTTGGTGGAGAGGGAGTCGGGTTTAGATTTGGAAATAGAGGGAGGCTTTGGGACAACATAATTAGAGGGTGTTTTAACCCGGGTGTTGGGTCGGGAAGGGGTGAGGATTGGGCTAGCTTAGATTTAGAAGGGTCTATTAGCATGGAAGGGGGTTCCACGGGTCGGGTTAGTGTGGGCTTTGGGGTTTGAGATTGCTCAACAAGGTCAACTAGTGGGTGGCCAAAATGGAAGTTTGACAACTCAGGGACGTATGACTTACCATTATGGGATTTTGTCGTTTTGATTTGGGATCGTGTTGGTGACAAATTAGGAGGGGAGAGATTACCTTCATTTTTTTCTCCATCATTAATGGAAGTCGGCACCAGTTTCTCCTTCGGATCCGCTTTGTGCAGCACCTCATGAATTAAACAATCTTGCTCAAAATGGTCAATCAATCCACAGATATAGCAGAAGTTTGGCAAACGCTCGTATTGGAATTACACCCATACCGAAGATTGGTTTCCTATTTTGAAGAGCACTCCTCTCCTCCAAGGTTTTAAGATATCTACACTCGTACGCACACGAAGGGATCTACCCCATCCTTTGTCGGAGTCGTCCGTCTCCACTGTTATTGCCGATCCAATAAGATTTACCAATCTAGTATCAACATTTTTGTTCATCGCACCCACAGGGAGGCCGATAATGTTTACCCAGAAGGGCACCCTACCAAAGTCGTATTGAGAAATTTTTGTCTCTGCTTTATATGTCGTTAGTACCAATAAATTATTGTCGAAACTCCAAGGACCCAGCCTTAGAATTCGATCTCAAGAACCTTCATTGGGGAATTGGAAGTGAAAAATATTTTCCTCAATAATGTTAATTTTCAAATCTTTCTTCAAGTTCCACATCCTACCAATCGCCTCCTTGAACGCTTTCATATTAACTTTTTGCGGACATATTATTTTTCCAATAAGGCAGTGCACATATGAGGAGATAAGATCCTCTAAAGAAGCTACAAATTCTACCTTTTCAGAAAATGTAAGGACTTGTTTCTGATGAAGGTCTTTTAGTATTTCATCAACATTGCTCTCCTCCATTGCACCGAGTAAAGGCAGTCACCACAAAAGAAGAAGAGAGAGGAAACGCAGAGACTTCTTCACGCTCAGAACCTAAGTGGAAGAAGGGAAACTCTTACAATTGCAAGCAAGAGGAGAGAGGAAGACTCTCACAGGAGGAGAGAAATTGCTCGCTCAAAGAGATTGATTTTCCTAAATTCACCATATACCTTGCTTATTAGTATGGAATTTAACTAAATTAGTATCAATCTATAGTCGAATTCAAATGAAATTTTGGAAGTAACTAATCCACACCGCATTGAGTATTGTTAATTGTCCAAATTTTATCTGCCTTAGTTTAAAGTTTAAACATCCTAGATTATACATTTTGATCAATAATAAATGCATTGATTAGTATTAAACATGTTTGATAATTTTATGTCTAAAATTATGTGTCGATTGGTAAACTAAAAGAGGGTATAAGATTAGGATTTCAAATTGTGTGGTAAACTGCAAATTCCAACCACTCTCAATAGTCCATAGAATTCATAAAGAAAACAACTTTTGGCTTCTTTAATCTAAAATATAAAAAAAGTTCTAAAAAGTCTTGGGTTGTCTTCTTTTGTTTTCATTCTTCAAAATAACCTATTGACAGTGGAACATCATAATACCGATTCATGAAAACTATTGCAAGACAGACTAGAGAGTTCATCATATCAGGGCCTCATTGAAAGTTTTGAAGTTTTATCCCTGTCACGATCCAGAATCCTTACCCGATCTCGAGGGCCTAGAATTTGGGGTTATGATACCACACGTTTGTTAAGTTGATAAGCGGACATATACATAATTCTTAATTGGATTTAGCTTATGGATTGAGACATTTAAGATAGCATTTAAAGATAAACGATTTATAAATTAACAGTAGAAAATGTAGATGACATTAATAAAGTGATTAATCCTAACCATACATCTATAATAGAAAAATAAATTGAGATTTTACGTAAGGTAAAACTCACTACAAAAAATAAGACTATTAGCGACAGTTTTTGGCTGTAAAAAATTGCCACTATTAATAAAAAAGCTATTAAGACTATTAACGGCAACGGCATTAGCAGCAGCTTTTTATTAATAGCGGTAGTTTTTGGCTGCCGCTAATAGTCTTATTTTTTGTAATGACTGTCTCATACGTAAACCATAAGATGTGTAAAAACATAAACTCAACCAATAATAAGTCTCTCGATAAAAATAATTATGCCTATAGCCGAAGACACTCTCAAAGCTCATAAAAATCCACCGGATCTACTCCCTCATCCAGGTGGTAGCCAACGTCCTTGTCTACGTATGTCGCCTCTGGGACAGTTATCTCTACATCATCATAAGCATGATGATCAAAGTCTTCACCTAAAACTGTTAGAATTTGGAGGAGGTGAGTTTACTCAGCCATGTAAATTCAACGGGTTGCACAATCGATCCACTATAACATACCCAGGTGATCGTGTGAGCAATCGCTTGAATGACAGTGATTTTAGAAAAATAAAACTAAGCAACTAAAAATGACTACAATAATATCGGAGATCTCATATATATCATAACAACGCTGAAAGACATAGCATAAAATGAGATGAATATGATGCATTAATTTTTAATATCTTTTTATTTCTACCGTGTCGACTTATCCTACGTAGCATACCTTAAAACTTAGCATAGCTTCATATGCTTATACAACATACTTCGCATCTTACTTAATTTATGTATACGATGTGTGTCAGGGCCGCTGCTTGATCCTATCACATGAGGTCTACGTGTAGATAATCACTTAACCTCCGTATCACAACGTATACTACCATCCAGTCCGATGAGGTTACATGCATTTAAATCAGTGTCCCCTTACGTTCGGGACACTGTTGTATCGTATTATCCTTAAGACCCGTCTTAGTTGCAGACGTTGGATCTTGCAGTGGCACGCAAGATATGATACGTGTATAAACTTATTTCGTATTTTGTTGGCCTTCACAACGTAACTTATCAATATTCGTATCTTACCTTATCTTACATATCATTCATTATTATTTACTTATAACTTAATTTAGAGTAAGCCACGATGCGATAAGATTTATAAAATTATATGTACTTTATATGACAGTTCATACTCTCATAGAGGTGTTACATCTGTACATGAATGCCTACATTCCAAGTTTCACGTGATCGTGAAAGGAGACTCGCCATGACGAAGGCTTAAGAGTCGTGTGATATAGCTTATTCATTTTTAATCATGCGTATGTCCTATCGTAGTTTTCTATGTGATGCATGTCACATGATGGAATAACTTATCTGACTAAACGAAACTATATCATACACCATACATATTTATGACCATAATATGGAATGAACAAGCATTTTCTACATAACTTTGGGAAAATATTGTAGGCCGCTAGATTACTTATGAAGCTATCAGGCTTGCTGTACTTAAAAATTTCTTAGATTTATGTGGTCTCTACATCGGGACTTTTTTCTAGTTTGACCGAAAAGTGAGTCAACGGGACGGGTCAAACAACCTCTTTATCCTAAGTTGCATAAGGGTTCATACCCCTTAATTGTCAAACTTTCGGGCCTTAAAATACGTCATCAAATTTTTAATGACTGTTCTCTGATCCGCTAGATCATATCGTCTTATTATCGAGATTATTTTGAGGTTGGTCCTATAGTCCAATTGGCTCTGACTCTCAAAAGTTTAGGGATCAAAGGTATCCCATGGCGTTATTTCATGTGGCACACAGGGTTGCAATAACAAATGGACTTTGAAACATCCATCATCTAATATGGACCATTAGATGGTCGGACAATATAATTTTACCTAAGGTTGGGTCTCTTGTCCCAGTCCTAATCTGCCGTCTAGCACACGAGATCCTCTAGTCAATATTTTACAAGATATAGGAGTTACGTGCACACTTAGGGTACCTACTATGTGGCAATCAAATTGAACGGACCTGAACTATCAGATATTTAAGGAGGATAATTTTGAGGTGTAAGGTCTTTGGGCCCAATTTATTTCGGCGTCTAAGACCTCAGATCTAAGGGTCATCCTTTCATGGTCTGTAGCCTCTAAATGGTGTTTCCATCTCTTGATTTGTGTGTCGATTTTTCGGGGTTTGAATCGTTAGATGTCTCGAGAATTTCAATTTGAGGAGATGACCTATTTCTATACCATTTCTTGGGTCAGGTCCACAAGGTCCAAATTTGAAACTATTTTGTTTGAAATCAGTGGTACTAAGGGGTGGTTGCACCAACTATTGGTGTACCACATTGGTTCCGTACATGTACTCCAATGCCTTCGACTATAGTGGTCGGTACAGACAAGTTATCACCAGCAATGACGGCGTTTGGTCGGGCCGATCCCCGATAATCGATTTATATCGACCCAGAGAAATCGTATATATATCTATATATACTTAACCAATCAGAGGAGGGGCTCCTCTGAGCTTCTCACTCTATTCCCTCCTATTCTTTCTTTCTCTACATTTCTCTTTAGTCTTTTTTATCTCTTTTTGTTGGGTTTTCTCTTTCTCTAAATCTCTTTTAGAGGTTGGGCCTGTCTCATTCTCTTCTCTGTTTAAAAGTAGAGTCTATCTTATTTTCTCTCTAAACTTCTCTATTAAAGGTTGGGTCTGTCTCATTTTCTCTCTCTAAGCTTTTGTATTATTCATTTGCAAATATTTGCAGCCATATATATTTATAATTTTTGTTTTGCAGGCAAACCCAGAGGAGAAAGGTTGGGTCTGGTTCTCTATTATGCTCTCTCTCTCTCTCTCTCTCTCTCTCTCTCTTAAACACTCATCTCTATGTAACCAGTCTCTCTCACTGAAAATATATATAAAATATAAAATAGTGAAGTTTGAGAGTGGGGCCAGTTGGGACTTGGGTCTCTCTCTAGAAACTATATTTCTCACCTTCTGTCTCTTATTGTAAGAGTATATTATATATATATATATATATATATATATATATATATATATATAATTTTAATCACTATTCATGATTTCAGTTGCAAAGATGTGAGAGCAAGTAGGAGAACTACAAAAAATGGATTGGATTCATTACTAAGCCCACACACCAATTTCATATATAAGCATCAGTAACTAATATTTGAAAACCTTTACATCTATCTATATATACTCTTGTTTTAACAGATGAATCAGTGGAGAAGAAGAACGTTGGGAGGTTGGGTCGTCATTCTCTTCTCTCTAAATTTCCATGTTAGAGGTTGGGTCTTCACTCTCTCTCTATAAAATTTTGTTACTAAACTTATCTCTCTCTCTCTCTACATTTCTCTCTTAATTTCAGCGAGTCTTCTCTCTCTCTCTCTCTCTCTCTCTCTCTCTCTCTCTTTTTTAAATTTCTATTGGGTTCTTTATTGCAGGGATGTGTGAGCAAAGCAGAAGAAATAAATAAAAGAGGGATTCGTTCAAATGCTAAACATCATCATACACTACCAAAAAAAAGATTATTAGCGGCAGTTTTTTGCTGCAAAACGCAGCTGCTATTAACCAAAAAACTATTAAGACTATTAGCGATAAGAGTATTAGCGGCAGTTTTTTTTGTTAATAGCAGTAATTTATGACTACCGCTAATAGTCTTATTTTTTGTAGTGATAAACATGTACAAGCATTTATATTTATAAATCTTTTGATCTCTCTCTCTATATATATTTATACTTTTGTTTTGGAGGTGAAGAATGCAAGTCTCTGTTATCGAGACGTAAGAGAGAGAACAGTGGGAAGAGAGTAGTAGGAAAAGAAGAAAAATGGGGGATTAGATCTAGTGTAATCATAAACACGTTTATAATTATATATGCTTCTACCTCTGTTTATTTACACTTCATTTAAAACAGTTATAGCACGGAGAGGAGGGTGTTACCTGGGAAGAGGAAGGCTGGGAAGCAGCTTCAATGCAAACACAATATACCGAGTGCATATGTATATAATTATATGTATAATCTATATTAATGAATTTAGAATACTAAATAGGTATTTATTTATTTATCATCTTCTTCCTCCCTAAAGGTGTCATTAATGAAGCTCAAGACAAATATTTTTTTCTTTTATTTTCAAAAAATAATTAAAAATTTTAAGTTCGATCGAGGGGCACCCACCTGTTGGAGCGTGCACATAAGTTCGGGTTGGCGTGGATCGATGGTCGGAGCGTCAATTTTGAAGTGGTTGACGAGCTTCGTTTCTCCGCCTCTTGTACGACAATCAACCTCATTGTTGCCACTTGATTCACTATAAGGTGTGCTTGGAGATGGTGAGCTCACAAAGGTGAACCAAGATATCCCCGTGGGTCAAGTCTCGGAAAAGGAGATGATGTTATTGTTAGTATCAATAGGGAAAATGTAGAGGATGTTGTAATTGTTATTAGAGCCAACGAAAGAAGTGAGGGGCAGCCTGTTTGGGCAGTGTGTAGATGAAGGAAATAGGGTGGCTGGGAGCTTAGAGAAAGAGAAAGAAAACTTTACAACTCTCTAATCTTGTGTGAGTATATAGGAGAGGTAGAGAGTGAAAGAAAGAAAACTTTACAACTCTCTAGTCTTGCAGGAGTATATAGAAGAGATAGAGAGTGAAATAGAAAGAGAGATAACCCAATAGGAAATGTTGACTTTTCAATAAGGTAAGAATCCAAAAGGACTCTAATTTTTTTATAAAGCAAGGATGGGCCTTAAATTTAGTTGCTACCCATTATTAATAATTTCTCAAATCAATAGGATTAAATAAAAGATAAAAAATTTAAGTTGCCTAAGAAAACAGATTTGAGTGATTCAGTGCCAATTAAGATGGTCAAATCCTATTAAAAAACGTTTCTTTTTATTGTGGTGTGTGTTGAGATACAGTGCGGAATATACACACGAAGTTCAGTGCTCTAATGCATCTCACGCCATCGGATGACCCTTTTAAGATCCGAGTCATAATAGTCCCACATCAGTTGCTTAAAAGCCTTGCATCTCATCTTATAAGATTCTGAGCTCCTCCACTTATTAGCAATTGGTTTAAAATGGATCTCAAATCTATCATGATACAAGAGCGGGCCTTTCTCAACTCCATGTCACCCGATTCTAAACAACACCTGCACTCATAAGTTATACAAAGCTCCTATTTTGTTTCCCATTAAACACCATTTATTATTTACAGGGACATTCCCCCCAAACCCAAAAGAATCGGAAATTTGAAATAGCCAAAAAAAAAAAAAAAAAAAGCAAGCATTCTGACACCATTTTTCACCATGCCCGAATAGAGGAGCCGAAAATCCAACCATCCGGCACCGATATATCCGATACGAAAAACCTACCCGAAACGCACGGTTTAAGCGTCCTTCTCCAGCGCCGTTAAATCGTAATAACTCGGTGCTTTTCTACCACTCTTCAATCGAAGCAGACCGTACAACTTCCTAAACTCACTCACAGTGTGAACGCTCTCAGTGCAAACCACTCCTGCTGGCTCCGCGTCGGAGCGCCCGTTCCCCGATCCGTTCTCATGCGCCGACGAGCTCTTGCTCAACCCTCCGAGCTTCCCCGACACCCTCCGCGCACCGTCCAATTGCAACGCAGTGACGACCGATTTCAAAGCCCTACTCGGGGAGCTCCGATTCGCAATTAGAATCTCGGAAACCTCGGCGGGGCTCAAACTCGCTCCGGTCTGAAACACCTCCTCGATTTGCGGGAACAGCTTATGATCTTTGACACCTAAATAACTCGTCGCCAGCGTTTTAAACAACGAGAAATCGCATAACGAGAAATTGATGTGAACGTCCAATCTCCCGGGTCGCAAAATATCGGGATCGATGTTGTCTTTACTGTTCATTGTGAAAACCATGACTCGTTCTTCTCCGCAGCAGGAGAAAAGGCCGTCCATGAAGTTTAGAATCCCCGATAAGCTCACCTTTCGCTGCAATTTCTCGTCGCCGAGGAATCGGTCGAGGTCTTCGATGACGATCACCGATCTGCTAGTCGTTTGTAGCAGCAGCGATATCAAATCGGAATCGTCCGCGACTTTTGATAAGTCGACGTCGTAGATGTCGTAACAGAGGAACTTAGCCATGGCGGCGACGAAGCTGGTTTTTCCGGTACCGGAGGGTCCGTACAAGAGGTAGCTCCGCTTCCAAACTCGGCCGAGTCGATGGTAGAACTGCTTGGATTTGAGGAACGATTCCATATCCGATTTGATTTTGTTTTTCAGATCGGAGTCCATGGCAACAGTTTCGAGAGTCGACGGATGAGTAAAAGGAACAGATCTCCACCGTCCGTTGTTGCCGCTGTTCGTCTCCGAGTTGGCGAAGATCTTTATCTCCTTCTTTCGTTGCTCGATCTCGTCAGAAATTGAGTGGATATGTTGGAGATAAGGCCTTAGGATTCTTCGTTTATCTTTCCTTCGGATCTTCAAAACGAATGCTTTCTCGTGTTTAATCCACGAGATTTCGGCGCCAAGGAAGGAGTCACGGACTATCTGGTCCGAGTCGAGTTGGAGGAAGATTTCGTTCGTCCTTTTACCGGAGAAAAGGTTAGCGAGATTGGAATCTTCGATCGAAGCTAGAGAACTCAAGTAAGTGGAAACCAATCTGTAGAGAGGATTCTCTTGGAAATTATCATTGAATTGTGGAACTTTATAAGATTGCCACAGATGAAACCAGTCTCCGATCTCTCTCCACCTGGTTTTCAGAAGAGAGAGGAGTAATCGGACGATCGCAAATCCGCCGGCAATCGCGAAGATAAAAGCGAAAGGATTGACGGAAAACATGATTCAGGTGACTGGAATCGGTGGAGATAGCCCGATTTGTAAGTAGAGAGAGAAAGGTGGTGTTTTGGAATTTGGAGGATTTGTAAGTAGAGAGAGATAGGTGACTGGAATCGGTGGAGATAGCCCGATTTGTAAGTAGAGAGAGAAAGGTGGTGTTTTGGAATTTGGAATTTGGCCCTTATATTATCGGACAGAAAGGTGTGCGTTTGAAGGGTGATATGGTTTTGAAGACGGCTTAGGCCGGCTATTTAATTGAGTGAGTCAAAGACGGAGCAGCGACGAGAGAGAGAGAGAGAGAGAAGAGATACAGAGCGCGTTTGTACAGGTACATAATTCATGTTGACTAGATACTTCATTTGTTATTTTTGTACTCATTAAATAAATGTTGAGGAAATTCATAGAATCGAAGTCTAGGATTGAGCTAATTTTGAACGTGCCGACGATTTGTAGAAAAGTATTAGAGACTATGCCTAGGAAGTGAGCATAATACAGTCACTTAAGGCTGTGAAAAATGAATCAAAATATCATAAAATCGATATGTATCATCCAATATCAAAATCAATACATATTTGTATTATACAGTATCGAACGATATATTTATTAAATCGTTCGGTTCCTTACATACAAATAACCGATATAATATATTCAATATATCATATCGGTGACCTTCGATATTGATATGTATCGTCCAATATATATCGGTATCGGAAGAAATTTTGATTCATACTGTCAATCTTGTGGGTAGACCCGGGACCTGAAACCCGACCTGAATTTTTTATGGTCGGGCTTATAAATTTGACCGTAAGGGCGGGTTGGGCAACCCAACTCCATAATCTATGGGACCGACTCTCCTGATCGCCAATTAAGCGCCAAATGGTATTTAAATGATCATACACCATTTATTGGCTTATGATTTTGGAAGTCTGTACTATCAAAGTGACATATCATCAATTGAAGGGCTATGAGTAAAAAAATAATACTTTTTGAGAGATTCAAATCATTTGATGTGCGCACTCTAATATTGAAGGTTGTTCTTAATTTTGATTGGGATATTAAAGTTCACCGATTGAATGGTTTACATCTACTTATAAGCATGATCATTTCCTTGGTACATGTTCCGATCACTTGGAAAATTTAGAATGATCATAGACGTGTGTCAGATGGTGCAATGATAATTCACTTCAATGGTGTGAGATAAAAGGTAACATTTTAATGCCGGAAGATCATTTAAACACCATTTAGGGTTTAAATGTGGGTCAGATCCTATTATATATATATATATATAATCATGGAAATCCATGATTATATACAGGCAGCCAAAAAAGGCCGACCTGACCATTGGCAGTCGTACAGTCAACTAGTCGATTCGGGCAAAAATTTAGGTTTGCTCAATTCTTTGGGCATTAACATTCAAACCCGAGCCGGTCAAGCTTATATGCTCAACCCGACCTGAAAGATAAGTTTAGGTAATATTTTAGTATGTATAAAGCATCAGATTGAGTCGGGTGAACCAATAATTTGTTAGGTTGATCCAACTTAAAAGTTGGTCAACGACTCAAGCATGACTCACCCCAGTAGGTCAAGTTTATATGTCGAACTCAATTAAGAAGGGTTAGGTGTTTCAAGTATCGGGCTGACCCTGTCGTTTACTGTCCTAAGTGTACAGTAGAGACATGACTTGTGTGATGTGTGGATAATGAGTGCCACATGGAAGTTTGTATTTGAGATTGCTCTTCGGAGGCAAAGAGCAGCCAAAAAGCTAAGAGCACTTACAACCAAACACACTCTCATACTAAGTGCTGCTCTTTGCCTCCCAAGAACAATACAAACACAAACGTTAAGAGATACAAAAGAGTAGTATGTGTGGCTAAAATGCGTATCATAAGATAAATATCTAATTAGTGGTAAGGGGCTAAGCTTGGGCTAAAAATCCGTTTACATATGGGTCGGGATCAAATCGGGCGGATTTGAAAATCACATAAATGCAACCCCAACCTTATCATAAAGTAGGAATGAGTGCATCCATATAATGATAAAGCTTCTTATCGATATTGTTTGGTGTGAGGTCTAAATTACAATTGCGGCTTGATTTTGCTCCCCAAGGTTACGGGTACTAAATGACTCTCCTTCTGTTAATCGAGTGTTATTAGTGTGTATAAATCGTGAGATAATCCTCGCAAGTGGCAACACCCAATAGGGATTAGTCTAATGCCTTGTATGTTATCAACTGACCATATCATTCCTAGATAATGTTCCATCAAATCACCAAAGGCATGTACTATTTTTTGGCAAAAAGTCGATTAGGCGCACTACAAAGTACTTCCTATCAAGGATCAAAATACAGGATTCGAATTTTATCTTCGCCGAAATCGAAATTTTCGCCGAAAGCCTGTTGGTTTGTTGGTTAGGTCGAAATTTTGATGCCCAAATTTTATTATTGTTTTTTTAAAATTTAAAATAATCGTTCAATAATTTGATGATTTTATATTTTGCCCTTTCAAGATTTAATTTCGTTGAAGCCCAAAACTGATATGTTCGGTCTAAAATTTTGATCCATAATTTCAATTCAAAATGCCTTAATCCTATTGACAATCACTTTATGAGCATGATCCGTAGCACCATCAAATAAATTATAACAATACACGTGTCTCTCTGTCCACAAATGGGTGCATGTGTTGAGTCATCAAAGCTATATCGAGGAGCTGGGCAAAAAATGGGTAGCTCTATTCCACTCTACTAATTAATGAGGGCGTCCTCTCAAGCATTGAATGCCGCATCAGTGTTTGTAGAGGGTGTTTGTAGAGGCTTTTTGCCTTTTGTATGTTTCTATTGAGTGATTTTTAGAAATAAAAATTTAGATTTTCTATAAGAAATTAAGTGTAAAGACCTTAAAAATTTTTAATTGAATTTGTGATGTTAGATTTATTTTATACCAAATATAGTGTTAGTGTTCCACACCAAAATCTATCCTACACATTTTGATTTTTCAAAAGATTTTATATTTAAAATCGTTTTTATTTGACACAAGTTGTGTGGGGGTCCCTAAATTATTATTACGATAATTCTTCTTAAGAATCCTAGCCGTCGTCGATCTGTCGATCACGCTTCAAGAAGTGGGTACCCATCCATCCATCTCGTCCTTCTCAGATCCCATCGCGTAGAATACGTTCGATCACGTATCGATGAGCTATTTAAAATAAATCTAGATTTGTTTTATTATAAAATCATTTTAGGATTAAAATAATAATTAATCCTTATTTTATATTATTTTTGTAAATTTTTCGGATGTATTTTGGGTTTTATTTCGGAATCCTATTTTGTTTCGAATCTGCGACAGTCAATCGATTGAAACACACTTTTCAATCGATCGACTTCAAAACCGAGCAGAGAATGTTGGTTTAATTCAATCGATTGATTCACACGATTCAATCGATTGATTTGAGCATTTGGTTCTTAATAAGCAAAGGTACTTTAACTATTTCTGATATCTTTAATGAAAGGATGTCTCATTCGATTGATTTTATATATTCAATCGATTGAGGTTGTTTGGTAATAAATTAGTGATTATAATAATAGTTTCATGTAATAGATTATTATAATAGTCCTAACACTCACTGCCTTTTTATTTTATTCGAATGTTGTGATATTTCAATCGATTGATATAATCAATCGATTGAGGTTGTTGGTAGTGAATAGGCAATGTTAGTTCATTTATTTACTAAGAACTCAAAGCCTTATTTTATTTATTCTTCAATCGATTGAGCTCCACTTCTCAATCGATTGACTTTGAATTGAACCGGCTATGTATACTTATTTATTTTTCAATCGATTGAGCTCCACTTCTTAATCGATTGACTCTGAATTGAACCGACTATGTGCACTTATTTATTCCTCAATCGATTAAGCTCCACTTATCAATAGATTGACTCTGAATCAAACCAACTATGTACACTTACCTAAATTCAATCGATCGAGCTCCACTTCTCAATCGATTGACTCTGAATCGAATCGACTATGTACACTTACCTAAATTCAATCGATTGAGTTACACTTTTCAATCGATTGATCTTGAACCGAACTGATTATGTGCACTTATTTAAATTCAATCGATTGGGTTACACTTTTCAATCGATTGATCTATGTCCATACAGACATCAAACAATATTATCAATATTGTTTTCTCCTATAACTCTACTTGCTTGACCAAAACTTAATGCACTCTAAGTTGTTGATATTTCGATCGATGATCGTGATGCACTCCACTTTAAATTGGACTGTCCCTTTTTATTTAAGCATTTAATTATAGTATACAATATATGTATCATTTCATCGCTTTAACGCAACCGCTTCGATAACACAAAACGTTAGAACTTCGATGCCTTTATGAAATCGAACTCTGACATTTACGATTATCGGAATCACACATATAACCTTATTCTATAATTATATTGGTGTGGTATGTAAATAAATATAAATATAAATATAAATATAATCAAACTCTAAGTGTAAACCATTCTGTATGTGTGATACTTTTGTATTTATAACTTAATCAATTTATACGAGTTAAGGATATGTTAGATCATGAGTACGAGAGTGTATGAGATCATGCCTACGCTTGGGCGTGGTGATTCACTGAGATGGTATCGAAGCAAGAAATACACCATATTCACATGTCTTACAACTCATGGTGGAATGAGACCCATGACGAGTCGGGTGAGTGTGAATTCAGTGTAACCTCGTATACGGTGGCATATACGGCGACCCGATCACCCCGAGTTTAAATATGATAGTATAAATTATGAGTTAAGTTATGAAGTTCGACCATAGGCATTAGCTGTGGTGAGGTTTCTTCTACGATCACGTGAAACTCGAAATATTGGCGTCCATGTACGGATGCAATACCTCTATGATAGTATAGACTACCATACGAAATACATCTAGGTTACTACGGAATCTTTTTCTTGGAAAGCGTAAATCAGGAAAGTTGCCTCACTATAGGTTGTCCTAGGATTAAGTATAAGAGTATTATAAGATATAAGTATGAGATAAAATAAGTTATGATACGAGTACGATAATAAGACATCACTGTGTAGGCTAGCAAAAGATAAAGAACTTAAATCTCTATATGTGTCTTTCCTTGCGTAGCCACCGTAAAAATAACGTCTTTCAGTCAAGACGGATGTCTATGGGAGACATTATGAGTTATGAGTTGCCGACCGCCCCTGTGACTGGATGGGGTGTATGATATGATATAATATGGAGGGCATTATGATATGGTAGTATGATACTATGTGACCCTCACATGGTAGCTAGAGCAGCGATTATGACACAGGTCGTTTAGAATTTTATGAGTATGTTAGTTACGCTCATGCGATGTACAGACGTATGTACGAGAATAATAAAATACGGTATGATATGAGGTATGATATGATATGAGATATGGTAAGGTACGTTAGGATGTAAGTGTCTAGATTATTACCTCGCATTAATGATTAGGATATAAGCTTACGATATGCACTTGATTTTATTATTCTGTTCTGATTCCTTTGATATACTATGTTATCACTCACTTGATGCACGTTCAATGCACCTGAGTAGTATGGGGTGGATTGGTGGTGTATCCACTGAGTTTACGTGACTGAGTAAATTCATCCTACGATAATCTAACAGCTGCAGGTGACTATACCGACGGTGTGGACGTGAGTTTCTTTGATCTAATTGATGCTAAGAACGTCGACCCAGTGGACGTTGATTACCAAGAGCCTTTGGAGGGTGACGTTGCCGGTTATCAGGAGGACTACAGTGTTGATTTTGATCCGAGCGCCGAATATTGATTTAGTAGACTCGGTATTAAATTTTGCCTTATATCATTATCATTGACTTTATGCTTTCATTTTCTCGGATTTGTCTCCGACTTGACTTGCATGTTATTTGTGGATTTATAGTATTCTATCGCATTTTATCAGATTTATTCAGCATCTATGATTACTTTATATTCTACCATGGTATGTTGGCTTTCACGGATTTCGTGGAACTATATATGCACGAGAATTTTGATTAGGTGTATGTCAGCTTAGCATATCCGAGATATGTGCGGGTCATAACTCGAAATTCTAGGCCCTCGGGATGGGGTAAAATTTCGAGTTGTGACACCATGCCAAGGTGAAGAAGAGATAGCTTCATTATGTTCTTTATAGCTTCTTTATGTTCTTTATATTCCTTTTGTTTGGAACATGAGAATCCCTATTAAAATTATGTTATTTTATTTTTCGAAGTTGTATACTGCTCCGGTGTCGGTCAAATCAGCTATCGAACACCATCGATCAAAAATGAAGTCTTTGAAATATATAATTATTATATAATATATATATTATAGATACTAATGATTAGACAAATGACGTGAGACTAATAGGTGATACTGTGCAAAAATTAAAAAGGAGATGAAACCCACACGTCTCAGGTTCCTTGAAGAAGATGACTCCTGAAGAAGAAGACGACTCCAGATGAGGAGAGTGGTTTCTTATTTTGTGGAGGATTCTCTTCTTATAATAAATCATTGATTAAATTCTCTCGTTAAAAAGCAATATTTAAAATATTGTTGCATGTGTAGTTGGGGTACCAAAGTTGGTGCTTCTCAACTCTATATGATTTGATGACCCAACCTGATACGATCCAGACAAACCCGACCTGGCTCATAATCCAATCAGGTTAGTGACCTGGCCCTGTCTGTGACCCGGTTCGATCGACAATCGGACTCAGGTCATGACCCAATCCAGCCTATGGTCCGTTTTAGTCCATTTGCGACCCATGGTATATGACCTGGATTTAGCCTGTTCGATTAAAGCTCATTTTGACCATAAATCACAGATCGTCCTTGAGAATTATAGCATGACCATATGTCACTAAAAAATCATCATGAAATATGACTATATGTCACTAACTAACCTCCAAGGGTTTAATTTGAACTTAGGGTCAAGTTTAAATAAATAGAGTGTAAGTCATGTGTAAACATTCACTCTATGAGACAGCTCGGTCGCATCGTCTCAACATCACCTTTGGGCAGAAATTTCGACATGCAGTTTATTTTCCAAGATTGTGTTTGAGAAAGTGCGCATAGACCTAATCATTATTGTTGTATGATTGATCCAGACTCTCCATCAGCTTTGGCAAGAAAGATTATCCTTCTCTCCCTTAAATACTTATGACTATTTTATTCATTCTACTTACATGAAATTTTTAAATCAATTTTGGCTAGAAGTTAGAAACCTCATAAAAACATGTGTCAACCTGATCTTAATGAGACACAACCATCAAGATTCAAAAATCACGCAACCTATATAGGTGGGCCGACCTCGGCCTATTTTAACTACGTACCCTCAAACGATAGATAAATCAATGTCACACATTGCAATTGATGAATAAATTAATCAAAATCAAACAGTTATAATATACATATGCATTTAATGAACAAATTATTTATAATTGTCAATCTATGATTATGTGGGCATGCATATTAGATCTAATCAACATCGATAATATAGCATTATGTTGTGGGTAAGTGCCAAAAATTAATAATAGTTGCCTCTTGCCAACCACAACACTTTTAATAAGTGTCCGAATGAAGGCAATTCGTTGAATTATTGGAATTACGGATGGGTTATTCACACATGTTTTTCTTATGAAGAACATATCTTCTTTTATAGAGAAAAATTGTTAGACTGATTTTAATCAAACGATGAAGATCGTTTTTCATCACAATTTTTCACAAAATAAATCTTGAGATCATAGTGCACCTCTCAGACGGTTAGATTTTAATTACATGTGGCACACATCCCCAAAAGTGTTTGTGATCATGGGTGCACCTATCAAACAATCACTTTTGGGGATGTGTATCACATGGAATCAAGATCTGACCGTCCGATAGGTGTGTCATGATCTCAAGATCTATCTTGTGAAAGCTTGAGATAAAAAAGGATCTCCACCTATGGTTCATGGCAGTCAATATTTTTTATGATGAGAAATTATGTATTCTTCACAGCTTTAATGGGTGCAAATAATGCCCTCTTAGTATGTCACGGTACAACCCATCAATTTGAATGGAAAGTCACTTAGACCAAAATTCTAATGAGACTGAGACCCATCACTCGGCTCAATCTTATAGAAATAATATAGATATATAAGCAGTCGCAGACTCATAATTTTCTCTCATGGGCAACATTTCGGTAGGGGGCCATTTGGGATCAATTTTGAGAAAATTTTGAAAAGTTTCGGAGAGTACAAAAAATATAAAATATAAGTTATATTTAAATTTTATAAAAATTTTATTTATTATTTTAAAAATGACAAAAATTAGAAAAAAATTATTAATTTTGGTGAAATTTGATTAATTTTGGCGAAATTTTAGCGATTTCGGAAAAATCATCGAAAGTTTTGCCCGACCCTTGTTTCAGTAAATTTCAAAGAAATTTGTCACTACGCTCATAGGTGGGGCACACGGTCACCAAATCGGGGTTCAACAATAGTTCAATGAGGTTTAAATTTGAAAAAATTAAGCAAATCCGAGAAGTTCAAAGAAATATTCAAAGGAAAAATTGCTAAGAAAAATAAAAATAAAAATTATAATAAAAATAAAAAATATTAAAATTTTTAGTAAGTCACAACTTTTTAAAAAAGTACTAGAATTATTCAAAAATAATTCACGAACTTTTCAAAAATTCGACGATTTTTGTGATGGGGTGGGGCGGGGGGCAGTAATAAAGTGAGTTACTATTGAGTAAGTGGCACCATTCAAGAGACTTGATACTTGGGTAACCTTTGAAAATGTGTACCATATGAAATCAATATTTGTACTCTTTAATTGGTGCACTATAATGTAAAGGTTTGTAACCTAAAAGATTAGGAAGAAAAATCATTTATATCATTTGATTCAAAGCAGTAAAAAAATTTCTATAATTAAGTACAGGATATTAGATACCACTAATTTTATTGTTTGACCGACAGTGGAGATCTCTTTTTCTTTTGTCCAATCTCTTACACAATAGATCATGAGATTATAGCCGTCAATTCAAATGGAACACATAGTTCAATGAATTAGTATTGGTGTGAGTGCCAAGGGTACTCGAATCATTTTTCAGATGTGCGGGCACCATATATATCTAATGTATTATGAATTTAAAATAACTTTTGACTGCTTTGAATCAAAGCTTTAAATCGAACAATGGAGACCCTCTTTCGACTCAATTTTTTGCACCATAGATCTTGATATCTTTGGAACCAAATCACACATAATACATGGTTGTTCTACATATTGCAGACCTCCCAAAAATTGACCAGAGTTCAACGATCTTCGACACAGGTTACATACCTAATGCCTACTTTCTTTTAATCAAATAATTTGATTTTCAAACTTGTGACCAGAAGTTATGATTAAATAAATAAACAGATCCATGGAGTCGTCTTTGATACAAATAAATGTGTTTTTTTTTTTTAAATATCCTCTTTTTTCAAAGTTGCTCGCATGACCCTCACCAGTCACCACCATGTCGATTGGCCCCTCTATAGAGGCTATTACCTAACAAAAGACATTATTTACATATGAAATTTAATAGTTGTAAGAGTACACTATTATTTGCACTCCCTTCTCCCTATTGAGTTGTGTGAAATAAACAACAATAGAGATTTTTTTTGTCTCAATTTCCACACAATTGATCTTGAGATTATGAGTGCACCATTATACGATTAATTTTTATTTCATATAGCACACGTCTCAAAAAATTGACCCATAAATTATATGGCATACATCATGTTCAATAATAATTTTGGAGATCTTGATGGGTGTCATTGAAAAAAAAAATTGGCCATCTAGGTTAGATTCATTACATGAAAGATTAAAATGAAAAGCATTCTTCATCACCTACTTCAAAGCAGCCACTGATGAAAATAAGTTTGTTATTAGGTGAGACTATAGCATGACGGGTTCAAATAAATGATTTATTGACGTATGTGATAGCCCAATTCCTATTCTTATAGGCGCTATCATATTTATGAATATATAAACAGCATAATGTACAGTAGTAGATTTGGTGCCTATAAAGACTGAACGCATATATCATTCTAATCAGCCGGTAGGATTCAACTCAAGTATGATCTTCTTACTCAAATCATGAAATATACTTTTATAATTATAATAACTATTAATTGAATGTCTCATCAAGTTGACTTTTAAAAATTTTGAATTGATGACTTGAAGTTTCTTATTAATTTAATTTGATTGTTTGTTTTGGGAAATTTTCAAGATCGACCATGTTATTTTACTCTTGTCCGCTAGAGACCCTATAATTTCACCTTTCACCTAACCAACCAGCTCCAAGATGAGCCGTCACCCAAAAGAACCCTTAGAGCCTATAAAAGGTTGTAAACTAAGGGTTTTTTATTTGGACAGTTCTAAACACACCACAAAAATATCCTTTCGCATCCCACCGTTAACGCCGCTACGCCATTGACTGCTTCAAATCACACGATAAATATCCCAACATGATCTTATGTGTGCACCATTTGGATTTCGGATTACTTAGGAAAGTGTGCAATGTGAAATAAAAAAATTGACAATTTGATGGCATGCCTAAGATCTCATGATCCATCATATAGAAGATTGAGTTGAAAAACAATCTCCATCGTGTGATTCAATGCATCCACTATCTAACTCGTTCGATTTGAAGGCCACAATGTAAAGATCATCGGTGCCAAATATCAGCACGGCACTTGTCTCTAACATTTAATTCAACACAATTAACTATCAAATTTGACGATAAGCTCAACTAATGAATTGTCACAAATTGAATAATAAATCGTCATCGCTCGACTAATGAATTGAACACGATCTAGTAGTAAACCGATCAAATAAGGAATCATCATCATTCGACTAATAAATTGCCACTACTCTGATAACTAATCGATACTGCTCTGATAACAAATTGTCAACGTTCTGATAACAAATCATCACTCGGACAAAAAATCGTCACCACTTTAATAATAAATTGTCACTGCTTTGTATTAAAATCGTCACCACTTTGATAGTAAATCGCTAACGCTTTGATATGAAATTGTCATTGCTCTGATAATAAATTGTCACTGCTTTGTATTAAAATCGTCACTGCTCTGTATTAAAATCGTCATCGCTCTGATATTGTGTCGCTAATTTTTATGTCACAGCATATACACAGAGTGTTCCCATAATAGCAACAATATGACATGCATGTAGTGCAACGATAGTGCGTCTCTTTCCATAGCAAGTAGTTTTGGATTCGAAACTTATTAAAAGTTTAATTGAATTTTTGTTCAGCGTGTTTAGTTCTGCAAAATAGGGGTAACAAATCAGACTCAAGTAACAAGAATCGAACTCAGGGCTCTACCAGTGTAACAAAATATTTTAACCAACCCAACTAGAATGTACAACCTTATATAATTTAATAATTTCTTTTTCTCTGAGCGGTGGTGATTCATTAGTCGAACAATAACTATACATTATTTGATTAGTGATTGTGAAAAAAGAGATGCTAGAGAGCATGTTTCATGCCGGATTTTTAAAACATTTGATTTTTATATTGTTTCCCACAAATATTGAAAATAGCAAATATTTTATTTTAAAGTATGTGGAACGGAAAAAAATAGAAATATAAAGAGTATTTTCAGAGTTTTTATTTTTGCTGAAAGGGACTAGAAAAGAGTAAAATGAAAGCATCGATCAGGGATATTTCCCTTATTTTTTCTTCGTGAGACACGTGATGACGTGAAGAGTAGTGGCTACTGGTAGTCGAAAAAGTTGGGCGGCTTCAAATAGACAGATGCCGAAATCGTTTTTTAACGTTCTGACGAGGCCAAAGAGCAGATGCTTGCTGACGCTTATCTCAACTTTTTGCATTATCCTACGACCAGTGACCAAGTCCACTTGGTAGGTAGTTAAGTATCATAGATTGCAACGGTCCTCGAAAGCCACCTCGTTTTTTATTCTTTCCTTCTTTTCTCTTTTCTTTTCAGAGTTTGACAAAAAAACAAAACGAGACCGATCCTGCTTCTTTGTTCTTTCCTTTTAATATATGTTGGAATTTGACCAAACATAGACCGAGCCAGTTAGGCGTTAAGTGTTTAGTTGAGGAATGGGTCTGTTTGGCAATGCTCCTAGCGGGCTCCAGCCGCTCACCCAACGCGATTCCGCTTGGGGCACCTAACGGTGCATTCGATTAATTGAGTTGCACTGAAACCAATTTTTTTTTTTTGGTTCCATCCAGCCTGAACCGAAACCGAATCGAAATGATTCCATTTTGGTTTTGATTAATCAATTTTTCAAAATTGGAACCAAAATTGGAACCGAAAAAATTGGTTTGGTGCGGTTCAGTTTCGGTTTTTTCAATTCTTGAATCTTTATTATTATTATTTTTTTCGATTTTGGGTTGGTAATTACCTTAACTCACCCATTCAATTCTTGGTTTCGGCCACCCAAACTGACACTAAGCAAATTTCTACAATTTTTTTGGTTTTAGATCGATTTCGGTCTGATTTGGTGGGCCGATTTTTCGATCAATTTCAGTTTTCGGTGCAACACTCATACCCTATATGTTAAGTGTGCGGGAAGCTGGTGGAGAGTGGGCAGGGAGCTGCGGGACGCTAGAGGAGCAAGTCTAGGGACCGTTTTGCTAGAGCGATTGAAAACTGCTGCTGCGGAGAGCTATCGGGGAGCAGTCAGGGTGCTCCCTCGTGTTTAAGTGTATGTGCATTTTACAACACATTAAAATTATTATAAAATGGGCCCGGGGCCATTGCAAAATCCCACCTGTTTTAGTCAGGGAATAGTTAAATATGAAAAGCATTTTTAGATTTCAAAAAAAAATTAAAAGCACCCGCGTCAAGCTACTACGTATGTATACTTTTATTAAAGGGATAATTAGAGAAACATGCCTCAAAAACAAACCTTTTAACAAAAAAATGCCTCATCTCAAACATTTTAGAAAAGTAGTGTTTTCATAGATTTTGAAACTTCGGAAAATCGTGAAAGCACATTTTAAAAAAATAAATAAATAAACAGTGTTTTTACGATTTTCTGAAGTTCTAAAATCCGTGAAAGCTCTATTTTTCTAAAACATTTGAGGTGAGGCATTTGTTGCTAAAAAATTTGTTTTTGAGGCATTGTTTTCTAAAGTACCCTTTATTTAATCGTTATAACTTATAACTATGCTTTTTCTAAATCATTATCTCTTTCATATGGATACATGTAGATTTTTCTTTTCCTTTTTAAAAAAGGCTGATATATATTGGCCAAGTCGTATCGATCTTTGACAAATCGATACCCAAAACCGATATTGAATTTGATACCTTGCTTTTAAACCAAAATAAACTTGAGTTCTCTATAAAAAAACATTCAAAAAAATAAATCATAAACCATATAAGGTTTCGAGAAATCAAGCCCTCCAATTCTGATATTAATTGTTAAAAATTTTAGAATGACTCCATTTTATTGATTAAAACGAGTGACTATCATGATTAATAAAATTTAAATATTGCATATATATTTACTAATTAATACTCTTATTAATGTTTCTTCTTAATTTGTTCATCGATGATGATGATGACACTACAAAATATAAGACTATTAGCAGCAACCATAAACTATCGCTATTAATGAAAACACTGTCGCCCTTACCACTAATAGTCTTAATAGTTATTTTGTTAATAGCCTTAATAGTCTTAATAATTTTTGGCTCAAAAAAAATGCCGCTAATAATTTTTTTTTTTTTTGTATTATTATGATGATGGACGTTCTCTATGTCGAAATGATCCCTCATTACCTTCTATTCTCTATGTTAGCCTCTAGAAGGGGGGACCCTGGAAGGGATGATGGCCTCTTTATATAGGCTCCTTGTTTCCTAACCAATTAAGGAACCAATAAAGCAAGAGACGTCTCACTACCAAAGTAGGCAACCACCAACTTTTTATTGCCTCAATATTTTTCTTTGAAAGTTGTTTTTATATTATATAAGAGCTAGAATTGAGCCTTAGAGGGACCGATAAAGGCCTAAATTAGCGCCACAGGCATTATTATATGAAAAATCAGACTTCTCAAAGAAAATCAAAATAGATAGTAGGGCAACGTAGGAAACCTTATAATGATAGGAAAAACTTATGTAAGGAGGAAACCTAAAGGTCCGGAAAAAAACCTCCAACAAATACAAAAGAAAACAGAAAAATTCTCTCAAAATAGGACAAAGTCCAGTACAAAATTCTACCCCTATTACAAAGCGGAGTTTAAAGAAAGGAGATTATCAACCTCAAATCTTCGGATAGTAAGAATGGAAGGGTCTTTAAGACCTTCAAAAACAACTGAATAGCACATTGGGAGGAGACTATTTGATAATTCCAATTTTATTACATATTTTTACTTTAAACTATCTTTAATTGTTAGGTAATTTGATATAAAATTACACTAATTAAACTCTTTTGTGATTATTGTATGAATTCAACAGAAGAACTAAATTGGATTGTAAATACTAATTTCAAAGATCAATAAAGTCACAAAAATATATGGAAGAGATTAGTCAAGATAAAGAGAAGAAAAGTCAAAGAACTTTCAGATAAGGAAGTCATTTTAGAAGACAAGTTTGATAGAAAAAATAAAAAAGGTTTTTATGAGAAATTACACACTTGTAAATTTGAGAGATTTTGGGAAGAGATATTTCAGAATATTTGATTCATTCAATCAATATTAATGTATTTAGCTACTGTGGCACAGAAAATTTAAAAAGAGAAAAGTGAGAGAAGAAATAATCAACCAATCAAGGTTTTAATATCGGAAAGCATAGTAGTAAATTAAAAAAAAAAAGGAAAGCTCACATGGAAAATTGAGAATGTCAAAAATTTAAAGAATTCAATTAGAGAAGGATCAACAAGACTAAAGTTAAAAAGAAAGAGGCCTTGCAACTCTATATAAATACTCCCCCACTCATTCCAGAGAATAAATCATTGAAGTTCAAACTTTCTTCAAGCATAGATGTCTCTCTCCTCTAGTTCTCTTTAATCTTTAGCTTTATGTCACAGACCTAGCGTCGCACCTCAACAATCCGTGTGGCTCTTGCATCAAAACGCTCCCTAGCGTCGCAAGATCAACCTATCTCCGAAGACTCGCTAAGAGACTAAGAGAGTAAAGGAGAACTCAAAAGACGAAAGTGAAAGAGTGCTCTTTGTATTTAACTTAAGAATATTTTACAAGTTGTAAGAGGTATGTGAGGTGTCTTGCAAATGAGACCCTCTTGCCTATTTATAAGTTTCCTATATATAATTAACGATATAAGATCTATATATGTGCTAAAAATCTAACGGTAGTGGAATACTCTAGAGTTTTTTTTAGAAGCTTCTACACTAATCTTGAGTTTTACACTCTTCCAAATTCTCTTCCTAATTTTTTACACTCTTCCACGAGTCTAAACTTGTCTTATCTAGAATCTTCCATGGAGCCTCCCTAGTTACTCTATTATTATAGAGTATTCTATGTATTTCTACTATATACATATATTAGATATGATACAAATATGGTAAAAAATATTCAGTGCTACGTATGAGGCGTGACACTCTCCCCCACCTATGCTGGCGACGTCCTAGTCGCGTCACCATGCTAACCCTTGATGTCTGGTAGCCCTTTCCATTTTACGAGTCTGTGAATGGACATAAGCCTCTCCGCTTTGTTGTCCCTTCAATGAGGATGTACTCAACCTATTCGAACACCATCTTTCTTCTTGGTGTAGTTGGCCTGCCCTTCTTTACTTTCTTTACTAGTTGTAGAGCAGATAACCCTCTTGTACCCGTTGTCGTTCTGTTAATTGTAGGAACGGTGTATGTATTTTTTATCCAAACTCCCACGGTTAGCGCTACGCCTCGCGTCGTACCGTGGATGGGCCTCGACTTTGAGTTGACGGCTTTAAGCCACCTTTGCTCATTAGTCGTCTTTAGACTTGATCGCTTCACCTCTTCCATTGAGACAAAAATCATGCATGACACTCACGTCCATTATTGCATGAGTAGCCTTCTCATTGATGAGTGACCCCATGTTCATGGGCCCTTCATTTGTCGGTGTCTCGGGTTGCTTCAGGGTCTTGCGTAGCTTCTCGATTGTGTTGAGGAGCTGCAACGAACCCATTATTGCATCCTCAACACTTTCTTTGTCAGCATCCTCAATGCTTTCCTTCTCATCCATTGTTGAGACAAGGGCCACACTTTCCTTGTCAGCATCCTCAACACTTTCCTTCTCATCCATTGTTGAGACAATGGCCATTAGAACTTCTCTCCTTAGGCAGTCTCTTGCTTTATGTGACCCATCACATAAGAAGTATTTGGATTCGCGGACCTTCAAGGGCTTCTGTGCTTTCCGCTCCTTACGTTGCTCAACTACTATGATGTTGACGTGCCCTTGTATCTCGTCACGCAGCTTGTTGAGTCTCATCTCGAGAGCCATGATGCTTTGGCCCACCTCGTCAAACCGATCACTCTCATCGGCCACGACCTACTCCACCCTAGCAGGTCATGCGTCAAAGTTGTTAATGACATCCCTCGATGAGGAAGCATTGCAAGATTGACCCCTCTTTAGCTTTTCGCTCTCGTTTTCGGGTGCCCTTACCTTAGGAGCCTCCCGAGTTGTGATCATTTCATTGGTCACGACCTCCTTAAACAAGCCACATCGCTCCTAAGTTCCTCCACTTGTACAAGTATAACATCAAGGACATCCCATCCCTTTGGCTTGTTGTCCTCGTTACTATGTCTCTCGTACACATCTTTCGATATGATGATTCTCCTACTCAACTTGATCTCCTCTTCCAACCAACGTGATTGTCCCCTAAACTAACTTAGCTTTGATACCAACTGTCACGGACCTAGCGTCACGCTTCCACAATCCGTGCGGCTCTTATGACAAAACGCTCTCTACCGTCGCAAGATCAACCTATCTCCGAAAACTTGCTAAGAGACTAAGATAGTAGAGGAGAACTCAAAAGAGAGAAGTAAAATAGTGCTCTTTGTATTCAACTTAAGAATGCTTTACAAGTTGTGAGAGGTATGTGAGGTATATGAGATGTCTTGCAAATGAGACCCTTTTGCCTATTTATAGGTCTCTTATATACAATTAATGGTATAAGATTTATACATGTGTCAAACATTTCAACGGTAGTGAAATATTCTAGAGTTTTCTCTAGAAGCTTCCACACTAATCTTGGATTCTACACTTTTCAAAGTTTTCTCCCTAATTTTTTACACTATTCTATGAGTTTAGACTTGTCTTATCTAGAATCTTCTATGGAGCCTCCCTAGTTACTCTACTATTGTAGAGTATTCTATGTATCTCTACTATATATATATATATATATATTGTATATGATACAAATATGGTGAAAAATATTCGGTGCTACGTACGGGGCGTGACATTTAGCTTTAACTTTAGTTGAATAATTTATTTAATTTTAGTTTTTATTTCATGCATTTTTATCTTCAAGTAGGTTGATTAAGGAGAATGAAAACTTTAGTCTGATTCTCCATAGGAACCTCTTGTAATATTTTTTAATTAATGCATTGCTCTTATTATTATTTTTTATTTTATGTTTATGCACTTTCAATTCAAGTAAAATGTCAAAGGGAAGAAGGCTTAAGTCAAGTTTTCCATAGGTTGATATAATTTCTTTATTTTATGTCATTTAAATAATTTTTATTTTTATTTCATGCACTTTATTTTTCTAATTCTAACTAATTAGAATAGAGATTTGAAATTAAGAAAGTTGAGTTGAGAGAGAGAAAGAAGTGAAAGATTGACACCTTTCTAAATCTGAACATTTTCTTCAGTTCAATATGATAAAAAACATAATGAAGACCATTGTGAGGATTATGAATTGCTAAATCCATACATTAAACCCTAACTTAATTTCTTCTGGAGTTTTAATTTTAATTTTTATGATCCATTATTTTAATGATCATCATTTTCTATTTCAATACTTTTAATACTATGAGGATTTTCGTTACTCGATTTTAAAGTCAATTATAAGAATATCTAGTATGTTTAAGGGTTTTCTCCTTTTTTATATTTGATGATTCGATAAGATTAGACTTTTTTATCACATAAATTGAGAAAAATTAGTATAATTGGATATGAGAATGATTGAAAATATATCTGATTCATTCAAAAGAAATAAAAAAATTTAGTAATCTTAAGTTTTATTCGACCAAGAGAACTTTTAGATTTACATGGCGATTGTCCAAAAAAGAAGATTACCTTTATAGAATTTAAACATTTTTAATTGAATCACAATTTTCAGTGTCAAGATTTTATATCTTAATTGTTAATTCAATGGTTAATAAAAAATAATTTTTAAAAAAAATTAGAAAGAGAGTTAGGTGTCGATTCTAAACTTTGATGTTATTTTTAATAGAAATTTTCTCCAATTTATCTAATTTGTAATTTTATCTTCCATTTACAAAGTTTTCATTTTTAGAGTTCAAAACATAGGATTTAGATATTTCAATTAATTCATTGGATTAGTTAAGTGGAATTTTAAAATTTAGTAATCTCTGAGGGATCGACACTCGCAATACTTACCCGTTGCTATATATTGATTTGTATACTTGCGAGTTTTGAACTCGAATTCCGATAATTTTAAAAGTGTTTAATTGAGGTAATTTTTGAGTTTATTTTGTAATTGAAATTCCAACAATACTATCACGGATTAGATTGCCTTCGGAAAAGGCACCATCGTTGCATTTGATATGATTTCTAATGAGCCAAACGTTCCATAAGAGAGAAAAGTGATTACGGGACCATATCCAGTTTTTCAAACCACTAAACAAATGTGACTCCCGGCTATTGATGAGATCGACCGTCCTTATAGGCAAACAACTAGCAATGTCGAAAGCGTTATATAGTTTTCTCCAGATGGGCTAGATCTTGGGACAACTAACGAAAAGATGGTCTTCATCTTCGGGCGACGAGTAACAAAGAAAGCAATTCTGATCAATGGCCATTCCTCTTTTATTAAGGTTGACAATAATGAGAATTTTGTTCCATAAGACAAACCAAATGAAGAATATAATCTTTGAAGAGATCTTGAGCTTTCATATCCTGCACCACTCGACTCTAGGGAGGCACCAAATAGGGATGGTAAAAGCAGATTTGATGGTTATCCCAAATTCGACGATCTTTGCAATCACTTTTGATGATGAGTTGATTGAGAATAGCTGAAAAGTTGATATATTCGGCGATTTCTAGGTTGTGTAAATGTCTTGGAATTGAGGATGTCCAAAATGAGAGAATTCGGGTTAATATTTGTGGAGTCATGAGGTTAATCCCAAATTTCTAAGGAAACCCAAAAATGAATTAAGTTGTTGACCACCAACATCTAAAAAAGGTTCCAATCAGGTGGGCTTCATGTGGAAATTATCAAGGGAATCAAGTGAGACGGAAACTTATCGATACATGATCAGAGATTACTTAAAAAATTTAAATATAATCCAATGCATATCTACCGTCTAAAATGTGGTCAAAGGGGAAAAAGTTCAATGCTCTAAAATATGTAGGGCAACACCCAAACTTTGACCACTAAAAAGCTTGTTATTTTATTTTTCTAGATCACATGTCAGATGACACATAATCCAAAAATGAGTATCATTTTGGGATCACTTGCCACGTGACACGTGATTCGGGATTAGAATGCAAAGATTCATCCATGCATTTCAACTCATATGTCCTTTTCCCTATATATATATATATATATATATATATATATATATATATATATAGGGACAAAATCTCATTTCAACTCATATGCTCTTATTGACTGAATGTCTCATCAATTGACTTTTCAACGCTCATTGATGTTTCATATTCCTGTTTTTTAAATCCATCATTAAAGAAACAAAGGTTAAAGATACCAAATATCTAACAACTTTCAAACAATAAATTTCATATATCCGAATATCCTATATGTTCCTTTTGCACCTTCTAACATGCATCATATCTGTTCGGGATGTCCCACACCAAAAAAATCGAATCAATCCATGTTTGGATCAACAATCATTAAAAAGAGCACCAGTTGAATGGTCAAAATTTTTTATTTATATGATTTTTAAACTACTCACACAATAAGTGGCCAAAAGATTGGATGGGATAAATTTTGGTTGGATGTTTTCTTTAAATGGTTAGAGAGCCAAACATCGTACGACAGTTAGGGGCGAAGATTTGACCCGAAACTGGAACTCGAACAGAACTTGCCCGAAAAACGATTCGGGCCAAATCAAACCAACTATAGTTCAATTTCAGATTTGGGTGGCAAAAGTTGGAAACCGAAACCCATTTAGCTAGGATGAGAAATCAGAAGAACAAAAAACAAAGGGAAAATTTTAAAATAACTCATGAACTTTTACCCCATCATCAATAACGCACATAAACTATTGATAGTATTAAATAGACACCCAAACTACACTTAAGTTTATCAACTAAACCCCTATCGTCACCTTCCGTTAATAACCTAACGGAAAATGTTGAGTTGGCATACAACTTAGCAAAATCACTCACGTGACACCTATGTGACGAGGACTTAGCTGTCATGTGAGTGCCACGTTGGCATACAACTCAACAAAATAGCGTACCTGCCACCCAACGTGTTGCCACATGGGTGCCACACACGCTATTTTGTTGAGCTGTATGCTTTTCGTTAGGTCATTAACGGAAGGTGACGATAGGGGTTTAGTTAATGAACTTAAGTGTATTTTGGGTATGTCTATTTGATATTATTAATAATTTAGGTGTGTTATTGATGATGGGGTGATAGTTCAAGGATTATTTTGAAATTTTTCCAAAAACAAACAAAAAATTTTGAAAAAATTATCTTTAAATATAGAAAAATAATAAAAAATCAAAAGAAAACAATGAAGTTTTTGGGTTCAGTTCGGTTGCGGTATAAAAAAAATAAAAAAATCGAACCCAAATTGAACCTATTCATTTCAGTCGGAACCGAACCGAGAACCAAAATTTTGATTTGTTTCAATTTTGGTTCGGTTGCGATTTAAAAAAAAAAAAAAGGGGGCGGGAGGGACTTTCTAAAATCTCCCCCCTTTAAAGTTACTTTTCTAAATCCACCTTATACCTTTTAAAATATCTAATAAACTCTTCTATTTAAAACTTAGTTATCTAAAGGCCCCCTCAAGGCTTCAACCATAAATATCCACCTTAATACCAAAATTATCCTTAAAAGGGGAGATTCTAGAAAATAGGTTGGTTGGCTGGGCCACTAAGCTAGTAAAAATGAAATTAAAAAGGTGTAAAATCGTATTTTTTCCATAGTGAAAAATTTCGCTGAAATTCGATGAAATTTTGTCGAAATAAGGGTGAAACAAAAATTTCGTCGAAATTTCGATACTTTTCGTTAATTTCGAAATTTCGTTATAATTAATGTTTAATTATTTTAAAAAATATATCTTTCTAAACTATATGTGTATCACAAGTGATTCCTGCACCCCCCAATTTTCAGCTTTTTAGAAGCCAAAAATTAGCCGAGAAGACAAACAACCTGACAGTATCCACTTTTGATGTGGAGGATGGTGGAAAAGAACGCACAATAGTAAAGCATGAGGAATCCACTATTATATAGGTGGCTGAGAGTGTTCTTTTTTTTTTTTTTTTTTATCACTGATGTGGGACTAACGTAGTGAAAACAACTGCAACTTGTCAATGGCTATCGTTTATGCACCCCAAAAAGTTGCTTTTTCACCCCACTTCTTCCACCTGGTATGTATTAATCGCTTTTGAATCAGATGGTGGAGTTCATTTTTCGTATCCATCTTTTGTACACTGGATCTATGAATCGTTGGCATACCATCAGATGGTCGGTTTTTTTATTACACATGACACACATCTCAAAACGTGACGCTAAAATCATGTTTAAGCGTGATGAAAGTCATATGATTTTAGGGTCACTTTTTAAGATGTGTACCATGTGTAATAAAAAACCAACCGTCTAATGGTACTCCATGATCCATAGATCCATTGTGCAGAAGATGGGGATGAAAAACGACCTCCACCATCTGATTCAAAGGCGATCAATGCATGCCGAATGAAGAAAGAGGGGTGAGTTTAATGGTACCCTTTGTCAATTTGTCTTCTATAGTTCTAAGCTTGAGCTCAGCGTCAGTGCTTGGCTATTTGGATCAATTGTTAATTTAAAAAAAAATATATTAAATGTATTTTTTATATATTTTTAATACCCGAAACTTTCCCGAAATGTTTCCGAAATGTATCGAAATTAATCTGAAATGTACCCAAAGGTCCCCCACCGAAAAATTACTAAAAACGAAATTTGTCACTATGATTTTTTCATGCAAAATAAAAATAAAAAAATATTGAAAATTTAGTAAAAATTTAAAAAATTGAAAAAATTGACAAAATATAATAAAAATATGTATACGATTAAATACTTTTAAATCTCAAGAAAACATAGTAAAGGTGACATTTAAAATGTAAATTTAAAAGGGGAGATTTAAGGTTGAGGGGGCATTTAGATAACTAGATTTTAAGTAGAGGGGTTTATTAGATATTTAAGAAAAATTGGGGTAGATTTAGAAAAGTAACTTTAAAAGGGGAGATTTTAGAAATTTTCCCAAAGAAAAATTCGAACCGAAATCGAGCAGATTCATTTCAGTTTAGTTTTGATCCTGGTAGAACCGAAGCCAAAAATTTCGGTTTTTGTACGGTAAACTGAATCTGCTTCGCTAACGACATTATTCCACATTAATACATAAGCGTGCTTTGTTTGGAATCAGTTTTCTTGGAGCTATTTTCAGTTACCGAATCTGCTTTGTTAACGACATTATTCCACATTAATACATAAAAGTGCTTCGTTTGGAATCATATTTCTTGGAGCTATATGAATTGTTGCAATGGTCCATGGTTTAGGGGCCGATTTGGACGACACGTGAAACGTGGATTTAGCTATTTTTCATATGCTTACTAATTAATCTACAATTTAGTCAATATACACATTTGAAAGCACAACAAAATATTGGTAGTTTGGTACGGTCTTTCTTTTATTTTTGGGAAAATTTATAAAATCTCCCCAGTTTAAAGCTAATTTTTTAATTCCTCTCTATATTTTATAAATATCTAATAAACACATGTACTTAAAAACTTAGTTATCTAAACAGACTAAATTATAAATATCTACCTTAAAACTAAAATTACCCTTAAAAGGAGAAGATTCTAGAAAATGGGTTGGTCTAAGCCAATAAACTAGTAAAAATGGCATTAAAAAAGTAAGAAATTTATTTTTGTCAAAATAAAAATAATTAAAAATTTAGAAAAAATTCAAAAAATTAGAAAAACTTTGAGAAAAATAATAAAAATTTGTAAGTAAATAAATAATATTTTTAATCTAAAAAAAATAATAAAATCTGCATTTAAATTAGAAATATTTAGTTAAATATTTATGGTTGAGGGGGCATTTAGATGACTAAGTTCTAAGTAGAATGGCCTATTAAATATTTACAAAAAATATGGGAAGGATTTAAGAAAGTAACTTTGAAGAGGGGTAATTTTCTCTTTCCATTTTTGGTATTTGGCCTTTTTGCAAACGTTAACAACGTTTTCAGTGTTCTAAAGTCCCTTTTGGCTTCTCTCCTTCAGGCTATTATAACGCATTCCTACAAATCAAGGATCAAGCTTTCGGGTTGAATTTTGATTTCGGGAATGATCGAAGCCAAAAACTCAAATTTTGACTGAAATTTCAGCTGAAATTTTGGAGTCCATACAAATATGGATTTAGATTTCGATTTCGGTTTCGGTTTCGTTTCGGGCATGCCTGAAACCGAAACGTTTCGGCCGAAATTTTTATCCATGCTACAGATGCTAAAGTTGGACCGTCGTTGGTTTGGGGTCGGGCTGTTGGAGTGACCTGCCCCAACCCGTTGACAGGCCCAAATAGTTTGCACGTGTCTCAATGTCAAAGGTCCATCCATCACCAATGAGTTGGTATTAGTTGTTCGACCCGTTCAACTAAGGGCGCTGCATGGATACAAACGCCATCCATCACCAATGTGTGGTGTTAGCGGTTCCTTGCAAAGGTCAGATTTCGTATGCAAAAGGTGGCACCCCTTTTTAAGGCTAAGAGGATGGAAACCAAGTTTGGTCCGAATCTTTAACACAATAGACCTTAAGATCATAAGGCTACCATGAGACACTCAGATGTTGATTACACATGACACACATCTCAAAAAATGAATGTGATCATAGTGTACTATCAAATATGGTCCACTTCCCTTTTTGGGATGTGTGTCATGCCGATTTAATATTTGAGTGTGTGATGGTAAGCCCATCATCTCAAGATTTGTTGTGTGGAAGATCGGAACAAAAAATATTCTCTGTCATCTAAATCAAAGCAATCAATGGATTTTTTTACTTTAGGTGGTTGTAACATAAAGTGGAGTGGTGATAACACTAGCCTTTTTTCAATCATCGATCAATTAATAAAATCATAACTCTAGTAGCACCTACCAAATTATTGAGAGCACCTAAATAATTTTGAGACCATAAACATATCATAAGATAGTCAATTCTATATTCCACTTGGCACATATCCCAAATAGTGACATGAAAATCACGTGACACTCATTATTCTCAAACATGATTTTCATGTTACTTTTTGGGATGTGTGCCACGTGAAATAAAAAATTGATCATCTGATGGGATGCTTATAGCCTCAAGATCCACTTTGTAAAAGATTGGGCCAAAGATTTCTCTTTATTGTCTCATTCAAAACAGTCAATTATTGTCTCATTCCTCAATAATACAGCAGCTGCTAATAGAGCTACTCATTTTTTTGATATGTAAGTTGAGGTCGAAATTGTGACCTTGAGGTTGCAATATTTTTCAACCTTCCATCATCTTTTACAATTTATAGTTGTTAGGGAAAAGTAGTTTTCTTTGTTAATTTTTCTCCAATAGTTCTAAAACACAAGATTAAAAAGATTAAAGAGAGAAATGGATCTATATATTCTCCAACCTTGAGTGGTAATCTGCATCATGAACTCTTTGAGGAAGACACACCTTCATCATATCATTTCAGTAGAAAATGTCGAAATTCTTTGTTCAACTTAAAAACAATTAAGCAGCAAAGTAAATGACTGCTTATGTTTTATCTATAGGTAAGCAAGGATTTGAACCTCTGACCTCTACACTACACACTTGATTGCTTATGTTCTACTAAGCTTCGTTAATTGTAGTTCAACTGCAAACAAGTAAACAATAAAGTTTGATTTTTTATGTTATATTAACCTTCATAGATTGTTGCTTCTTCCTCGTCGATTTATGGTTGAACTTCTTTTCTTCCATTCGCAACAATGTTTAATTAAGGTTTGAATAGGGCAAGGGATTTTTTTGGAATGTGTTCAAACTTCTTGTTGAATCCAAGTCTCTTTGGAACAAGTATCACTCAAAGCATTGGACATGGAGAAAGCACTTCCCTCTTTGGAACAAGTTTACCATTCAAGCATTGGAAATAAAGTTTACCATTCAAGCGTTGGAGATGAAGGTTATAAGACATACACGATCATATCCGTGATAGTGATCCAAACAAAGTCAAAGGCAGTTGAGAGAATCTCTGCGCTCTTAGTTATCTTGAGATTTTTTGACGCTTGGTTGTAATAACTTATAACAACATATATTCATCTAAATATTTCTATGTAACCTATATATATTGTACCAAACACTTGGATTAAATATAGTGGAAAATATCAATCAACCATTACCACAAACTCTACATGGTATCAAAGTCCTCTAGCCAACGCTAACTCGACCCTCCACCTTTCACAAGGCAAGCTCACATAAACCTCTCCAAGTATCCCAACCTACCTCCACAAACCCACCTACAGCCAGTGCCTCCCTATCCTCTCCTTACACTCCACGTACATGTCCCTCTACACCTCCCGCCCAACTACACTCTTCTCTCCAATTAAACACCTCATCTTTTCACTCACCATCCACTCCCGTCTCAATATCCAACTCCCCTATCCCTTCTGCTTCTCTACCCAACCCCTCTATTGCACCTATTGTTTCAAATGATTCCCAGGCCTCTCCTTCATTACCCATTACAATTGTTAACTGTTGGAAAAAATTATTGGAAATATGAAAGCAAAAATAAAAGAGATGAAATCAAAGGTAAAATTTAAAGGCACGTTATAATAATATTTTCTCTAAACGTTATTTGCCTCTTTTCGGTTAGAATCGTGATAGTAAAAAAGGAGAATAACAAACACGTTCTCGGGATACAACCAAGCCCAGCCCTCTGAATTCTTTTTATGTTTGTACTTACAAAAAAGAATTTTGAACACTATGTAATTTGCTCAAAAAGAAAGAAAGAAATTCTTATTTTCTTGTGTCTTTCTAACGGAGATCTTATCTCTATTTATAGAGAAAATCTCGAACCACTATCTTTCCAGATTACGGTGAAGAAATTTCAGATCTCTTGTGTCTTTTCAGAGAGTTGTCTTTTCAGATAAAAATAAACGATAAGACATCTTTTCATAAGAAAAGATAACCGTTAAAACCCTTTTCACAAAAAACTATCAGTTAAAAATACTAGACATTTAAGATAAGAGAAAAATTCTTTAAAATTTGTTACGCTTATTTTTATCACAAAACTTATTTTTTACCAAAAGAAAAGTTTATCTTGAAATAAATCAAGAAAGAAAGTTTGTCAAAACTCTTTATGAAAAGAAAAAGTGAATCTTGTAATAAATCAAGAAAGAAATTTTTTTAAAACTTTTTAAAATATACAATAATCTCTTACTATTTTAAAAAGTTTTAAAAATATATAACAATCTCCCACTATTTTTTAAAAGTTTTTAAAAAATAATCTATTTGAGCATATGAAAATCATAATGCATAAATAAAAGTATCTTAAAGATTTAAACTTTCACTTAGTGTAAGTATATCAAAGTTTATCAAGCTGCTTAGTGACTTATAGTCTTGAACTAAGGACCTTATTCAATAAATCAGATATACTATACAAATTATAATTTATAAAATTTAGTGTTCTTAAAAAACCAATACATTTATGGCCATGTGCTTTACCCCAGTTTCTTAAGTGCTCTAGGAGAGTCTATTGCCCCATAGGAAGCGACCCATCCTCCACACTCAAATAGGCGAATCTATCAAGAGTGACTCCTGTATATAACTCCAACTTAAATAAGGCTATAGATTCATTAAGAGAATCAATCTCATCTTCTCTCACAGGATTAACACTAGTTTGGTAGACATAAGGGAATGAGTTATTTTTGAACATATAGTTTGTTCTAGTGCCAACGCAATCACTCGTTCAATTTATTTTTTCCATTGAACCTAAGTGATGGTTCACAAAACTTAGGTTGGATTCCCATTGAATGTGACTTTTATTTTATAGACTGCCATTAGATGTCCTATGTAAGTATTCTCTTGCAAGGCCCTTCGAACGAGGACCGACCAAATTCTCTTTCGACTTTACAGAATTTTAAGTCATTACTCCACCCTTGAGTAGACTTTTGACATATTTATGTCTCAAGCTTATATGTCTATTTTTACCATTATATGTCTTATGATTCGCTCGTTTAAGAGTCGCTTCATTATCACAGTATATGGTAATTGCAATGACAAGTTTATCCCCTATAGGTACGTCTATCAATAGGTTTTTAAGTCATTCTGCTTCTTTACATGTTGCAGCAAGTGTAATAAACTCAACTTCCATAGTGGCATGAGTTATACAAGTTTGCTTTTTAGATCCCCAAGAAATAGCTCCACTTGCTATAGTCAAAATCCAACCAGTTGTAGACTTTGATTCTTCACTATCTGTGTTCCAACTGGCATCACTATATCCTTCTAGAACAACAGGATAGTCAAGATAATGCAAGGCATAATTTATAGTCCCTCTAAGATATTTGAGTACTCGATGTATAGCATCCCAATGTTCTTGACCAGGGTTATTAGTATATCTACTGAGTTTACTCACAACATAGGCAATATCTGGACTAGTACGATGCAGTGCATACATTAGACTACCAATTACCTTTACATATTCTAATTGAGAAACACACCTTCCAGTATTCTTTCTCAATTTTAAGTTAAGATCATAAGGGGTAGAAACTGAGATACATGAAACCCATTGGAATGAATCCTACTTCTTCTAGAATGAAACCTTTTAAACTTATGAAAATTCCTTGAAACCCTAAAAAGAAGAATTCTTCTTCTTCTTAGGGTTCAAGTAGGCTTTATGACTTCTTCTTCTTAGGATTTTAAGAGGGTTTCGTGGCTTTTTCTTCTTCTCCCTCCTCCGAATCACCGACATAGGCACCACAGTTGCCGACATCGTTATCGGCATCGTCGGCATACTCGGCTGAGATGAAGAAAGCCACCGAGCTGCTTTTCAAAATGAAAATATGTGGGTCCCTTTCAAGATTGACCCTTTGACAATGGAGCACTCACTTATGTGGGCTGAGCTGCTTTTCAGAATGAAAATATGTGGGTCCCTTTCAAGATTGACCCTTTGACAATGTGGGTTCTTTTCAAGATTTGGTGGGCGTGTTTGAAGGTATCCTTACTATTTAATATTCAAACCATAGTGGAATAAAATTTCAGTATTTTCGCTGAAAACTTTATTTTTCATTGAAAATTTATTTTTTGTTATTTTTCGGGTTTTTTTCTCCTCAGCCCGTGATGCCCCAAATTTTCTACATCAGTTGTTAAGTTAAAAACCCTCTAGAAGCTATGTTTTTCTCTTTTTCACTTTTTCTTTTAATTTAATTTAATTTTTTTTTTTCATTTGCATTTGCCGATCTAATTTTTTTTTTTTTGCTGCAAAGATCACAAAGAACAGACTGTAGTCTTTCCTCTCATAACATTTACTAAATTTTTTTTCCTTTTTCTTTTTCACTTCTTATTTTAAATTTTTAATGTAATTTAGGAGATTATTATTATTATACATACATACATATATATATATATATATATATATATATATATTATAATTCTCAAAATTTTCTAAAAACTTTCTTGAATTGTTTTTCAAAATTTATATGAAATAAGACAACTCCTACCAAAATATTGTCAAAAACAAAATTTGATACTATTATTCAAACGCTAGAATATTTAGGCACACTAGTGAGAGTCAGGGCTGGGCCCCGGGCCAAGGCCCAAGAGGCGGCCACCTCGGGCCCCAAATATTTTGGCCCCCAAATCTTGGAAGTCTTTACCATTCAGTTGCTTAATATAATTTTTAATGTACAAATTTATTGATTCAATCTAATTGTTTAGTTGGTTAATTGACTAATGTTGCTTTACTTTTTACCTAATAGGTTGTGGGTTCAACTCTTTATTTACATTTCCCATGTCTCATCTTTGCATATTTTTTTTAATGGGTCATGGATCGGTCTTGGCCGAGTGGTCGGGTCACTAACCTCGCTGGGCCAAGCTTACCATATGTATTGACATAATAGATTCTTTGGCTCAAATTTGACCCAACCTAATTTGTTTGACCAAATCTTTTATATATAGGGTACCTCTAAACGCGCCCACACGTTCTCCGAAAGCGCCTACGTCCGAGACCACTTGAAAACCATTGATTCCTTCGAATGAGATGACAGAGATCACTTTCCATACCTATCTTTCACAAAATAGATCTCTAGATCATGGCCCACCTATCAGACGGTCTATTTTTTATTCCATGCGTCACAAATCCCCCCAAAATGCCCTTGAATCATATGTCACACATCACACTCAAATGTGATTTTATGGGTATTTTTTGAGATCTATGACAAAGACATTGAATCACAAACTGACTGTTTTTTTTTTTTTTTGAGATGAAATTTTATCCTTTTCATTTGAAATGGAGAACGGTTATAGAGTAGAGGGCCACAATAGTGGTTGTTAGAATAACTAACATTAAAATACAATGAATGACATCTAAGACTGTAACGACCCTAAAATTCTGAGAACTTCCTGACTGCTTTGGTATCCATGCCCGACACGAAAATCAAGATAAATTTAAAATTTTTGAAAATAAGATTATTAACACCAAGACTTTTAATCTGTGAGCGTGCGAAGTGATAGATCACTTGCGACACGAATCCAAGATCCGATTTAGACCTATGTAGAATGTCATCTACGCGTGTTGTGTGTGTGTGTGCTCAAAATCAGAACAAAAGATATTAAAATGAAAATATCTGAGATATTTCCATTAGTAGCTTATAAGAGAAGGAAGGCTATAAATACCCAATCCTTCTTCTCTTTACTCTTGTTCTGAATCCTTGCCTACCAGCTATTACTAGAAAACTCCCTCTGTGAAACCAAGCTCGAGAAGCCCTAGATTTCTGATCCTCTGATTAAGAACGTAAGTGAATGGACGTGAGTACGTCAATCTGTTTGAAAGAGTAAAACACACCTGTGTGTTAGCGCAGAGTTATACCTTTGGTTCGCCGGAGAGCTCAAGCGACAAACTTTCTGATTCGGATCTGAAACCCTCGTGGACCTAGGATGCCGTGAACCAAGAAGCAATCTTCAAAGAGGTGAGTTATTGTGGGTTTTCATATGAGTTTGATGTCTTAAATATGTGTGTAATGGAGGCTGGAATGATTCGTGGAGAATCATAACAGTTAGGGTTGAAATGAGTTTGAATTCAACAAACCCCATTAATGACAGCTTAACTGCCATATCCGATCGATCAATTGTGAAATTGATCGATCAATCTGTAATCCGATCGATCAAACTTGGGAATTGATCGATCGAATTTTATAAAGGCCCATTTAAAACAGAAGGGTGGTTTTCTTGTTAGAGCCCGATGTGCTCGATCGATCAATTGGGTAAATTGATCGATCGAATTTGGAATTGATCGATCAAATTAAAAAGTGATCGATCAGGTGTGAATTGATCGATCAATTGAGAATTGATCGATCAAACATTTTTATGAGATTTCGACCTTTGGAATCTGATCGATCAAACATAGGGATTGATTGATCAAATTTAGGAATCAATCGATCAATTAAGGGATTGATCGATCAGGGTTTCCTCTGTTCTGAGAGGTAAAATGGTTGGTATTGATCGATCAATAATGGGAATTGATTGATCAACTTGAGAATCCGATCGATCAACCATAGAGTTGATCGATCATATGCCATCTGTTCTGAATGAGTAGATGTGAGGCATCTGATCGATCAAATAAGGAATTGATCGATCAGATGTGAACCCGATCGATCAAATAGAGGGATTGATCAATCGAGTTCTCCTATTCTGTCTGTCTTAGAGGAAGGCATCCGATCGATCAAATGAGGAATTGATCGATCAGATGTGAACCCGATCGATCAAATAGAGGGATTGATCAATCGAGTTCCCCTGTTCTGTCTGTCTTAAAGGAAGGCATCTGATTGATTAAATGAGGAATTGATCAATCAAATATGAATCCGATCGATCAAATATGGAGATTGATCGATTGAATTCCCCTGTTTTGCCTGTATTGGTTTTCTGGGAAAAACATTGTTGTGTAGTGTATCAATTTCTGTTTTGATACTTAGTATACTATACGTATGATCTAGGTCAAGGTCAAGACATCTTAAAAAGCTTTAAATTTGCTTAGAAAGACTTGATTCGAGGTAAGGGAAATTCAACTTAACTTGTATCCAATTTCGACTGCATGGTTTTCTAAACATCTATATTTGTTTCTTCTGTTATACAAGCTTTGTTATCTGTCCTGCCATCTGTTTCTGCTATCTGATTCTGAGGTCTTTACGAATATTGATTTAAAGTTCATGTGATGAATCCCTTTGATGTGGCAGGATACCCACGACCGGCATGACGAGATATTCGTGTATCTGATTTGTAAACACTCGACACAAGTTGTTCTCCTTTGTAGAGACTTGATGCATCATCTGCAATTGTTCATTGAACGACGATGGTCAGGGTTATCCATTGGCACACATCTGGCTACCACGTGCTATATTTACCGGAGTTATTAAGTATATAGAATTAATTAAGTCAATAACTATTGTACGCATGCATCTGATTACTTTGAGATTAAGTCTGTTCTTGTACTTCTGCATCTGCTCTGTTTATTAAAAATTTCGCATTTTGATCTTCTGTCAGTATCTGCTCTTCTGTCTATATTTTCTGATATGGATATCTGATCTGCATTTCTATTCTGCAAGCCATGCTTTACACTTTTGATACAATTTACTTGAGTTTCTTCTATTGAGCTTAGATGGTTAGCTCACCTTATTTCTATATAATAGGTTCTGAGGCTAGGGTTCCCGACACGGAGAGTGATCCCGAGTATCAGCTAGAGTCGGAGGTTGAGGCAGAGGAGGAGGATACTGACACCCCTGCTGACGAGTTCTACTCGTAGCTTGGGTATTAGTTTTGTATTTGGATTCTAAATATGTATTTTGGATTATCCGTGTGCCTAGTGACCACTTTTATGTATTTTTACTATAGATGTTATACTTGTATTCATATACATTCTATAAGAACCACTATTGAGAACCATTATTTTGGGTGATGGATGTCCATCACCAGTGGTTCTTCTTGGTTCATTTTTGAAGGATATGTATTCTTTTGATTTACATATATGCATTATTTTATTCACTTTCCTTTCTTTTTGAGCCTTATATGATGACTCGATCTGTCACTACTAGACAGTGTCTGCTCTGATTTTTGCTAGGAGAGCAGACACTCTTTGATTTGTTCCGGGGATCATCTAGAGCATGATTCTGATAACACGAGTTTTCGGGTGCAGAAATTCGGCCTGTCACAAAGACCCATCTAACACCGACAAGGATTTCAGGGACCTTCAAAGTAAAGTAAAAATTCAAGAATCCATCACCATCTTGAAAATCCACCGGTAACCAACACCGAAAAATCATCCGAAGTGATGCCACCACCATCGGCAAATTCACGATCCACAAAAGCTCCCACCAAGTTGGAAACAGGGGCAAACACCGACCAAAAGCTTCACAAATCGCTTCAATCGAAGCTTTTAAATAATCCCCCATGGTGTAGAAATAGTGCATGTGTTCGCGCAACAACAAAGCCATTAAAACGTCAATAAAACCCGTGACCAAAATCATTTCAGAAACAAGTATGGATTGCAAAAAGACATTCATAGAGTCGATCTCCTCAGAAAAGAAGACTCTCACCAATGAGAGGATAAAACTCCTATATTCTACCCTTAAAATAAGGAAAAAACAAGGAGAGAAATATGGAGAGCCGAAGCCTCCAAGCAAAAGACGATCCCCAAAGGATCGATTTATTAAAAGTATAAAAAAATTGGATGGAAAGGGATTAAATCCCCCCTTCCCACCCCCTCCCATAAAATTTCTTTTTCCGACTCTCAACTTCTATGTTTTTTTTCAACTCCTCTCTCTAGAAGTTTATCTGTGTCCTTCGTAATTAATAGCTTCAAAACCGATTGTTTGATAGGTGTACTGTGATCTTACAAACTATTGAGTGAAAGATATGGGTGAAAAATGATTTTTGTCATATGATTCAAAGGATTCAATAGTTTTCAAAGGGCTTGGGATGTGGGCGGGTTTAGAGGTACCCTGATATATATATATATATATATACACACACACTCTTTTTTTTTTTTTTTTTTTTTGAGATGAAATTTTATCCTTTTCATTTGAAATGGAGAACGGTTACATAGTAGAGGGCCACAATAGTAGTAGTTAGAATAACTAACAGTAAAATACATTGAATGACATCTAAGACCCATCTAATATCGACACGGAATTCAAGGACCTTTAAAGTAAAGTAAAAATTTAAGAATTCACCACCATCCTGAAGATCCGTCGGTAACCAACACCGAAGATCCATCCGAAGAGACGCCACCACCATCGACAAACTTATGATCCACAAAAACTCCCACCACGTTGGAAACGGGGGCAAACATCGACCAAAAGCTTCACACATCGCTTCAATCGAAGCTTTTAAACAATGCCTTATGACGTAGAAATAGAGTATGTGTTCGCGCAAAAACGAAGCCATCAAAACGTCGGTAAAATCTGTGATCACAACCATTTTAGAAATAATTATGGATTGCAAAAAAGCCTTCGTAGAGTCGATCTCCTCGGAAAAGAAGACTCTCACCAATGAGAGGATAAAACTCTTATATTCTACCTCTAAAATAAGGAAAAAATAAGGAGAGAAACATAAAAAGCCGAAACCTCCAAGCAAAAGATGATCTCCAAAGGATCGATTTATTGAAAGCATAAAAAAATTGGATGGAAAGAGATTAAATCTCCCCTTCCCATCCTCTCCCATAAAACTTATTTTCCCGACTCTCCACACATTTTTCTTATCAAATGACCCTAACTTAAAATAGTGATTTCAAAGCTCGTTATAGTTCCATTTTTTTGCAAATGGCTTGTCAATTTTGATCTACTCGATGAGATTTATCCAATGAACTTATTTTTAAAACTTTTTGAGATTATTAAAGTGATAAAAAATTACAGTGAAAGATTCAATGACAGTTAAAGTAATAAAAAATGTGGTTGAGTTACTTGATCCATCGGGTATGTTCTACTATTTTGCTTTTCTCTTTTTGTGTTATATTTTTCTTTAATATATACTTTCGTTAATTTTATTTTTAAATTATAAATATTAAAATAAAATATAGAGATATTTGTAATATAAAATTAATGAGTATTGTTTTATTTGTAAAAAAAATATTGTGGCAATTTTTTTTTAAAGATTAATATGAACGAGAGCCCCATTTTAGGAACTAGCCTTGGACCTCCAAAATCTCAAGGCTGGCCCTGGTGAGAGTGGACGGGTCGGTCACCCGATAATAGTTGATTCACAAGTATTGTGCATCTCCCAAGGTCGGTGGTAGAGGTGCAAATAAAAACTAATTGAAAAGCGAGCCTTTCAAATCGGCCTGAACATGTCTGAAACAGATTGAAAACTGACATCGAACCGAACCGATTTGGCCCAATTTGGTTTGGGTTTTGGTTGCTAAAAATCAAAAACCTACCGAGTAAGGTGAGAAAATTGACAAAAAAAATCAAGAAAATAAAAAAAAAAAAAGAAAAAAGAAAAACTGAAAAGCGAATCGAATCGAACTAAACAAAACTTATTGAAACCGAAGTCGGTTCTGTTTGGTTTCTGTTTTGGGGGTGAAAAGTTCAATTAACCGAAATCAAAATGTTTAGGGTTCGATTTGCAGAAACCGACCCAAAAAGTAAAAGTTTCAATTAGGGTTCGGTTTGCAAAAACCGAAGTTTCGGCGGTTCGGTTGACCGAGTCTGCTCCCCTACTTAGGGGGACGGGAGATTGACCCGCACACCGCCCTTGGAAACAAACCAGCCTGTCTGCTCTGGAGTCTGGAGCTGTGAGAGAGAGAGAGAGAGAGAGAGAGAGAGAGAGAGAGAGCATGGAAGAGGAAGAGGAGCAGCATGATGAAAAGAAGAAAAAAAGCGCTGTTATAAAAATACCATCATACCAAGAGGTATTCGAGACCTCCCAACCCAATCCTCCTCCTAATCTCTTCCGTCCATCTTCATCCTTCTCCCAAGCCTTCTCCTTCATCAAATCCTCCGAGTTCTACACACCTCCTCCCACTTCTCAGCCACCACCGGATAATTCCCCCAGGTCAGTACCCTTCTCACTCACCTCTCTCTTCTCTTTCTCTTCATATCAAATGACATCTCTACACCAAATTAGGGTTTCAGATATATATATATATATATATATATATATATATATATATATATATATATATAATGCAAACAGTTGTTTTGGTGTGTATAAGACCAGTGTCCTTATCTGTATCTTCTTTATTAAGGCACCCTGCACCGCAGACCTCGGCTTCGGCTTCAGCTTCTACTTCTTCTTCTTCATTTTCACCTTCGCCTGTTCTAAGTCGTAATGCGATCCTTGTCAGTCACAGGCAGGTGAGTCGATATATATATATATATATATATATATATATTCTTTAATGGCGGCGGTGATTTGTTATCAACATTCTATCAAATTCCTGTATTTTTTTGTAATCCTGTATTATCCACTTTACAGGATTTTTATAATGTAGTTGGTTTACGAGTATTTTGGCACAATAGAAGAGTCTTGGCAACAATCCTGTAGTCTTTGTAAATTAGAATCCTGAAAAAATAATAATAAAATATATGAATCCGTATGGTCAATGGTGTCAACCAAGTGGAAAATGAACAGTGAAACCAATTGTGGTTTTAGCGTGTTCATTTTCCGTGCATTTGACTCTATTCACCACACAATGTTATATATATATATATATATATATATATATATATATATATATATATATATATATATATTCACAATAGTTATGATCATCGAGCCGCTCCTTATGCGGCACCCGATCATGTGATTGGGTGCCATGTGGCAGGAAAATAATGCGGGACCAGGTAAGTTACCTGGTCCTTGGTAGCTACCTTTATGTGTCATAATATATATTTATGTAGGAAATGTAGCTTTTCATTGGGTACTATTATTGTTGTTTTTGCTTCAAATCCTACTTAAATCAAAAGCAATCATGATTTGGGATAAATTATCCACTTTGAATAAAATGGATAGCCCAACTTTTTGGACACTTTCACTTTGTTGTAGCATCACAATGTAATATATAGAAATTATGTGTCCAAACACATACCAAAATAACAAGGGGAAGATAATGCAACTTGGAAATTTGTATCAAATTTGTATGTTATGGGGCATTCAAAATTTATATCAAAATATATATGAAATTTGTGTGTTATGGGGCATTTGATTGAGGGCATGTCAGTGCGTATCCTTTTTTAATTAATTTTTTTTTTTTTTTGATAGGGAAAATTTTGAGTTCATTTAACAATTTGTTATCACTTGTTATATCCATACCCCATTCTTAAAGATTACCGAGAGATGAGCTCAGTTTTTTTTTTAATCTCCCCAGTCCCCATCTCAATTAATTTGAAACTTATAAAGATTGCAGTCTGAACTAATATTTTATTTATATTTTCGGGTGAGCTTGTTCAGCACAACACATTTATTAATGCCTCTTGTGGAACTGCTAAACCTTCTCACTTTGACCCTGCTTGAATTTGTTTCAATCTCATTTCCGTGCACCGAGTTCCCAATTTTTTTTGTGGCTTTATTGTGCAGAAAGGAAACCCACTTTTGAAACATATCAGAAATGTAAGGTGGATGTTTGCAGACATTGTTTGCGACTACTTGCTGGGGCAAAGCTCCTGTGCTCTATTTTTAAGGTTTTTCTTCCTGATCTGTTTCTCTCTCTCTCTCTGTCTTCCAAAATTGAAAGGATATGAAATCACAGTCCTTTTCAATGTTGTTCTCGTTGTATGGAGCTTCTATATGATGATTGATTTGTTTTATCAATTTCGATAAGTATTAAGTAGTCGAATGCCAATTGTGGGGATTCAGGTGCGTAGTTGATACACTCAAACAGATAACAACATAAAAAGGGATGCGAAATACATCTTCAACATAAAAAAGATTAACATGTGGAATTTGGAAGGATACCTATTCTTTGAAATATGGCTTGATAAATGGATAAATAAGAAAGATTCCAAATAGGATCATGATGCTAGATGTGACTGTTAACAATTTAGGTACTGGTTGTGTATTTATGCGAGATGTATCTGTTAACAACTTATTACTGTTTGGATACACAATCACTAAAAATCTAAAGTATTATTAATTGCAATTTGCAAACTGATGACACAGATTGAAAGTGTTTGTAAGATTTTACTCATTTTGCTAAATTTTTTGTAAATTAATAGTGTCAAAAATGGCCTTTTAGTTTTTTTTTTGGGCAAAATATGTGGGTGTCGTAATGAAGCCTTATTCTATAACTATATAATCGCAGGAATAGATCCCCCCCCCCCCCCTCTCTCTCTCTTTTTCTATATATACTCTGAATGAGGGAGAGGTCCTTTCTTAATATATGTTGAACCAATATATTAAGAAATAAAAATTTGGAAAGTAGGTCACTAATTAGAGTGAAGAGTTTATGATAAAAAACCAATTAAGTGGAGTACAAAGCAAACTGGAAAGAGTATAATACATCAAAGGAAAAATCCCCTCCATAAGTCTTGTGGTAGCAATCCCCCACCAACTTATTTGCTTCTGTTATCGATAAGAAATATATACTTCTTTTGATGGAATCTCCATCAGTAAGGATATGACAAATTTTTTCATTAGAGCATCTACCATATCATTTGCTTTGCTAACCCTAAGAATAAGAATAAGGGTTTGAAGAAGATCTTAGTTGTGCTTAAATTGAAAATATCCTCAATTGAATTTGCTAATTTTCATAGGCAAATGCAATGCTCTTCTTTCTTAAATTGAAAATATTCTCAATTCAACAAAACGGAGGACCCCCTCTAGCTCATGACGCGGTTCAAAGATCTTCTCATGAACATATTCTCTTCCTTCTGATCTTAATCTTCCTATTACTCTTCGTAAAGGTACAAGACATACCATTAGTAAGTTTTTATCTTATCATGCTCTATCATCTTGTTATTTGAGTTTTATCTCATCCTCAGATTCTACATTTATTCCATCATCTGTTTATAAAGCTTTATTGCAATCAAAATGGAAATATGCTATGGAATAGAGACTGAGAGCCCTTGAGCATAATAGGACATGCGATATTATTGGGTTGCTGGCTGGTACATTGTGAAGTATTGCTCAGATGGGTCATAGAAAGGTTCAAGGTAAGACTTGTCGCCAAGGGGTATACTCAGACCTGTAGAATTGATTTTTAGGAGACATTTACCCGGTAACTTAGCTCAACTCTATCCAGGTTCTATCCTTGGCTACTAACAAGGATTTGCCACTTTTTCACGTTAATGTCTAAAATGCCTTCCTATATGGTGACCTCAAAAAAGAAGTGTACATGGCTCTACCTCCGGAGTTTCTTCTTCAGGGAGGGAAGTTTGCAAATTGAGGAAGGATATCTATGGCCTCAAGCAATTTCCAAGAGCTTGGTTCAAAAAATTCAACGATGTTGTGATGCAGTTTGGGTACCAGAGGAGCCACTGTGATCATACATTATTTGTTGAGAGAGAAGCGCGTACAACTGCCCTCATTGTGTATGTTGATGACGTCATTGTCACTGGAGATGACTGTGAATAAATCCTTAAGCTGAGTTACTATCTCTGCAAGGTCTTTGACATCAAAGACCTATGGACTCTGCGGTATTTTCTTGGCATTGAAGTCGTCATATTTGATATTATCACAAAAGAAGTATGCCCTAGATGTCTTGAAACAAGCTAGTATGTTCGGACGCAAACCCATTGAGACTCCAATGGACTAAAATCATAGAACCAACTGGTGAACTCCTTATGGTTGTTACTAAGTATCAAAGACTAGTGGGCAAACTTGTTTATCTTACTATCACCAGGCTTGACATCGCATAAGCAATTAGTGTGGTGTGTCAGTATATGCATGCCTCTCAAACCCTCGATCTCCTCCTCTTGAAGCAGTATATCAGATTTTGAGATATGTGATGTCCATCCCTCACAGAGGGCTTCTATATTGCAATCATGGACACTTGAATGTGGAAGTGTTTACTGATGCAAATTATACTGGGTCTGTTAGTGATAGGATATTCACCACAAGCTATGTCACGTTCCTAGGAGGGAATCTGGTTGCTAGGAAGAGCAAGAAGCAAAAAGTTGTTGCCAATTCATGCTGAGGCTGAGTACAAAACTATATCCCAAGATGCTAGAAAAGGGATATGGTTGAAGTTCATCCTTAATGACTTGGGTGTCCGAGTACAACTCCCATTGACTTTATGGTGACTACGAAGCGACATGACATATAACAAAAAATCCGTTTTTTCACGAGAACCAAGCACATAGCAGTTGAATGTCACCTTGTGTGAGAGAAAGTCGATCTCAAGAATTTTGCACACTACATGTTGCTTTTGAATATTAGTTAGCTGACATCCTCACCAAGGTGGTTGGAAGAGTCAGACTGAAAGGCATATCATCCAAGTTGGACATGATTGACATCTATTCGCCAACTTGAGGGGAAGTGTTAGAATATTTACTTAATATTTGTGGTGTAAGCCAATTAGGTAGTTTACTTATATTAAGGAGGTTAATACTAATAATAGAAAGGGTAGAGTAACAATTACTCAACCCTAATTTCCTCCAATCTTCTCTTTATTCTTCTTCCTCACCTAACCATAACCCTAATTGACTATAATAATTTTATCTTTAAGGAGGTTATCTGAACCCCATACACTCTTCTTGACAGTTATGGTGAACCAAGCCGAAGGTTGAAGATGATGGGGACGAAGCTGAGAAGATGTTGTTCTGGTGGTTGGATCATGATGTTGTAGAAGCAAATCTTGGTGAGCACCAAATTCTGATCAAAAGCCAGCTACCAGGCCTCGATTTCAAGGTAAAAGATTGATCAACATGACGGCTGCGAGGTGACGCCAGAAGATTCGACAAATTTTGATGGGTCTCTCTTTGTAGATATCTTAGCTCTGATACCAAGATAAATGCCAATTAGGGTTAGGATTTGAAGGAGGAAGGGTAGAGAAGAAGAGATAGAGGGAAATTAGGGTTTGAGTTGTTGGAACTCTAACCCTTGTCTATTACTTCCTTTTTTTGATAGGTAAGCTGGACTCGAACCTTTGACCTTGAGAACCCTTATATTATTAGTATTTATACCAGGTACTTACAGTCTCACATATATCGAGAAGCATGAAATAAGCAAACTACTTAAGTTGCTAACCCACTTCGTACACCCACCCAATATACGTAAGTACACACTACATTTATGAATATTTCCTGACAATTTATATATCTCCCGATGGTATCTATGTAAATGATTTACTTGAAAATGGTTGGTGAGTTGATTTCTCGTAAAATCCTTTTCACAGTTATTATTTACTAGAAACTAGAAGTGTTTTTGTTTTGATTGCTATCTTATTGTATATTTAGGTATTTCTGTTTAGTGAGTAAACTGAAAAAAGAATACTTGTTGCACCAAATGAGAATGTAGTTTATCAAAACCCCATTGAAATATCTTAGTATGGCTATAACTCAGGCAACTATTAGCAACTGTTACTCGAATCTGTCAGTGATATATTCCTATCTTGTTCTTAGTTTGGACATGTAGGGAAATTTAATTTTTTTGTGATAACAGTATGCTGTGAGGACTAACGGATTATGTGCGCGAAGGTATGCCAGATTAATTTGTCTGTTGGTTGCAGTCTTCGGTACCATCTGCTTCACCCAGACTATTTATATTACCGAATAAGAGAATTGCAGAAGAATTATAAGCTCCGTGTCATTCTGTGTCATGTTGATGTGGTAAGCTATACTGGCTTGTGATGAACTACTGACATCTCTCTGCATGCCTTTCTTTATTTTCTAGTTGAGTTTACTTGATGGAATGTTAATCAGGTGCCTAGCATATGGGAAATAGTTACTGAAATTCTTGTTGCGGTTTGTTATTCTTTCAAGGTTGGTCTATTTGATTAATACTCCTATATTTTCCTTGATTTCAGGAAGATGTGGTGAAGCCTTTACTTGAAGTTACAAGGACAGCTTTGCTTCATGATTGCACCCTTCTTTGCGGCTGGAGGTGCCACTCTGTCTTGTTTCACGCACTGAAAATAATGTCTATTTAAAATGATATGACATGCCTTTCTTTCATTTTTGGTGGTGCACTAGTCAAGCTTTCTTTAGTTGTTACCAAGAATAAGTGTGAAAAAGTGGGAAATACAAAATTATTTTGGACGTACCATATCAAATGATTCTGAAAATATATGAACTAGCAGAAGTAGACAAAAACAATCTGAATATTACTGATTGGACAAAAGAAATGAACCCACAAGCCATGTAGGGCATTAGGAAAAAAGATCTCCGGAACTATATTTTTGCTCAGCAGATTATTCTGAACCCCTTTCTCATGGAGGATCTAGGAGTTCCGAAATTTGCTAGAAAATGTGGAACAAATGCTTACACGTGACGCATTCCTGACAAGCGACTCAGTGATGACGTTACAGACATTCCTTCCAGACGTGCAACACAGTTAGAAAATATTTGATCTCACCATTTTGGCTTCAGATCATTCGTCGCTCTTCACGCCCTTGACCTCCAATTGCCTCTCTTGTGGTTGTGATTCAGATGGGTCAATGGTTGATTGGATTTTAACCTACTCCTAGAATTTTTGACCGAATCAGAGGCAGTTTTATCTCTCAACTGTAGAGCTTTGGATTTCCGATCTTCAATTCTTCTTTAACTTTTAATGCCAATTAATATGCATTATTCAACTTCTAAGTTGTAAAGGTACTCGATCTTGAAGAGGAAGTGGAAACTCACTCATATATAAAGCAACAAATTATTGTCTCCTTTAAATTGTTTCAAACTATGAATTGGTAAAAATCTTCGTTAGACTGATGAACACTTTTTCCTCTTTGCCGAAGTCACAAAGATTACGTAGCTACTGAAAATGGTCTAGTGGATATCTGTGGCTAGATCAATTGGAGTTGTTTCCACATGAACAAAGCATGAACCTTTACTTCATCTTCATGAACTTAACTTCCTTTTCTTTCCATGAGAAGATAACTCTCAAAATTTCTAGAAAAAATGAAAGTTACTAAAGAGTTTTTTATAGGTAAGCTGGGATCGAACCTGTGACCTTGAGGTTGTAATATTGTTAACCTTCCTTTGTGCTACAGGCTCAAACCCCCCAATAATAGAGAACGTATAGAAAGAGATGAAAATCCATCACAACGACAAATTCACTTCAGCGATAATTAAATTGTGAGAGCAATTAATTCCAAATAATAGTTTCAATGGAGTTCTAAGCTTGATCATTAGAAAGAATGCTCCCAGCAAAGATGTCACAACCAGGGCTTAAAATACTGGTAGGTACTATTCCATACAAACTTGTACTGGTTTGTTTGCATTCCAAGGCTTAAATGCCATAGTTTCTACTGTGTTAATACAGGGCAGCTGGTATTCTAAACTAAGCTTGTACCTCTCGGTAAAATAAAGAGAGATACACTTAAACATCATACTATCTATCAATCCGTTACATGGTTAACTGGTGGAGTGCAGGCTGTACTCCATTTAAATAACATCTGAGCACAGCTGTAATAGTCAACCATTCAAAGGCTGGATTGACAGTATCCAAGTGTACCGAAAGTGTACAGTGATTGTATACTTGAGCCTCTCTCTCTCTCTCTCTCTCTCTCTCTCTCTCTCTCCCTATATATATAAATGGAAGCGGAGACCGTAGGACGTGGTCATAGGGTTGTACCCTACAACGGCGCTATTTGTGTGCCACGTGGCAGTTTCTCATGGACTAAAAGTACATAGAAGGCTTTTACTAGTAAGGACTGTATGAGTTTTGCCTAGCGTATAGACTCTCCTTCCCTTGCCTATGTGATCTCCTGTCCAATCATGGTGTACATAGCAGACTCGGTTTATCAAACTTCTTTAAATTTAAGGAAGTGGCCTTACAAGTGGAGATTAGTAAAGCCCTGTAGAATAGTTGATAATATACTGGGTATTTTCTTTGATAACATGTGAAAACCATCGATTCGAGGATCATATTATTGGAGAGATTTACTTCGCTAAAGTGATTATATGCTTATATGGTATTCATCGAGTATTTAAGTTATCTTGGGCTTCTTTACATTTCGTTGAAGTTTTATTATTTTTTTATTGAATATCCTTTTGTAGATGGAAGTTCAAAGATTGGTAATGATTGTATATTGTACTTGGTGAAAGCTATTAGTTGATTTATTTTATTCATGCATATGTCAATCTGGCTACTCCACACACACACACGTGCGCATGCACGCGTGCGCGCACACACACACACACACACACACACACACACACACATATATATATATATATATATATATAAAGAGTTGGGAAGATTGGTTCGAACCCACCGCCCGGGTGGTGGGTTTGAATGCTGGATCACATGCCAACTCGGCTCAAATCCTCTTGAAGCGTTCACCAGTCTCCCTAGAGATTTAGAAAAATATTGGACTTTTTTGTCCCTATTTCATGGGTCAAGGATATGGGCTTTTCACCCAAAAATTGGGCATTGAAAATTTTCACCTTCAACCACAAAATCAATAGTGTAAAAGCTCTTATTATTATAAATTTTTGAATGGTCGTTGATCGTCCTTGTGCACGTGCTCGTGGCACCTGATCCTTGGATTGGGTGCCACGTGATACCGATCTTGTTCAAACAAGAGCCCTAGGATGGGTTCTCCCATATTCCTGGCCCTCTCTTTCTCACCCCCCCCCCCCCCCCACATATCCCTTGATAACTTTATTGTTCCTTTTCAGCTTGGAGGAATGTGGTCGGTATTTGGAGACAATAAAAGCTTATGAAAACAAACCTGCAGACAATATTCAAGAGAGAATGGATACAGACTATTTATCACGGGTATCTATCTTATAAAGGTCATTGATCTGGTAGTTGAGCATTCTTTATTACTTTTTTTGCATAGGAAGTATAATCAAATGTTCCACTCAGGATAATTTTTGTTCAACTCGGTAACATCTGTCTTGGTTGCACTGAAGCTTCCTTCCTTTTTGTAGCTAACTCATGCACTTAGAGCGGTTCGGCATGTTAACAAGACTGATGTGGTCACTCTTGGTTCTGCTTTCGGGGTAAGCGAAGCCATCCGAGTCAGAACATTCAGCATTGATGGTTTTTGTTTTTGATAACTTTCTAAGCAACTCATTTTTCTAGGAGTGGCAATGGACTAAGATTGGCCAGGTTTAGGCTGGGCCTTAAGCAAGTAAACTTTAACAAGCCTAGAATCCTGGAGCATTTATTAGTCGGGCATAAAACTCAAGCCCAAGCCTGGCCTCTTTAGCTGGGCCTAGTGTGTTCAGGCTGCTCTTTAATGTAAATGTTTTAAATATTAAGGCATCTGGGCCATTTATTAATTGGGTCAAATTTCCTAACCCAAGCATGAACTGTTGGACTGATGAGCTAGACCAAGGCAGGAAAAAGCTGACTGGGCTTGCCAGATGTGATTTGTGGCCTCAATGATGTTCATACACATGCATTAGAATCTTTTTTTTATATAAATATAATTATATGTTCCTAATTAATTTTCTTTGCTTGTTTATGTTCCTGAAATGGAATTACATTTTCTGCAAAAGTAATTTTACTTTATTATTATTATTATTTTTATTAACATAAACTCTATGCAGAATTGAAGGTACAACACTAATACAGAGTTACATCATGTTGTGATATTTCCAATACATTATATTCTCTCCCTCCTTGGCTAGTAGCTCATCTTGACATGGGAGATTGATTGCTGGTGCCTTTTCATAATATCATACACCTGAGCTATAACATTATGCAACTGCCAAGGACTGAGCTCTCCTTCACTTATCCCCACCCACTCGTGTTTGCTGAATCGCCTTCCCTCAATGGAAGGCCACGGAGAGATTAGAGTCAAAGATTCTGACTCCCTTAAGAAATTCTGTACATTTCTCTTTGGTAGAATCTTTGACAACCATTGGACCCAAGTAAGTTTTCTAGACTTTTGCATCATGATTTTCTATGATCCCTCTTATTCCAGCCGGGCCCGGATTGCTATGAAGCAGCCATCAAGTTTTAATTTTATTGATCGTACAGTCAGTGACTTCTATTTGTGTACCGCCTTTTCCCTTTCTTGATTCCATAGGACAACCTCCAATATCTCTGTCTTGTACAACAATCCATTTAATTTTTCCTTAGGGCGTGTTTGATTGCATGTAATGGTACGGCCATTCGCGTTTCGGAGGCCCTTTACCGAAGTCAAACATTTTGTGGGTGTTTGATTGCATTTTTGACTATACACACGTACGGATTCCACTATGCGTCTCCGAAAATGGATGCAAGGGTAGACCTTTGTACGCCTTAAACACTATGCGTTTTGCAAAGCGACAAGCGCAAACTTCTCAAAGAAGTTAAAGCGACAAGCACAAACACCTCTTTGCCCTTCTCATTGGAAGAAGCTCTCAAGCCTCCCCTAAATTGATGGCGACTGGAGGAACCATCTTCCCCAAATATCGCCTTTTGTTGATGCGTTGAACATGTACCAAACCCTAATTCCATGGCAGATCAACCCTCTAGGAATTTTACGGCTTTGATTCGTGGCTCCGTTGAACGGATACGGAAGGTAAAAACCATGATAATGGGGATGACTACTAAATCTCTCAGATTAGCAAAATCCAAAGAGGTGAGTTTGCTCTAATGGCTACCTATATTGCTGGGCCCAATGGACAACTTCCATGACCCTATTCCAGTGTGTTGTTGTTGTTGCATTCTCAAGCTCCTTTATCTGCTAATCCTTCTAGGACATTTTTTTTTTTGCAACAATGGGTTTAAAAGCTCCTTTGTCTGCTCTAATGGCTACCTACATAAAACTCCTTGCCTTGTTCTAGAGCCATGGTCCTAAAAGTATGATTTTCAGTTGGAGTTTTCACTCTAAATCAGAGTTCAATTTGGGCATTTCTTAATGGATTCATGGGTTTTTTTAGATGGGGTGTTTTACATCCCTCTGATCCAGATACACTCTAATAATGGGTTTTTTCTTTGTGTTTTTTAGTGCTTCATGAGTGTTATGTTCACCATAATCTTTCATAATATATTTTATTGGAAAATTACTGCAATATATGGAAATTTTTAATAGGTTCTAAATGCCTCTGATTGAATATGGAATGCTACTAAATTGTTGAATCTCTTATTGACTGTGGAATGCTACTAAAGAGGTGAAGTTTTCTTTGATGTTGTTTCTAATCAGTTCAAACTGTCCAAAGTGATACAGATTAAACACTCACTAAATTTGGGTGAATTCTGATCTTTGATTGATACATGATCAAATGTAAACAAGTTGATGGCGGAGGTTTTGTGGTGCTTAATGATACATAAGTTGGTATTACGAGCATGTGCAATCAAACAACTGTGAAACATGTATCAGAGCAATACGTGTTTCATAGTCTACGCAATCAAACAAGCATCAGTTATGTGTAGTACCAATACAGGCCAAACGCATATCCATTACGCGTTGGTACATAAAACGTGTTTCCTATTACGTGCAATCAAACATGCCCTTAGTCTTACCCATTAACTATCCATTTGATTTGAAGAGCTACCTTGCTAATAGGTCTAGCCTTATCCTCAAACATACGATTATTTTCTGATTACAAATTCCCTAACATAGTACATATGGAAGCTCCCCACCAAAGTAGACGACGCTGCACTCTTCCAAATGGGCAACAAGACCAATCTTCCAAACCTCCACCAAAAACACCCATGAAATCTTAAAGGGTTGAAAGAAATGAACTCATACCACCCTACTGACCAGACAATGTTGGAGTTAATGGGCCACCCATGGATCAAAATATCGTCCGATACCGATACGTATCGGACGATACGTATCGGTTTTGGACCTCACCGATACGATACAATGGGTTTTTATCGCCCCCCTGAAAAAACAGTCAAATTATTGTTCAATGTATCGTTCGTACCGTTCAATGTATCGTTCGTATCGGACGATAGTTTGAAATTATCGTCCGATAATTTGAAATTATCGTCCGATAATTTCAAATTATCGGTTTTGATGTTTTTTTGTATATATATTTTTTTGTTTTGGGAAAAAATCGGAGAGTATCGTCCGAAACCGATACGTATCGGTTTTGGGGCTGGACGATATGTATCGAAAAAACGAGATTTTGATCCTTGGGGCCACCTACTTGGTCCATTTTCACATGATTCATCAAAATTCAAAAGATGTGGCCTACACTTTTGAAGGCTGTCAAGGGTTAGAATCTTGTTGGCGCGAGCCACGCAAAAGAGTTCTTCAACTTGTAGAGGTGCTAGGCCTTTCCAAACCAATGCGATCAGTGAGGTCTAGGGCTTCTTAGTAAGAAACCTGAAAAAGTGCTAGTACTAAAAATTTCTTTAGCGTCCCATTTTCACTTGTTGAGTTTAGTCCCACATCGGACAATCATAGCCTTGTCTCTTCTCTTAGAAGATCCTGGGCCTCTCTACTCATTGCCAATTGGTTTTGAGTTGGATGTCCAAATTTATCACCACTCTCCAGTCACCTTTGAACCTAAAGATATGCAACGACTCAAGACAGCCCATTAACCCAATGAAGGATGTGACCTCATCATCCATAAAAATTTCTCAAAATATTTAAATTTCATACCACCTTTCCCCACCCATGCTCAGTGACAAAAAGCCCTTTTTACACAGCAGTCCATACAAGATCGGTAAAGCGACAGAACAAGGAGACCCAACCAAAAAATTTCCCAAAACCTAACTCTACCCACAACTCTAAAACCTAATCTCGATATTGAAAGATTCTTTCTGCATACAAATAATCTCCCAAATGCTTGATCTAAAAAAACTTTTGATGACCGGACAGTCCCAACTCAAGTAATTCACCTCATATATTGCTTTAGTTTCTCTTCCATATCTTTTCGCCTTAACAATTTACCAGAAGGCAGTATGGGCCTCTACATATTGATGCAGCTGAACAAGTGGTCCTGCTAGCATCTTGTATTGTTTTTCCTTACCATTTTGTGATGCAGATGTTTCACTCTATTTCAATGTTTTAAATGCAGTCGCTTTCACATATCATCGATGCATCTATGGAAGACCTAGCTCGCTGCCCCGGCATAGGGGAACGTAAGGTATTTTCCTCATGAGTCCATTTCCTTCTTTATATATATATATATATATATATATATATATATATATATATATATATATATATATTGAACAAGATATCCTTCTTGCTATTTCAATGGTGAAACTAGGCATGTGCATGTTTCTTAAACCTCTGTCATTCACAGATCATTTGATTTTCCTATACAAAAAGAGATGACTCTCATTACCTACATCAAGAGATAACACCCTCGGCAGCCTAGTTTTACGTCCCTTGGTGTCACATGGCACACATTTTTTTTACCAATCCACTCGGCCATGTGGTTGGAGATCATGAGAACTTTACTTGACCTAGAAGAGTACCCATCAGCAGGTCCTTAACATCCAGTCTGAGCTTCAATATGGACCCTATGTCAAATGTGAAAAGCAGTCTATATTAAAGTTCTTGGATATAGAATGGTTCAAATCCTCTGGTCGGCACCCTTTTTAGGAAAAGATCGGTGCACATGATGTTCTGCCATTTGAACGATTGGTCAAAGATGTATGCCACGTTGCATAAACAGTGCACTCTTGAGTTGTTTACCTATTGATGGAGGTGCGCTGTGCACCCCATTACAACTAAAAACTTGATATAAGAAGTCACCAGAATCCAGGGAAGATCCTGTGGCTGATGACAGCCCTTTTGGATTCACATTTACTCTGCACACTTAGATCCTAGTTAAAATGTGTAAAACTAAGCTTTCCTCTTGATATATATTTCTCCTTTCTAAAACTAGATAGGTATAAAAAAACCGTGTCGGATTCATTATTCAACGAAGTGCATAGCCTATGTCTTGTTTGTATAATCAGTCAAGAAGGTTGAAAATTCTTGTGCATAATCAGTCAATTTCTTGTGCAATTTAATGTCGACTCTTCTCATGGACATCATATGATTCTCAAGCTTATGGATAGCCGTGATTGTATCCTGTCAAAAGCACTTTCACAGATTTTCAGCGACCCTGACTTAAGTAGAAGCCAGCTTTTGAGAGGATTGATGGGGTACGGCTCTTCATTTGATGACGGTGATGCCCCATGAATTCTATTTGGTTTTATTCTTTTAGTATTAACCTTGGTTCATGACAAATTCAAACTTCACCATGCTCTAACACACCTCATCGATATTGGCATCACAAGGTACTCAAGCTTATGAATAGTCTTTTACTGATCGAATCCTGTCAAAAGCTGACTTTCAGTCTTTCAGCACCTCTGACACAGTTAGAAGTTAGCTTTTGCCGGGATCAATGCAGGACGTCTCTTCATATGCTGCCAGTGAATAGTGATGTGCCATTATTTCTATTTGGTTGTTTATTTACATGGTTTTTGTTCTCTTTTGCATTTTCTAGGTTCATATCAATGAGAATAAAATTTCACTCATGCTGCTACTGTGTATGAGCTTTATTGTTGTGTCATCGATAGCTTGAAGTTGAAACCCTAACTTGCCGCAGGTAAAACGCTTGTACGACACATTTCACGAACCATTCAAGCGGGTTGGTTCAAGCCGACCAGCCGCTGCTCCAGAATCTTCTTCCACCCAGAAGAATGCTGAACCTTGTCAAGTAGAGATCGGCGATGACACCAAAGTTGGTGAAGAAAATGCAAATGCTACTAAACATGAAAAGCAATCAGACGGAGCTGTTCGAGCAACCCTGGCTGTTGCCTTTGCCAAATATAAAGAGAAGGTTCGGAAACAGGACGAGAATAAATCTCTAGTCGAGAAAGGTGAAGAAACCAATGTACCTTCCTCTTTAGATGCAATAGAAAATAAATGAAGTTTTCGGTGCAGGATGAAGCTGCTATTGCCTGTTTGTTGTCTTAGTACAGTTAATTGTCTTGAATTAGCGGACTGCGAGCGGCTCACGCGTGGACCTTGTGATGCACACAGATCTCTATGCTATTTTAAGTCTGCTTTTGTCACAGGTCCATATGGTGGGCGGGCAACGCCCATTGTAGACAAATTCATGATTAACGTCGTGTACTGTTTAATATTTTTGAGTCTTATGTGGTGCGAGGCCCCCACATGGGGACTTCGAGAGACATGGAGATCCAGGTTCTTTCCACTCTTCGCATCTCAAAGTCTGTGCCGCGCAACCGACACAGTTCATGGCATGGGCACCAATAACCAACGCTTGGTAAACCTTGGGGGCTACTAAACCCCCACCAAATACCAAATATCTCCTATTAAGTTACATATATGAAAATGGTCGACTGTTTTGAACCAGGTGATGTATTTGTTTTTTGTTCCAATCTTCCACTTAACTGATCTTGATATAATGAGAATATCATCAGTGATCAGACGGTCAATTTTTAATTCTGCCATGCACACATCCCAAAAGTGTGACCTGTGAGCATGTGTGCCAGAGTCTTTGGGTCACATTTTTGCCATGTGTCACGAGGAATAAAAAACTGACTTGTCTGATGAGATTGGACATCTCAACATCACTTGTGTTAAAAAGATTGAAATGAAAAACGATTTCCATCATTTGATTCAAAGTAATTAATAGTTTTCTTAAGATTTAGTGGTGTTTAAATGAGGTCTTTTTTATGGTCATACACAAAATAAAATTTAAATTTCAATAAGAACTTTTTATGTTTTTATTTTAGAATTAATAAGAGCAAGTGAACAATCTAGTCAGAGATAGTACTCGCTCTCTCTCATCTAGGCCTCTTGGGATTAATATTTTACCAATCCAAGTCAGACAAATGGCAAGCCATTTAGTGGTTGTGATTTTTAGGCTGAGTGTAGTTCAGATAGGGCTCCCTCTGAGCTGAGCCGAGCCGAGCCCGAGCTTAGTCAGGTTTAGCTGCTCTACCTTGTAAGAGTCTAGCTCTATCTCGGCTCTAAGCTCGAGCTTGAAAATTTTGAGTTCTAGTGTGGGCTCTATTAAGTCGAGCAAAGCTTCAAGCCAAATAAATTTTATTATAATTTTTTCTATGTAAGTTTTGAAATGGAAGGCTATACACAATAATGTATACAAGAATATACTCTAAATAAGTTTGAATAGTTTTTTGGGATTTTTGGAAATACAAACACATTTTCTATAAATACAACCCCCCCTACCCCCCAATATGCCTAAATTGCACTCTGTCCCGTGTTTCACCTATTTATATTGCAGCCCTTATTTTTATGTTTTCTCTGCCTATAACCCAGTACAGAGAAGGATCTTTACCTTCCGTTTCAATTCAAACTTTAGCTAGGATTAAAATATATGAAATACCCTAAATGCCCCTATATTTCATCTTTAAAAGGTGTCTTTATTTTCTACTAAATATTTTTTCCTTTCACGTGCTTAAATTATTGACTGCTTTGAATCAGGCGATAGAGATTGTTTTTTAGATATTTAATTTTTTTTTAAACTTGTCTTTTCCAAAGAGGTGTCTTTTCAAAAAAAGTGTCTTTCTAAAGCGGTGTCTTTTCAAAGGGATGTCTGTAGCACATTTTCATAGGAAAAATATGCATTAACACACCACTTGATTTCTATTTAAGGAATCTAAAATCATTGTTTTAACACAACTAACACATTGGAGTCTCCGTTCTCTCTGATTTTGTCTTTAAAGGTTTTGATCAGAACATTCTTGTAATATTTAGTATTCGGATAGCGTGAACGAATTAACCAAATCCTTCACAGGAATATATAGCCGGTTCGTTGGATTTTGGAACCAGTTTACTGGTAACCTGTTGGTGACCACTTTGTCGAAGTAGTGGGGGTAAATATTGGTTTAAAGACAACGATATTTCTTGTGCCTTGGATCGGTTCCCTGTATTATTTCAGGTGAACATTTCACAAATTTTCCAATAATATTAAAGCAATATTTGTTAGTTTCAAATGAGTTATAGCAGAAGAATTGTGATGTCGAAATCTATTGCGGAGCACTATAGTGACGCGCATATCTTATAGCAGGGAGATCGTCTTTGTACTTGAGATTCTCTATTTTATGTAGAGAAGCATGCCATGGAGTCGAGAACAGTGATAACTCGTCTGAGCATATTGTTGGATTTGAGGCGACGCTTTGGATTTGGGTGGTTGTTGTCTCCAGTTCCCATGGAAGGCTAGAGTGTAGGAATGTTGCAGTTGGCCAAAGAGATACAACAGTTTCATGAAGTTTGTTTATGTTTCCTTTCAGTAACGAGTAAGTAGAATTTGACTTCATTTATTATTATTAATTATTAATTTAATTTCGCTGTCTTCAAGACATATGCAATTGCACTTGTTAGGATTTGTTTGAATGTTTGAAGAAGTACGACACATGATACTTTTTTAAAACATTAGTTTTACAAAATTTTTTATTAATTTAATGAATATAGAGGCATACCATTCCACTATTATGATGCATGACAATCCTAATAATCAAGATGCTTAGAATTCTCTTACATAATTTTGAATAAATTAAATATGCCAATGATGGAATGATTGTTAGACTATTTTGATAGATCTAATATTTGTATCATGTTGCTAAAAGTGAGCATCAATGTTGTTTTCCTATTATTTATGTTGTGGGGGTTGGTACATTGAATGAGTAACACAAAAACTTGGTAAATCTTCATTGAGATAGAATTTAGCATTCATGTGTTTAAATGTGATTATATGTACGCGATTTTAATCAAATGACTAGATTTAGTTCCATGGTCATTGAGTGGCCTTGATCGATTGGACATGGCGTGGAGTCATTAGCAATGATCAAAATTTCATGATTTTTTGACAACATCGAGTTATTATCAAAAGAATTGGTAGCTGATTAGATTATCATGTTTATTTTATAAAATTTTTAATTATTTACTTTAAGGAACATGATTATTTTGTTTTAAACATACATGAAACTCTGATGTCTTCTATTACATGAATGTTTTATTGCATTGAGTTCATTGAGAAATGAATTGAGTAGAAATGCTAAGAATTATTTTAAGAAGATAATAAATTTAGATTTGAAAATCTAAATTGTTTGAAGATGATTTCCCTTTAATAAATCACAACTGTAAAGCTCATTGTGTGTGTTATTTGTACGGTCTCGCAAGAGATGTTAAGAAGCAATTATAATTCTCATTGAATATATTGCTTGTATTGAAATAGGTAGAGAAATGAAGTGATTTAAGGGGGTCTATTGATAGACGTACCAATAAAGAATAAGTCAAAACTTCTAAATTCTCTATGGAGCGTGTTTCCTTGTCAATGAATAAGAAAACAAATGATACGTGGTTTCAAGCATAAATGTCTGAAAAAATACTTTGTGTTGATAATTACAATTATGAGTAATTTTGGAAAGTATTAGTCTAAAAGAAGAATCGGGATGAGTTTAAAGCCATTTACCCAAACAGTCACTTACGATAGGAACCTTACCTAATTTTTGTTTGGTCAATATTTAAGTTCAAAGGGTAGAACAAGTCGTAAATTTGTGACAGACAAAGGGGCACTACATTGATGATAATTAAATTCTCATAAACATCCCATGAAAGATAATTTTTTATCTGTAATGGATAAGGGAAGGTTGAGCATTGCTCTTAATAAATGCTATAACACTATATGTTGAGATATTAAAGTCATAGGGGCATCTCTTATAGGTCTACCTATATAAGTGTGAGGGTGGAGCAGCCTTCATTAAGACATGACTTTATCTCATAAACGCTTATGAAATCTAGGATATTAGCATAGGGCCTAAATGTGTTAACCTATTTATTGAACACTAAATATATGAAATATGTGTGTGGAATAGTTCCAATTTGTCGTATAAGATCGTTAGTTCAAAATTTAGTTTCACTAAAGACCTTGGCAAATTTTGAGTTATTTCCACTAAAGTGAAAATTCAAGTCTGTAAGACCTTTTCATTTATGCATATATTTCTGACTTTGCTCTGATTTAAAACTTTTAAATAGTGGGGGATTGTTGGATATTTAAAATTTTTTAAAACTTATCTTTTCTAAAGAGGTGTATCTTTTTAAAGTTATGTGTCCTTTCAAAAGAAGTGTATTTCTAAAGTGGTGTGTCTTTTTTGAAGGATTGTCTGTAGCACATTTTTATAAGAAAATTGTGCATTAATACACCACTTGATTTCTAAATAAGGAATTTAAAATCATTGTTTTGACACAACTAACACATTGGAGTCTCCCTTCTCTCTCGTTTTGTCTTAAAAGGTTTCAATCAGAGTGTTCTCGTAATATTTAGTGCTCGGATAGCGTGAATGGATTCACCAAATCCTTCACAAGAATACACAACTGGTTCGTTGTATTCTGAAACTAGTTTTTCGGTAACCTATTGGTGACCACTTTGTCGAAGTGGTGGGGGCAAATATTGGTTTAAAGACAATGATATTTCTCGTGCCTTGGACCAATTCCTTATATTATTTCGAGTCAATATTTCACAATTTTTCCAACATATTTATGGTTCAATCTTCAACCTAATGGATCTTGAGATCATGTGCCTTTTATTAAACGGTCAGATTTTGTTTCACATGGCACACATCTCAAAAAGTGATCCAAGAAACACGCTTGTTGTATGCTTATGATCGTGTCCACTAATGGATCTTGAGATCATGTGCCTTTTATTAGACGGTTAGATTTTGATTCACATGACACACATCTCGAAAAGTTATCCAAGAAACACGCTTGATGTATGCTTATGATCGTGCTCACTTTTTGGGTTGCTGTCACGTAGAATCAAAATTGGACTGCTTGATGGTAGGTTCCCGATCTCAAGATTCCTTAAGTGAGATTATGCTGAAAAATGATATCCATGGTTTGAATCAAAGCAATCACCGAAACAAGCATGTGAAACCCAAGTTAGAAAGGAAAAATTTGTAGTTGTAAATAAAGGTATCCAAAACTCACTTCTTCCTCTCACTCCCCCTAAACCAACCTCGCCTTCTTCATATTACCCTTCTCATGGCTGACCCACAAAAACCAACTTCGTCTTCTTCAAACGACCAATGATCGATCCATAAAAACCCATTTCGTCTTTTTCATACAACCCTTTCTATAGCCAATCCACAAAAATCACTTCGTCTTCTTTATAAAACAGAATGAGAATAAGAGTTTTATTTTCCTTGCTTTTACATTGAGGAATACATGAACATAAATAATCAAAATTATATCAGTTGAATCCTTTAATTAGTGGGAGCTGACCAACTGTACATATACAAGAGAGGAAAAAGTTTAAAATCCTAACAAATTAGGAGATTGCTCCAACATTAAAAGATGAGGCAAATCAATAAATTTTATCAAACCAAATCAAGAATTTAAAAATCCTAACAAATTAGGAGAATTTGCCAACATTAAAAGAGGAGGCAAATCAAGAAATCTTATCAAGTCAAATCAAGCAAAATCAAGAAATCTTATCTTTAGCATCTTCTGTGGATTTGGTCAAATGAGATGAGTCAGCATGGGTGGAGGATTGATTTGGTGTGTGTTTATTATACCCCCGCAAGCGAATGGGGCATAGGCGAACCATCAGCTTGGCCTTGAGTGTCTGAAATCGAGCTGACGAAAGACCTTTAGTGAAGATATCGGCAACTTGTTCAATGGTGTGGATGTATCGGACATCTAATTCCTTCCGAACAACCCTCTCACCAACATAGTGAAAATCGACCTCTAAATGTTTAGTCCGAGCATGAAAGACCAAATTAGAAGCGAGACAAATCGAGCTTATATTATCACCCCAAATTAATGGAGTGAAAGACAAATGTATGTGAAGATCTTGAAACAATGAGCGGAGCCATGATATTTCTGCAGCAGTATGTGCAAGTTGGCGATATTCGGGGTCGGTGCTAGAGCGAGATACGGTGGACTACTTTTTGACACTCCAAGAAATAGGATTATAACCCAGGTAAATACAATATCCACTAGTACATTTTCGATTAGCCTGGTTGCCTGCATAATCAGTATCAGAATAAGTTTTAAGCTTGATGGAACTTGAACGAAAGAAAAGACCATCCTCTAAAGTCCCTTTAATGTAATGAAGAATACGCTTAACTGCTGCTCGATGAGTAGTTGAAGGTTGGTGCATAAACTGACACACTTGGTTAACGGAAAAGGCCAAGTCGGGGTGCATAAGAGTAAGATATTGCAATGCACCCACAATACTACGATATTCGAATGGATCCTTGAGAGGGTCTCCGTCACGTGGGTCCAATTTTCTTACACTAACGGCAGGGGAAACAATTGATTTAGCATCTTCCATGTGTGTGCAGCGAAGAAGATCAACGACATAGTTGGTTTGAGTAAGGTGAAGACCATTGTTGGACCATGGAGCCTCAATAACGAGAAGATAATGAAGAGGCCCTAAATCTTTCATAGCAAAGGCCTTGCCCAATGTAGAGATTAGCCAATGAAGATGTGGCTCACTGTTGCCGGTAACAAGAATATCATCCACATATACTAAAAGCAGAATTGTGATGCCTTGATGATGGTATGTGAAGAGAGTAATTTGCCTTAGAACATGTAAAACCAAGATCTTTAAGATAATCAGAGAAGCGTTGAAACTAGACCCGTGGAGCGTGCTTCAAGCCATAAAGAGATCTGTTTAGTCAACATATGTGATGAAAAAATTTTAATCCTCGAATCCTTTAGGTTGGCGCATATATACCTCTTCATTTAAAAACCCGTGCAAAAATGCATTGTGGATATCAAGTTGTCGTATTGGCCATTGTTGATGGATGGCAAGAGCAAGAACGGTTTGGATGGTAGTATGTTTAACCACCGGGCTAAATGTCTTGGTATAATCCAAGCCGTATTGTTGATGGAACCCATTTGCGACAAGACAAGCCTTGAATCGTTCGATAGAGCCATCGACATGCTGCTTGATCTTATGCACCTACTTGTTAGACAAAACATTTAAATGAGGTAGTGGTGGGACAAGAGTCCAGGTACCATTTTTTTGTAATGCGTCAAACTCGAGAATCATTGCAGTTCGCCATTTGGGTTGTTTAACAGTATTGCTAAAGCATGATGGTTCAGAGATAACGGGAATCAATGAGGCCGATAAGGCATATTTTGGGTTCGGTTTCCTTATTTCATGTTGAGCATGAGTCACCATCAAATGTGGGCGGGACTGTAGGGACAATATTGGTGCAACACGCGAAGAGTTATCCATGGTAGGAGATGAAGCGGTAGGTTTCAAAGTTGTGAAAGTGGTATGAGTAGTAGGTGGAGAGACCAAGGATGTGGCAGTAGGTGTTGGGAATGGAGTTGGTTGTGGTGAGAGAGATATGATCATGGAAGACACACTATCCACAGGTAGAGAAATGGGCGGTGACTTGTTCTTGAACCGAAATTGTAATTCATTAAAAATAACATGGCGAGAGAGGAAAATGCGCCCAGTATCTAAATCCAAACATCGGTAACCACGATAGTTAAGTGAGTATCCCAAAAATGCACACGATTTAGAGCGAAATTGCATTTTATGTTTGTTGTAGGGTTGCAAATAGGGAAAACATGTGCAACCAAAAACCCGAAGAGATGAGTAATTGGGAGGGTTTTGAAATAAGCGCTCATATGGTGATAAGTGGCCTAGTACTTTAGCTGGAGCCGATTAATCAGGTAAACAACAGTGTTAAACGCATCTACCTAATAACAAATGGGCATCTCGACATCAGGTAAAAGAGTAAGGCCCATATCAACGATATGACGATGTTTGCGTTCTGACATACTATTTTGTTCGGGTGTATAAGGACACGATAATCGATGAAAAATCCCTTATTAGGGTAGGTATTATTTAAACCGAGCACTGGTGTACTCCCCTCCTCCATCACCTTGAAAAGATTTAATGGATGTTGAAAAGAATTTTTGAACATAAATTTTAAAGTGTAAAAAATAATTGAAGGCTTCATGTTTATATTGCATTGGATATATCTACGTATATCGAGAAAAATCATCCACAAATAGTATGAAATATTTGGAACCCAAGAGAGAGAGAGACAGAGAGATCTAAATTTCAGAATGAATCAATTCTAGAAGAGAAGAAACAATGGATGTAGATAAATTAAAAGGCAGCCGTGTACTCTTTCCTATATGACAAGAGTCACAAAAATTACTTATTTTAATAGTTCCACTGAGAGGTAAATTAGAAAAAGAAACTAAACGATACAAAATAGAAATTGTAGGATGACCGAGCCTTTGATGCCAGATGGATGACGTAACCCGCTCCCCTATGAAAGCAAACGGTCGAGTAGATGGATGTGAAGATTTGCTTGACAAATGAAACGTGTACAACCCATTTTCACTGTTCCCTTGGAAAAGCGTCCTCCCCGTCACGATGTCCTTTACAAGAAAATCATCGGATGTAAAAACAAAGTAACAATTGTTATCATGCGAAAATTGATTAACATATAGTAAGTTTGTAGAGGTGGATGGACAATGTAAAATATTTTGTAAATGAAATAGAGATGAATCACGGTACAAGGAAGTAGATCCAATGTTTGAGATTTCCAAACCTGAACCGTTATTGATGGCCACCTTATCCGACCCATTGTATTCATGATGGAAGGAGAGGTTTGCCAGATCAGGGGTAATATGTGTTGAAGCGCTACTATCGGTGAACCAAGTTTAATCTTTCATGGTGGAATCAGAGGAAGCAATTATGACAGCAAGCTTCTTTGTAGGAACTGCCCCTTCATATGCAGGGTTCATACGATGATAGCAATTAATAGCAGAATGCCTTGGACGGCCACAGATTTGACATTGAATGTGATTGGATTTGTGAGCGCTCAGGGAATCAGACAAAGAAGATGATGAAGTCTTTATAGTGGACATCTTGTCAGTTCCCCAATGTTGCTGAGGTTTGGAGGAGCTTTTCTCACGAACGTTTTACTTTGTCTTAGGTGCATACAAAGCAGTAATAGGACTATCATTTTGAATCAAATGGTGATCTTCATGCCGCATCTCCGCACTGAGCATGAAACCAATAAGATCGTCGAGCGTGATTCGAGTATCACGTGCAAGAGCAGAATTGATAGTGGCTTTGTACAAAGGTCCAACTCCATTCATGAGTATGGTTAGAAAGTCCTCATCATCGACAGGTTTTCCAGCAAGAGTAAGGTTGTCGGCAATGTGATTCATCTTGTCAACATAATCTAAGACGAACAGATCTCCTCGCTTAGTAGTTTGAAGTTGGTGCTTCAGTTGTATAATATGGCTGCATAACTGAGATGAATACCGTTTCTCAAGAAATTTCCAGACCTCTCGAGAGGTAGAGAGACGAGCCACCGTGGATAGAATGCTCGGTGATAGCGTAGTATTAATCCATCTTAGGAGTTGTTGGTCCTGTTATTGCCAGAGTAGATACTGAGGGTTAGGATCAGTGGTTGAGTTTCCATCTTCTCCAAGAAATTGTGAAGGAGCCGACCTAGAACCATCAACTAGGCCGATCATATTCGTGCTTTTAAGCACAGGCATGAACTGAGCGAGCCAAAGCATATAATTGGTGCGATCCAATTTGATAGACACCAAATGAGAAATATTGTTGACTGGTGCAAACTCTATGAGTAACAAAAAAAATGAAGAATAGAACAAAACCGAAAAGCAAGTCGTTAGACTTTAATGCTTTGATACCATGAAACATAATGAAAATAAGAGTTTTATTTTCCTTGCTTTTACATGAGGAGTACATGAGTATAAATAACCAAAATTATATCAGTTGAATCTCTTAATTAGTGAGAGCCGGCCAACTGTACATATACAAGAGAGGAAAGAGTTTAAAATCCTAACAAATTAGGAGATTGTGCCAACATCAAAAGAGGAGGCAAATCAAAAAATCTTATCAAGCCAAATCAAGAAATCTTATCTTTAGCATCTTTTGTGGATTTGGTCAAATGGGATGAGTCAGCATGGGTGAAGGATTGATTTGGTGTGTGTCTATTACTTTATACAACCTTTTCCATGACCGAACCACAAAAAACCACTTCGTCTTCTTCATAGTTCATATAACTCTTTCCATGATTGATCTACAAGCAATAACATGGGATTGAGATCCATACGCAACGATCGATCCACAAGCCATATGCGACGATGAAAAGGATATAAGGAGCACCCATTAAAAGGGACAGGATAATAGTGAACCCCAATAGAATCCACTGCAATCTCACCGGTAAGAAGATAACAGTAGTCAAACCCCCATTAGAAGCCACTGCAATCTCTACAATACTTAAAATTTCTGCAGCATAGTAAACCCCCATTAAACAATCTCTTCACCATGATCAAGGTTGCTCGTCTGGTCATAGGCAAGAACACGAAAGTATTGATTTGGTGGTTTTGATTTTATATATAACCATTTGTAACACTCTTGATGTGTTGATGGGCAAGAATACAATGATTAGAGTGGATGCAGATTTGAAGGGTAGTTTCTTATGGGAGTTTCGAGTTGGGTTAGTGGGCTGCTAATGGAGTCTACAAGTCATAGAGGCTGACGAGGATGGTTGAAGACTATGGTTGTGGGAAAATTAATGTTAAAAGGTATAAAATTTGAGGGTAAAAAGGTCATTTTCTCAGATAATTAACGATTCTGAAATAGTCAACCATTTCCACGTAGTGATATGTCATTGTAGGAAGTTATGCATACAGGGAAGACAAAAGCTATGGCCACAGTGCAAATAGGTGAAGCACGGGAGGCGGAGTACAAATACGACATAACTCAGGGGGGTGTATGCAAAAATCCCTAATTTTTTTTAATATAAGCTGGGTACCATTATTCCTACCTTGTGAAATTGTGACCTCATCCCATCTCCTCAAGTCAACATGAAATGACCACTTTGAATTAGAAGATGGAAATCGTTGTTCGTCCCAATCATTCGCATCAATGATCTTGAGATCATGAAGTGCCATCAGACGACCAATTTTTAATTCCACATAGCACACATCTCAAAAAGTGACTCAAAAATCATATTTTGAGTGTGCCATATAAATTTAGAGTCACTTTTTGGACACTGTGCCACGTGGAATAAAAAATTGACCGTCTAATGTTGTGCCCAAGACCTCAAGAACAATTGTGTGAACAAAAAAATGATCTCCATCATTTGAGTCACAATTTCACGGAGGTACATATATCATATTAGGTTACTTGAGAATTTGAGATGTAGTGATTGTTGTCCGTAATTGAGAATGTAGATGACCGTCGTGTTGGTTCCATATGGCACACATCACCAAGAGTGACCGTGATCATGGGATGCCATGTACTGTCCTTGACTGAGCTACAAGGTCGGTCGGGAATTGCTGCATGGAGAATTTATTTGTCTATGCAGCTTAAACGAATAGCAGATTCTATCGGGTATAATTGGCAAAAAAATCTATGGGAGTTTATGACTCGGGTTCGATCATGATTGGGACAAAAGTGCTAACAGTCTCCCTCCTTTGTCACAATCATGACAAAACTTGGTTTACATGGACTCAAAAGAAAAAATACATTAGTATAGCTATTGCTCAATCTAAGCCCTATACATCAAGTCTACTTGCAATGTGAAATAAAATACAGCCCGATAACTCCCCCTAAACACAGTGCCAATTATATTGAAGCTCTTGAAAATATAACACAAGTTTTTACTGAGCTTTAAAATATCGCCTTTAACCTATAACCTGAAACAGTGAACACACAAGATCAAGTGTAGCAGTGTGGTATATAATAATTCTAGAATTTTAAAGGAATTTCATAACACAACCCATGCAACATTCAATATATAATAATTCTAGAATTTTAAAAGAATTTAACACACAACCCATGCAACATTCAATAGGTTACAAATTTTCTCCCCCTTTTTTTCAAAATAGTGTAGAAATTTAATGGGCCTAACTCAACCTCACAAAACCGACTTGTAAGGTGAGGTTTGTCCAACATATAAAGAGCTCAAGAAGGGCCTGCCCACAAACAATGTGGGACAATTCCAACACGCCCCAACGGGCCTAACTCAACCTCACAAAACCGACTTGTAAGGTGAGGTTTGGCCAAAATATAAAGAGCCCAAGAAGGACCTACCCACAAACGATGTGGGAAAATTCCAACAAATAGGACAAAGGAAAATACAAAAAAGAAATCAGTTGAATGGAGAAGAAATGGTAGGTTCGGCCATCCAAAAAATTTCATAAGTGGACGTTTGCTTGCTGTGGTAGACGTCCGTCCATATTTATTCAATTTATGAAAAATAGTCTAATATTTTCTCTTTTTTTAAAACAATCACAATATTAAAAAATTTCTGCCATTTTTTAAAATCAAATCAGCCAATTCAATAGTACTACTAGCAAAGGTACAAAACTGAAACAAGTTTATATCACTATTGAGTATTCCAATTCTTGCGATTATCAACAGTTACAAACCAATAAGCCATACCCAACACATCCTATTTAAACTCAACTTGTCATTAAGAGACTGAATAATATTACATAAACAATATTGTATAAAGATATTTTAACATGATTTTTAGGAATAGGTATAACATCACAATCTTTGAGATTCAAACACACTACAAGTGACTTGTGCAATGCTCAATCTTTTTAATCCTTTTAAGCTTTCTAATTATCCAAAGGAAGGAAAACATGGTCACTCCTTGTCTTACCCGAAGGGCAAAGCCAACCTATTGAAGGATCAATCGTCAGGCTAACAACCCAATAGAAAGAAAGAGACCGTAAGAAAAGCCTATCCTCAATTCCTCATATTCAACTTTGTCTGAAACTCCATCCCTCGTCTTATTTCTCCTCAGATTTGATTGCCACTGGCTCCGATTCTTACTAGAAATAAGCTGTCTCATCTTCAGACTGGAAATCCGCTTCTGAAAGAGCTTCCTTGTAGCGAGCTTTAGATCAATGCACCCTACACTAGATGGTTTAGGATTATAGGTGTACAGAGACACCCCAACGGATTTATTTTCTCGAGTCAAAGAGGCTACAAAAATTGAACAAGTCATAGGTGCGACCTTGACAATATAAACGAGCTCGATATAACCAGTTTTAGGTAGTTTGCTTTGCTCTTTCTTGCTTTCTACTCGACCATTGTAGCTTTTGTTAGGCCAATAACTCCTGATTCACTTGGCTCAGGACATTACGTGTAAAACACTCCTATGCATGGATCAAAATGCTTGAAAACCGATACGAATCGGATGATACGTATCGGTATTGGTCTGTATTGAACGATACATTAAATGTATCGTTCGATATATATCATATAAACCACCGATATCGATACGTATCGTCCGATACATATCAGTACCGGACGAAATTTTGATCCATACTCCAATGAGCTTAATGGCTCAAGTTGAATAGGCTATAGGGCTAGGCTACAATATGTCAAAAAGATACGCAATGATAGACATACAATATAATAAGGCAGCTAGCTGATATATTTTTAGGTATAAGGGTGAAACAAAACACACCAGAGAAGCTCAGTTTACTTGGTATTGCAACACCATTTATTATCAATGATCACATGATCTATTTATACAAGATAAGAAAATGTGATGCATACGAACAGTGATCATGAGTAAACATGGCACTAATTTAACAAATCCAATTAAAATAAATTAAGCTAAATGAGATCCCACTGAATCAAATCTAAGAAAGTGAACACACTTCATTAAATATAAACAAGATTCATTACGATACACTGCATTAAATATTCTCGAATTAACACACCTTTAAAAATAAATCTTTTTTTAAGTTTTTCAAATATTTTTTTTTATATTTTAAAATATCTAATCAAAACAAAAAGACAGAAATACACACCATTCAAGTACATAAAAAGAAGGAAAATCCTACTCTACCAAAAACACAAAAGGTCAAAGTAAATCCCTTTTCCTGATCACTTGGAATAGTAGTAGAACCATAAATAGATTCGCTTCTCACCACATGTCTCAATTTAGGCCTCACATTCTCGCGATGAGGACCAATAACATACCTCTTTGGAATAGGTCCATTCGGAGGTTTGTTTTTCTCCCTGTAAATGTGATTTCTCCCTGTAAATGAGCTCAGAATATGAAGGACAGATCTTCGTCCGAGCAAATTGCTCGAATTAACTCAAATTCTGAGCTCGGATTTTAGGCTGTTGAGTATACTTCAGTTTAGTATATATATATATATATATATATATATATATATATATATATATATATATATATATGAGATCTAACCCCACCAGCTAACGGTCATCAACTAAAACAGCTACTTTAAAAACAAAATAAAATAAAATAATAGCAAACTGTAGAAGCAACATAAAGGCAACCGCTCTTCTCTTCAGAAACACAAGGCAACCGACTTATATATAATATAATATAATATAATATATTATATATATTATATTGATATACTAATGGGAAGTACAAGCAAGCAACAGACTTTAATATAAGATATTACAATTACAAAATAAAGGCAATCGACTTGAATAGGAAGCCATTACTTGTAGTCGCTTTTTTAAGTGATTGCACCGAGCTTTTAAAAAGACTTTGTATTTTAGGGACATGTGAAAATGTAATTTGGACCGTTTGATTTAAAGTTCGTGATTTATAGATCCTTAGTGGATAAGATTGACATGAAATATAATCTTTATCATGTGATTAATATAGTCAAAAGCTATTATTTGATTTAACGGTTTACAACAATAGATCATATGATAAATATCGTGTTTTGCTCCAATCTTATCCAATAAGGATCTATAGATCATGAACTTTAAATCAGATGCCCTAGATTCATTATAGCCTACTTTTTTATTATATTTCTGCCAATTGCAAATACCAGTTTAACCCTCTAAATGGGTCTTAGTGGCCAATTTTAAAAGTATTGGCCATTAAATCTGATTCGGAAAAATACTCCGTCAAATATGTTCAGCCTCATCTCGATTGGTTGCCTGTAAATTTTGAGAGAAATTCGAGTACGACACATAAACCGATAAATTAGATCATGTTTCTATGGTTATAGTATAACCACAGATTGAATCGATTCTGAGGATTTTCTGAGAGAGACTTAAAAACAAAGGAATCCGAGTCTGCTAAGAATCTGTCAGGAATCTAAGTAACTTAAGAACGCATATGCGAAAAGCCAGGAATCTGAGTCTGCTAAGAATCTGCCAAGAATATGAGCTTTTTTGGGAAAAATCAGGAAACACCTGAACGAGGCCTTAGGGACTTTCACTCGATTCATAGCGCCGTTTCTAGGGAGATCGATATCCCAAAAATGCCATTACACTCGGTTCATTAGAACTTTCACAAGTGTATCTGCTCTGATACCAATTGAAAATTCGAGGTACTTCAAGATATTCCTAGTGAATAATAACACAACTGTTAATTCAAACCACAAGATCACATCCACACGATGAACACAATATTTTTAATGTGGAAACCCAACTGAGAAAAAACTACGAGACCTATCATAGATCCAAGGCAAACAAAATTGACTATGAATAGTAAAACACTTATAGAAGATCTGAATGATATGCACCTATCACTCACTTCCTAGCTCACAACGCTAGAATCCCACAAACGTCCCTTCATAGTATCCTGGAGTTTGCTATCGCCTTCAATCAATGCATCCCACTTTGATCAACTCGATTCACATGAGTCGATACCAAGCTTGACTCACACAAGCTACACTTTCAAAGGTAGATGATAGATTCTCTTTGATTTCAATAAATGGTGATGATGATTAATTATAAACTTGAGTAAGGGGCACTAAATGTTTCCGAGTTTAAAGTGTAAGAGAGTTGATTTTCTTGAAAAAATTTGTAAATAAAACACTCTCTCGGGTGTTTATATAGCTAAAGCATTGTCGACGTCCACGGTCGTCCGTGTGTGCAGACAATTGCCACGGGCATCTGCGAATCGCGGACATCTGCCTACAATTCTTGACCGACATGGAATAACATCTAACTGTTTGATAGGCAATCCTCGATCTAAAGATCATTTCTACGGAGATTAAGGCAAAAAATGATCTCTATCATCTAGTTCAATGTAGTCAACAATGTCGATTGATTATAACTCTATTGGTTTATTTGTAACATTTTTTTATAAAGATACAACGCATCACCAATTTTTTTTTTTTCTGTGTTTTTGTTTTTTTTGACAGCTCAGATATAGTGTTTGTGTAAATTTGCATGCAGGGAGGATCTGATTTTGGTATAGCAGACTGAGAGGAGACTCGCACAATGGGCCGGATCTAAGGGTGACCTATACTGAAGTCCGACAGTGAGAGACCTTACTTCAATAGATATAATCTATTGGAGTCGGTGGCCACCTATTACTGCTTATTTTTTTCAAAATTTTATTTTTAAGTCTTCTTAATTTAATAAGAATAGTTTAAGTCAGTCATCGCCCACATCATGTGACGAACATTTCACGTTTCGTGCACCTTACGTGGGAGTTAAAAGTCAAAAGCAGTGTTGCAGCTAATAAGAGTTAGAGCCATAGATATAATCTGAATTTATTTGGTCCTTATGGACATGGGTAGATAGAAGAATCCTAATGATCATATGGCTTAGTAAGTCACGAATGATCCGAGCCGTTTTGATGTTGTCCACGGTTGACATTTGAGAGGGCCATGGGTGGATCATTAATATATATATATATATATATATATATATATATATATATATATATATATAGAGAGAGAGAGAGAGAGAGAGAGAGAGGGGAAGAGCCAGAACGCTACTCTCTCGAAACACGCTATTGAACCGGTTGGGATCAACGGTCAAAATATTGGATTTTCGGTACGTATTGTCCTGAAATTCATTTAAAATATTGCGTATCATCCGATACATTCAATGTATCATTTCAATATATATATATATATATATATATATATATATATATATATATATATATATATTTCAAAAAAATAAAAAAATCAAATTATATTGTCCGTATTGTTCGATACGTTCGATACGTATCGCGTATCATCCGATACATTCAATGTATCGGCAATACATTCAATGTATCGTTTTGATATATATATATTTTTTTCAAAAAATTCAAAAATTTAATTATCATATGATAATTTAAAATTATCGTCCGATAATTTAAATGTATCGTCCAATACGGGCGATATATTGCCCGTATCGGACGATAATTACTTTGTTTTTTAGGGGGTACGATACATAGGCAATGTATCGTACCACCTAGGTCCAAAACCGATAGATATCGAGCGATATGTATCGGTATTAGACGATTTTTTGACCCATGGTTGTGATGTCACATGACACCCAACTCCCAAGGATCAGGTGCCATGACATGTCTAAGTTCGATTATATATCATTTATAACATATAAAATAAAAATAATAATTTCTACAATTGAAATTTGGGTCAAAAGTGTAAAATTTCAATGCACTGTATTTAGGCAACGTATCACAATCTTTGACCAGTGATTTTGAAGGACTAAAAAGTTTATTTCCCTCATATTTGACCAGTGATTTTGAAGGATTAAAAAGTTTATTTTTGTTCTCTAAAAATTAGGGGAGTGGCTCCTTAAAGATACGGTGTAACTTGTAATTGCACTAGAAGGCACGCAATTTGCTAATCTATTTTTTATTTTATACGGTCATTCAGTCGAGACAACCTCGAAAATCGAGGATTAAACACACATACGCATGTGATAATTTTGGAGCAGCGTGAGGGAGCACCAACTATAGTGGTGAGCGTTAATTAACAAAACTCAACCTACACTTTGTAAAGACAAGGGTGGGGCGTGAAAGACGAGAATTGAAGCCACGATCTACTCTCTCACATTGGAGGGAGCATACCAACTGAGCTAATGAAAGAAAAGATCGCCGATAATGTGAGTATTTTTTTCCTTTTACCTTAAACGGATGTACACTTTGTTACCTTAATGAGATTTTTCAGTGATCTTATTAGTAGGCCGGCGTAAAACCCTTTTTTATAGGATCGTAAGGGATCTTGTAACGTTCAGATTACTCGACATTATGGAAAAACTAATTCTCCTATTAATCTGACACACATCATATATATCCCGAACAAACAAGGCTTTGCTTCCCATTTAGATAGCACACAACAACAACATGGCCACATGTGCCAAGAGCTAATGCCTCTTTGGCTTTACTCATCTATTAAATCAAATGGACGAAGCTAAAATACAACAAATATTTTCAAATGAAATGAACGTATTCTAATGCCTCTTTGGTTTTGCTCATCTATTAAATCAAATGAATGAAGCTAAAATACAACAAATATTTTCAAATGAAATGAAGGTATTCAAATAACCCTTAAACTATGCTCATGGAAAGCATAGAAATAATAAGATATTACAATGAAAAAGTCCCAAAACAATTTCTCTATTTCATGTAATCCTTATTAGTTGCTCTCGTGTACAACAAAGTTATACTGACACCATCGCAAGTACTACTAGTGGCCGGGGCCTTTGGGGCTCGGCCCGGACGCCAACCGTCCGATCCAACATGCCATTGTCGATTGCGCCTTTTCATACACTGAAGAGTACGTTGCAAGGTGATTTGAGTACGCAAAATCCCCTGACAACACCCTCGTTGCCTCAACTCCGCTTTGCCGGAAAGTGACGGCATAGAATACAAAGACAAGCATAAGAGTGCAAATTTGCCTGAATTTCATCGCCCGAGATGTAGTAAGTGGTGGCCGGAATTTTGAGGGTTTAGAGGTTGGTATATTATTTAACAAGAGCTATTGGAAGGGAAATCTGATGTGGGTGCGTTGAGGTGGGGAGTATTTATAGAAGATTTGGTGTTGGGTTGGGGCGAAAATTGGCTCTTTGTTTTCTACTTGTTTGATAGAATTTAGGGGTTTGTAAGAATATTTCAAATGGTCCAAGCATTCGTGCTGACCAAGGAGCTTGAAAGAGTCATAGACCTCATGATTTAACGTGTGAACATATGACTAGCTACAAATCTACAATTCCAATTTCTAAAATGCCCTCCTCATATAAAGGACAGGGACACGGAGTCATAGTTGCGCTCCATTTTAAAAACACACGTTTTAGCAATTTGATATGGGAAAGGGCATCGGTATTTGCAGCCCATTAAGGGAACCACGTACGGTTTTCCATCGTGACTCGTGAGACTGTGAGAGCCTTTGATTGCCTTGAAATGGACCATGGATATCACTTTCCGGCCTAATTTTCTATACAATAGATTTTGAGATTAGGGCTAACCTATTTTTATTTTTTTGATAACTTGGTATTCCCAAGCGGAGGGATGCTCTCGCCCCCACCATGTAACAAGTATTTCACGATTTACACACCCAATGGGGCATCCTCTTATCGCATAAGGGAGACGCCAACACTCGATCTCACGATTTATTAGTAACAAACCAAAGTCTCCTACCAACTACGACTATCCTTAGTGGGCTCCTGGCCCACCTATCTGTAAGTGAGAAATTGATTCCATGTGGCATACATCTCCAAAAGTGACCCAAGATCCATCTCCTGGTATGCCCATGATCACGGACATTGTTGGAGATTTGTGCCTTATGGAATCAACATCTGACCGTTTGGTAGGTGCGACATGATCTCAAGATCATTTGTATGGTAGATTTGGATGAAAACACGATCTCCATCGTAAAATTCAAAGCGGTCAACTTTTATCAAATATTCGATTGCAAATATTGAGATCCGATAAGGAAATAGGAGTTGCCATTCATTTCGTAGGCATTTTACCTGTTAATCATGTGGCGATAGAATCCTAGGCTGATGGCTCGTATACAAGGAGACCATATGGTGCCATGTATAGACTATAGAGAATAAATGACCCGGTCGCTCTCAAGAGTGAGCGAGTCGGCTACCATATACAAACTCGTCTTTCAAAGGGGTATTTTGACCAATCTGTTTCCAACATAGGCAGGATGAAATAGTTGACATTTGACAAGATGAGGGGTTTTATTGAAAAGTTGATTTGAACGTGAGTTGGGTCTTTAGTTGGACTATAATTATAGTTACCAAAGCTACAGTCATGTGAAGCAACCGATATAGTTACCAAAGCTACAGTCATGTGAAGCAACCGAGATAGTGCCTACATTTTTGTTTTTTTTTTTGAAAATTGTTTGTATTTATTAAAAAAACTATCTGTGTGCCTCAGAAATTCAGATAAAAACATATGTACGAGTCACTGACATTGTTATATGAAAAATCGGTATCCGTCAAAAACTAAGATAGTTATTAGGGCAGATATAAGAAACCCGAGATTAAGGGAAAAAACTATATTAGGAGGAATTCGGAAAGTCTGGGAAAAAATCTCATAAATTACAAAGTGAGAATACTCCTATGACTATCAGAAACCCATAAAAAAACTCAAGCTCAACCCAATTACAAAGCGTTGAGAGAAACAAATAGCAAGTCGGTAGGGTCGGCCCTGACACTTTGGGGGCCCAAAGTGAGTTCCTAAAATGGAGCCTTGCTTCATATTACTTTATAATATATAAAAAATTAGCCACATATTTTTTTTGACAAATAAAATAGGGGAGCCATTACTTGCACACATTTTTCAAGTGATGGCACCGAATTTAAAGGAAGACTTGGTATTTTAGGGACATGTGATATGTAAAATTGCAAAATGGGCCGTCTGATTTGAAGCTCATGATCAATAGATCTCTGGGGCATAAAATTGAAGCAAAACACGATACTTGTCATATGATCTATTGTAGTCAACTGTTGAATTATATAATAGCCTTTGACTCCATTTAATCAAATGATGAAAATTATATTTTGTTCTAATCTTTTGCCATTGATATCTTTAAATCATAGCCTTCAAATCAAACGGCTTAGATGGTGTTTTCACATAGTAGAGGTCACCAAACTTTCAAGTCTTTCTTTTAAATTCGGTGCAATCTCGTGCAATCACTTGAAAAGTGTGTGCAAGTAATGGCTCCCATAAAATAGTACTCATATTCTAGTTTACTATCATGTAATTAAAAATTTAATACAAGTAAATATTAAAGGAAAATGCAATAAAAAAAGAAAATTTAATACTAAAAAAATTCAATTGTGTAAGAAATTCTAGAAGAAAATGTTGAAGGAAGCCATCTATCATATGCTTCTCAAATCAAATAGCCTTTAAATAATTTTATGAGACAATTGTCAATCCTAATCCCGGATGAGAAAAGAGGGGGTCGGTGTCACGTTGACAAACGGTTGTAAAAAGACCCTATTAATTCCCTAAAAGCCGACTCTAAATAGATGGGAAGACTATTATGATGATGAAACTATAAATGTAACAAATGGTCCTAGATTGATCCTAATACTTATTGTCTTTTATAGATCCTACGAAACAAGGTTCACTTGATTTATACAGGCACCAATCCAATAGATCAGTTAGTATTTGGTCAAAATCTTTACTTTTTAAATAAAAGTCAATAGAACAAGACTTATACATATGACTATTTGAGTGGTCAAATCTTTATGGAGATTTTGATATGAACTCACGTAGAAAAAAGATTTTCCTAATCCTCTTAAAACTTATTGATTGGGTCGGATCAAACGATGTAGATCGTGTTTCACCTCGATCTTCCACATAATGGATCTTAAGACCATGTCTCCCACCTATCATACGCTCAAACGTGGTTTTAGGGTCATGTTTTGGGGATGTGACATGTTGAATACACTTTTTGGGGAAATGTCATATGTGACATGTGGAATCAAAAACTGAACGTATGATAGGTGGTATATGGTCTCAAAATCTCTTGTGTGGAAGATCGGGGTTAAAAAAATCTCCATCGGACTCTGATCTGACCCAATCAACGAGTTTATGGGACTACACACGAGGGAGCTTTTAGAAAACGTGTGGGTGGAAACAGTCAAATAGACTTTTAAAAAAAATAATTAATTATTCTGATGAAAATGATGAAATTTCTAAACAAAATTGGTATCGGGTAAGAGTAAGGCAACCAAATTCGTGGCCCTTTAGCCTTATAGAATTTTTGTTTTTATAAAAAAAACCCTATTTTTTAATAGGCAAACAGGATTTGGGGGCCCCTAAAAATCGGGGGCCCAAAGCTCTTGCCTAGCTGGTCTTGGTCCAGGGACGGCCCTGCAAGTCGGGCTCGAATATGTAGAGATTGGTTATGGAGATATCTTTGTACCTAGTAGCTCTCGCCCAATTGCAAACTATGACGATACAGTCTTTGAACAACTTATCTTCGGAAAAGGGAGTCCTATTGCGCCTGATGCTATTCCTAGTAGTTATTCATATATTCCACAAAATAGATATGCAAAAGTGTTCTCATATCCACTTTTTTAGCCCCGTTGATGATGTAGTATATCCTAGCATAAAAATAACTCAAGGATTTCTTTGTTGAGGCAATAGGAGATGCCAAAAGCATTGAAATATCTGTTCCAGATGGACCTCACTTTGAGACAATGTAGGAAAAGATGATTAATATTCTCATCTTCCGAATCACAAAGAAAACATTTGTGATGAATGAGCATGCCTCTTTTAGTGAGATTATCAATAGTAGTGATTTAACTTCACATGATTGTCCAAAGGAAGAAAATAATTTAAGAAGGGATTTTCAGATCCCAAATAACCTTCCAATCTACCACTTGAAGGTTGGGATTTAGAGTTTTAAATGCCGACTTAACAGTGAAAGAATTTTTGCTGTCGCATGTCCAAACACTACAAAAAATAAGACTATTAGCGGTAATTTTTTACAGCAAAAAACTGCCACTATTAATAAAAAAACTATTAAGACTATTAGCAACAATGGTATTAGCGGCAATTTTTTTGTTAATAGTGGCAGTTTTTGGCTGCCGTTAATAGTCTTAGTTTTTGTAGTGAAGGATGTTCATTAGGCTAAGATGGATTAATGGTGAGATTGTTAAGGATGTGAGATAAAGTACTGTACTCCAAGATCTCATCTATTAATCTTCTTTTGAAAAGAACTATGCAGCTGCCGCCTGATCTGAAGGCATCGACTATGGTGGCAGTTTTCTTAGTGGAAATAGCAAACAGGATGGGTAATTTGTGGGACAATGGACAGTTAAGACTCTCTCATTTGTCGCTCCATAAGTGTATGTGATTTTTCAAGCCGATTTGCAAATGGATGTTTTTGACGAAATCGTCTTTAGTAGTGAGAATACCATTCCACCACCAAGATGACTTGTAGTAATTACCAATCTTAATGTTCTAGCCATTATCGCACATGCGGTACTTTTGAATGACGATGTCTTTCCACCAGCTTTGATTGTTGTCCTATAGCCGCCACCAAAGCAAGACTTTGTTTGTTGTTTCGATGGGTCTTATACCCAACCCTCCAGCCGATTTGGGTTTCGTAATGATACCCCAATCAACAAGCTGAATTTTTTCCATTTTTGCCGAGGTCATTCCAAAAGAAATTTCTGTGACAGCCCCGAATTTCTGTGCCCAGAAATCCGTGCCATCAGGATCATACTCTGGATGATCCCCAGGACAAATCACACCTGTATCTGTATATAAAGCGGAATTATACAGATACAATCCCACAGCGGCAGGTAGAGTCATCTAATGAATCAATCTAAAAGTAAGAAAAATAAAGAAACCTTCATTGATAAATGTAAAAAGCATACATCCTCAAAAAGGAACCAAAAAGAACCATCGGTGACAGACATTCATCACCCAAACAATGGTTCCCAATGATGGTTCCGATAGAATGTATAATAACACTATAAAAGAAATAAAATATCTACAAAATTAATACAAGAGTGGCCACCAGGCACACATAATCCAAAGTCTCAAAAAAAAAACATAAAACCCCAAAAATGTCCAAGCTATACCCAGTCTATGGGTAAAAGTCGTCAGCTGGAACGTCTGTCTCCTCGTCCTCAACCTCAACCTCAGGATCAGGCTGATAGTTTGGGTCGCTCTCCAAACCGGGAGCTACCGCCTCAGAACCTAAATGTTTACAAAAACAGGGTGAGCTACATCCTAGCTCAATAGAAGAATTCCAAATAAAATTGCATTCTAATTTCATAACATGGTCATCAAAGAACAAAACTGAAATTATGCAACAGATGTATAAATCAGGAGACATTTATCCAAAGCGATGCAATTGATGAATACAACATATAATGACTTAGTGTAGTATACTTAAGTAACTCCCGTGAGTATAGCACGTGGTAGCGATTTGGTCCGATGGATAAATCCCAACCATCGCTTCACATGAACAATTTTGAATTGCAACAATGCCCCACACCGAGTGCAATTGTGCCGAGGATTACAAAGCAAATGCATATGCGAAATACCGTCGAGTCGGTGGAATTTTTACGGAATATTAAACCTCAAATCACATGCATACTTATCATACTTATGAAATTGATTTGGATCACGGATGTCAAATGTCGGATCAAGTACGATGTAATAGAATGCTCATACATATGCTAAACATGCTTTTAAAATGTAATTAAACTATGCCGAGATGTGTATGATGTATAAACCATGAGATCAAAAATAAATGCAATTTTGAATTCCCTACCCTGATCAAGCTCCTTCTAAGCAAATCCAAAGCTTTTTCAAGGCATCTTAGTCTGATCCTAGACCATAAACATGTTACTCTAGGTGTTAGAGTGACAGATTGTGAACTGGCACAATGTCCAGTGTTTCTTACCTATAAATTTTCTAACTGCGAAAATTTATTGATCGATCAATACCTTGTTGATCGATCAATGAACTCTTATTGATCGATCAACACCGTTGATCGATCACCAAAGCACCTACACATGTACATTATACACCATTGATCGATCACCATGTTGGTTGATCGATATGTATTGATCGATCACCACCACTGTTGATCGATCAATACCTTGTTGATTGATCGATCAATACTTTGTTGATCGATCACCAATGTTAACCCAAAACTCCCCAACTCTCTGCCATAATGTTCCTTTACTGTTTATATAGATTGATCGATCACCACCACTGTTGATCGATCAATTCCATACTTAGTGATCGATCAACACCCTTGGTGATCGATCACCAATGTCGAATTTTCAGTCATTAATGGAGTTCACCAACCAAAATTTTTCTAACTTATTTTTCTTCTAAAAATCCACTAAAATCTTAACTATTCATATAAAACCTATATTTAGGGCATCCAACTGCCCATTTTTAAACAAGGGAGCTCACCTCTATGTGGGCCCTTTCGGGGTTTCGGCAAACACTCCGGATGAGGGTTTCGGATCAAGCTCTCGGAGTTTTATCACAGCTACAACTCGAATAGGACGAAGCTAAGCTCCGCTTCTACGCACGGCATCAGCGTACCTTCCCAGACTCAATGTGGACCGTCGTATTCGGCCCCCTTCACACTCTTATGTCAAACAAATATATAACCTAGGTATTCCTAACCTAGTTTTCTCAAAGAAACTATTCAACCTATATCCTTGTTGCAGATCTCAAAGGGGAGAGAAGGAGGAGAAGAAGAAGGTGACCATTCCAACCCTCTTCCTTCTCTTATAAGCTACCAACTGAAATATCTTAGATATTTCAGTTGCTTCTCAAATTTGATTTCGGTGTGAAACACCAACATGTCGATACGGCGTAGTGTACCGTCTCAACATCGTACTCAACTCGGATCGACACGAGTTTTCATACGTGAACTAACCTACTTATAGGCTAATACTATTTCCATTAATATTATTTTCAAAGTTTTAAATTTTCTGTCTCGATTTCCGTGCCGGGCACGTACATCGATGCGGTTAGTTTCTGGTTCAAATTTTCTGGGTCATTACAATTTCTCTCCAATCTTTCAATCTCTCTGCAAACCTTAGATGGGCACTTATACATGGAAAATAAGTAGGGAGGGCATTAAGCACGATTTAAGTGAGGATGAGTCTTTCGCCTTTAGAAAGCAATTTGCTCTTCCATTCACTTAATCGACATCTAATTTTGGAGATGATCGGGTCCCAATCTGAAACTGAGTTTTTTTATTCCAATCGGAATCCCAAGATATTTGAGGGGGAACTTGGCAACAGTTAGGTTGGCATTGTGAGCCCAATTGGATAGGGAAATATCATCCGTATTTATACCGTAGATATAGGACTTGCTATAGTTGACATACTGACCAGAAATATCTTTGTAAACTTTGAGGAGCCTGCAAACTTGAGAGAATAGGGCTGTCAAAGATTTGCATTAGCGGGTTAGCTCGATATCCTGCCCAACCCCCATCATGGTTTGGCACATAAACCTGACCCATCGAATTGGCTCTGCCATGAAGCATCACACCCAGACTTTGGGTCGGGTGAGCTCAATGGACAAGTTGGGTCAGGTAAAATTTGGGTCGACTATTATATATATAAAACCAAAGAAAATAGGTCTACTCGGGTTGGGTCAGGTTTTCAGTTTAGTAATCAGGTATGACCAATTTTTTGGGTCGGTTCGAGCATATACTCTTGACCCATCCAGTCAGGTCATCACTGTTCAATGATACCACCTGAAATGATACCATACCCCTTTGCATATCATTTTTTATCAGACTGCATAGTAAAACATTGTATCGGGTCTCACAAACCTTTATAGAATTATTTTGGTCAATACAAGTGTGTCTATTCTCCTCGATACTCGCCTTGCATCGAATATTATTGGAAAACATAGAAAATTAAATCATGAATTATAATTTAAGAAAAAATATAAATGGTGGACAATTTTTTATAAACAAATTTACAGGCATCTTATGTGGCATGATGTGACTAGCTATAATATGGGTCAAAATTTTGATCGATAATTCAAATTATCTGCCGAATTATATCGGCTTCGGTCTGTTGCGCGAAACCTTAACCAACGATCTTACAATGAACGATTAAATAAGAATGCAAAAACAGAAGAAAATTAATTACAAACACACAAGAGATAATATTTACATGGTTCGGTAATATGCCTACGTCCATGGGTAGTGATAATCCACTATATTGATGATTACACAGGATTACAAGAACACTCAAACCTCACCAAAGCTCTCCTCAAAACCCTAGATAGGTTTTTCAAAGCTTTACCATGATATCTCTCATTTTTCAATTCGACCAAGGATGTTCCCTTTATATGGAAGTCCAGAATCCCACTTCTAGCCCAAGAGAAACTGTGAAATCACGGGTGTAGACATAACTGGGTTGTCGCGGGTCGCTCGAGCGGGAACCAAACTCGCTTGAGTGACTAAAACTTGAGAAAAAGCTTTTGAATAGTGCACGCCGCGCTCGAGCAAACTTGGTTCCCACTCGAGCAACCGTTCAAGTTAGAGACCAATTAACAATTCTATACCTGACTTTAAGCTTCACAATGGACTCTTTCTTCCGATCATTGCTGCCACCAGCACCCCGAGGGCGCTCAAACCTGCTGAACATTGATCAAATCCAAACAATGTACTTGGATCCCGCTTGACCACTTGTACCACCTTTGTTATCATATTTGCAGGATTGTCTTTCGTACTCACTTCAAAGATATCTCCCCATCTTCGATTATTTTCCTTTCAAAGTGATAGCCCTTTGCTATTAACAGTGCTTTGTACCTTATAGCATTAATTTTCGGAGAATCCTCTTTCTTTTTATAAATTCACTTGCACCTAATCACTCTCTTTCTCTTAGGTAACTCTTTCAATTCTCAAGTTTGATTCTTGTAAAGAAAATCTATCTCTTTATCCATTGCAGTCTTTCATTCCCGTTCACATCTACTACTGATTGCATCCTTGAATGAAGACGGATCATTTCCATCTAACGTTAATGCGTAGATGATCATATTCTCATAATCGTAGCGAATTGATGCTCTAATATTTCTTTTGGGTCTTTCACCTGCTAAGGATTGTTCTGGATCTCTCTCAACTATTTCTACACTTTTCTCTGATGTAATAACTATAGGAGTTTCTAACTCCACTTCAAACTGATCTTTCACTACCTCTTATACAAATTTTATAATTTGTTGGCTAGAAATTTGTATAACAGATTCATCAAAGGTTACATCTCTTCTGATCACAACCTTATTCTGTTTAGGACACCATAACCTGTATCCTTTCACGCTATTTGCATACCCTAAGAAAATCACTTTCTTAGCCCTTGAGTCAATTTTACTATCTCTGACATGATAGTAAGCTGTACGATCAAAGACCCTCAATGCACTGTAATCTACAGGCTTCCCTGACCACATCTCAATCGGAGTCTTGCACTCTATTACTATAAACGGTGATCTGTTTACTAGATAACACGTTGTACTGATTGCTTCGACCTAGAACTCTCTACCCAATCCTGCATTAGATAACATACATTTTATTTTTTCAAGTAGAGTTTTATTTATACGTTCTGCTACCCCCTTCTGTTGTGGTGTATTTCTCATTGTGAAGTGCTTAGCAATATTATTTTCTTTAAAGAACTCCTGAAACTATCCACTGGTGTACTCACTACTATTATTGGTTCTCAACCACTTAACCTTTCTTCAAGTCTGATTCTTAAATCGCATTTTTCACCTCTTGAATATTTCTAACACTTCACCCTTACTCTTCATCATGTAGATCCATACATACTGAGAGTAATCATCGATGAAAGAGACGAAATACCTGACATCACCTTTGGAAGGAACCTTTAAAAGTCCCCTATACATCTGAATGTATATAGTCCAATGCGCTTTTTGTAGTGTAAATCGCTGTGTTAAACTTAACCTTATACTGTTTTCTGAAGACACAATGCTCACAAAAGTCAACTTTGCTGACCTTTACACCTTTCAACAAACTCTGCTTTTTTAACTCTGTTATCACTCTTTCTGACATGTATCCCAGGTGCATGTGTCATAACTGTGCGGAGGACAAACCGCTATCATCTGACGTAGATACTGCTGCTTCACCTGTCACTGTACTCCTTGATAGAAAGTAAAGGTTCCCAACCTTTCCCGTTTTCATCACAACCAGAGATCCTTTTGTCACCTTCAAAACTCCACCTTGAGCCCATTGGAGTTTAATGTACTAAGCGATATGAGATTCTTCTTCAGTTTCGGAACATGGTGTACATTGGTTAATATTCTAACAACCCCATCATGCATTTTTATTCTGATACTCCCCTTTCCAACTGTTTTATAGGCCACCTTGTTACCCATCAAAATCGTTTCACCATCCACCTCTTTATAAGACACGAACCAACCCTATTTGGACACATGTGCTAGGAGCACCCTGAATCAAGTATTCATGTATTCCACGAGTATTTATCTGAAACCACTGACAATATATTTTCATCATCATTCGGAGCTTGTTCGGCTATACCAGCCTCATCAACAACCCTTCCCGATTTACGGTCCTCTTTGTTTGTAACTGTGGACAATGCTTTCTGATGTGACCATTTTCGTGAGACTTGTAGCATTCTACTATCTTTCTATTTTTAGATTTAGATTTAGACTTTGATTTACCCCTTCCCGATTTACGGTTCTCTACTCTCTCCTTAACCAACAGGTTATCTGCTTGTGTATCACTATTCGAACATTTCTTCCTCATGTCGTTACAAAACAATATCGCTGTTACCGACTCTAGTTCAATAGTATCCTTCCCATAGAGCATTGTAATAACAAGGTGTTCGTAGGAATTGGGGAGGGAAGATAAAAGCATTAACTATGTCAAAATAGACGAAATACGACTGCCCAAAGCCGTCTTATTTTAAAAATAAGACGGCCTAAAATCGTCCTCACGTTTGTTCTTTTTTCGGACGTCTTAAATATATAAGACGGTCCTAAACCATCTTATATTCCTTAAATAAGATGGTAGAGAATGATGGTTTTCGACCGTCCTAATATAAGATGGTCCGAAGCCGTCTCATATTCACCACTAAAGACGGTCATCAACCATTTAATAAGATAGCTCATGACCGTCTCTAATAAACCATCATTTATTTAGAGACGGTCCTGAGCCGTCTTATTTATTATATCAGACAATCCTTTATGAATTGTCCTATTTGAATTACGGCTCAAATAGGATGGTCTCGAACAATCGTATTTTTTAAATTTTAGAATTTTTTTTTTTTAAATAAGACAGCCATAGACCGTCTTTTTTTTAAAATTGTAATAAAAAAAATATTTATAATTCTGGGAAGGGCCTGTACCCCAGAATAATCTGCTCATCCATTAAAAAATTACATATGGATATAAAAAATACTTCATAGTAAAATCATAAATTTATCCTGCTAATCCAATAAAAATTTACCCTACTTAACCAACAGGAAAGCATAATTGAGTATAATAAAACAATTTATTACTACAAATTTACCACACACACACACACAAATATATATATATATATATATATATATATATATATATATATATATATATATATATATATATATATTAGGGTTACTAAAAAAATCAGGAATCTACTATTCTACCACACATGCTCCTCTTTATTTAATAAGTACACTTATCGGGCCACCTTGCAGCCACATAATTATAGGCTACGGAGCATCATGAACTCTGTCAGGACTCCGGTAAAGCCACCAAAACATATACACAATGTCGGATATATCATCTTAATTGCATTGTAAACAAACAAGAATGAGGTAATGTACTAACAACATTTCCATTAGCAAGCACATAGGTGTTATCTAGTTTAGAAGTGTCCGACATATTGTCCTCTTCATTTGATCCCTCCATGCTCTCAAAAGCACTAGCACTAGCAACGGGGGACTTGGGGGAAGCTGTTCTGATGACATGTCCAGCTCTCTTGGTTGCACCTGGACGGCTAACAGGTTACCTATTACCTGAAACAATAGAATCTTCATCATTTATTTGAACAATTGGTTCACGGCACAGAAAATGCTGCATAACGTATAAGTGAATGAAAAGACTAATTTATGTACAAAGGCAATATGAAGACTGCTTATCATCAGAAAAAGAAGATATAAAGACAAAACAAAATTAATGCAGATGTAAGTATGTGTCCTTGAATCAATAAACACGAATGCATTAGTGGTCATTAGTGGAAGTCGTAGTTGAAAGAAGCACTTTATATGAATGACCAAGCTACTCTATTTGGCATATTATACCATGCCAAGCCATACTTGCAAAGTTGTAGGGCTGAGTTAGTAGTCTGCATTACCATGTCACCTATGTAAATATGTCAAACTCAACTATTTTAGTTTGGAAAATGCATAAGATAGTGCAGTGCCTTGAACAATTTTCAGCAGACAAAAAATGAGTATAACAAATGGAGTGAATAAACATTGATACCAACAATACCTAAAGCAAATAGAAAGAATTGAAAGACCCAGCAATAACTAACCAATTTTCAATCAATTGTTCTTATTACTAATTTACTCCTTAAGAGAGCTCTGTAATGATATAAACCAGCTAAATAGCTTAGAAATTATGAACGGGGTAGGTGGTGTGCGTGCTACAAAAGGTGTTTTTGTGGGGTATGGAGAGAGTACAGAGGACATAAGCATTAGGATCTTATTTTGTTGTCTCAGAGTGTTGGATTATGAACCTGCATGACCAAAATTTCTCATTTCCAACGTAGCATATTACTCTATAAAATAAAGACTCACTCTTTTTGGGAGGTTGGGCTTAACCCTTACCTAGTCAATGATGGGAACAATTTTGCCAAATACGTTGCCTAAAATTAATCACCAAAGGTGAGTCAGGATGACAAAGTCCTAATGGTGTAGAATCCATGAGCCTAACTCAACCTCACAAAACTGGCTTGTAAGGTGAGGTTCGCCCCAGGTTTATATATATCCCAAGGCCATTGACTCAGACGATGTGGGAATATTGTTCACGCCCCCTCATGTGTAAACATAAATAAATAAAATTAAAAAGATTGAAAAAATAATACTAGTGATACCATGACTGCAATTGTTTTCTCCTTAGCTAAGCAGATATCTAAGGGTGGATTATACATGTGTGTGTGTGTGTGTGTGTGTGTGAAATTGACTCTCATCCCTGGCTTCAATGAGATAACAACCATCCAAACTCAGCTCACAAAAACTCATTAGAACATATCAGCCGTCCAATCTGGATTTTTTAAACTGGATTTTTTGGTTGGCTGTATGAAGTTAAAAGGTAAAGCTACTTTTGTTTGAATTCACCAACAGATCTTCTGACAGCACCATTCCACTGTGATTTTTTCTTTTAATATGAAAAAGCTACCAATTGGGTTAATTGCCATTTTTTTTCACTCATAGGAGGGCCTCAAAAGAGTTCAGGAAATTTTTCATTAGGCATCCCCATGCTAAATATAAGAAGAAAGTTCTTCTATCTGACTATCTTTAAATTAAATGTTTTATATATTTTTTAAAGTTAAGTGGTGCCATTTTTCTTTGAAAACAACACAGATTTCATTGCGTATAACAATTATGTTCTCTGCATTTTCTTAGATGCAATGAATTCTAAGTTTTTGATATCCTTTTGTTCAAGAATCAGATAAAAGGCCTCCCATCGATTCCCAGGTTCCATTTGGGTCTCCCGATTATTTTCAAGGCCAATTTCAGCATCCTATGTATCCCCAATGGCCTACAGGTGCGCTAGGCTTTCCACCGTATCCCATGCAAGGTATGCCTTACTATCCAAATTATCCAGGAAGTGGCCCATATTGTCAGCCATCATATCCTCCAATGGAGGATCCTAGATTCAATGCTGCGCAAAGGCTGGGTCTAAAAAGGCTTTCCATGGATAGTAAGGATACCAATGCTGAGTCGGAGATTTAGGAAACAAGTTATTCCAATCCAAGATTGCAGGATGGGCAGATCAAAGCGTGATGGAGTTAGAGAAAGAAGTTTTACAAAGCCGAGAATTTCAGAAAAAGGTTGGTAGATCAAGTAAATTAAAAACACCCGGGTATGGTTGTAATTGCAACATCAATTATATCACTTTGAAGAAGCATAATACATCTGGAAGTGAATCTCAATCAGCTTCTGACCAAGATTCTGATGAGGAGGATGAGGATTTTCAGCCTGATCCCCCCGAAAGGAAGCATAAGAACTCTGTGAGATCTTCAAAAAATAAAGGGACAGTTCGTTGGGCAATCATTCAGAAGAGCAACCAGTTTAAGGGTGTGGTCGAGTTTAATGGGATGCAGTTTGTTGGGCAATCATGCAACAACAAGAAACTTGCCGAAAAGGATGCAGCAGCTGAAGCGCTGCTGTGGCTGACGGGTGGGATTCCATCGGGTCCAGAAGACATCGAATATATGTCGATGATGCTGAAGAAGAGCAAGAAAAAACAGCAACGGAAGAGCACAAGTGGCTAACAATTGGCCCATGAAAAGCAGGCACGTGAAGAGGATTTCTGCACTAAAGAATGGAAGATTTTATCCTTTCCCATCACACGAGGGGATTGAATTATTAGTACTCTAGTCTGTCAGATGTTCATAAAATTTGTAATACTATCTAACACTGTATTAATAAAACATCACTGAATAGGCACTAAATACAGGTAAAAAAACCTGATCTCCAAGGGTACAAGAGCTGCACATAGACATGTTCTTCACTGGGCCAAACTTCGAGCATTCTTTGTTTACATGGGTAAATTATAAGAGACAGCTTCAAAGCGGGAAAATGATCTGTTTCTATGGGTAAATTCAAACTTTCAAGGGTTAATCAGCCCTATATATCTTTACAAAAGTCTAATTAAGTTATCTAGTCACTCAAAAGCAAATTGTCAAAGTGTATCCAACCATGGTATCAAAAGTAAAAGAGACATTAAATTAGCATCTTGGATACTCGTAGAATAAGCTATCATAGTAGTTACATTGAAAGTGCAATAAAACTGTTATGCCAAGAGGTGTAATGTTTACCTTAATTTGTCATGTGCTTGACAAGGAGAGAGTTGTCATCCGAAACAGATGATCTATGCAATGCTCTTCAAGCTTACTAGACTTCCAATGCACTCAACCTGGAAGAATAACATATCATTCATCACAGAAAAAATTTATTTCTTGAATAGAATCTAACTCATTAAAGTAAGGAAAAAGGCAATGCACAACTAAACACAAAGGAAAATGAGCTGAGAAGGGAAGAGAAGCTATACTCATTCAAGCTCTTCCTTGGTCCCACATTTTCCTTTCACCTTCACCTTTTTCCGGGGCTTGGGACCAGCAATGCAAACAATATTGTATTGAGTCACATGCATGCATGATGGCCAAGTGTAGGCTAATTAACTCTAGCACATGCAGGATGGCCAAGTTTTTGTTCCTGAGAATTAGAGAATCAAACTCCAATTGCTATTAGGCTTGAGATTTTGCAGCTTGGTTCCTACTTTTGTTACTACAAATAAAATCCCAATCTGCCCTACACCTGTTCGTGGTATCTGGTATACTTCTTGATAGAATTTAAACAGACTCACTGAACTCTTTCATTCCATTTATGATCCTTAATACAATGCAATACAGAATTAGTTGGGTTCTCATGCCTGCTGGAATTAGCCCAAATATAATGTCAGAAGTGGGTTTAGTTTTTGGTTTGTGATAATAAAATTGCTTGGTAGCTTAGCTTCTTTATTGCATATGAGCTCCATAGTGCTAACGACTTAGTTCTTGAGTTACTCTTTTTTCTTCTCTGGAACCATGACTGCTTGAGTATGGATGACTGACTAACCTATCAAAATCCCCAGGTAGCGGCAGATTTCTCATTTGGCTCTCAAGAGTCAATTTTATTTTAATTTTATTTGGGGTAAAACTATGAGATAATTAAGTTTATTTCTTTTTTCTAGTTGCTTGGAGTCGAAATTAGGCTAAGACTCCAGTTAGAAGTTTCAGTAAGTTGCTAATTAAGATTTCGGGAGCTGCGCGAGACTTTTTTTTTTTTCTGCACTAGTGTCGCAAACACAGATTTTTATTTTTACTAAGACCTGGTTCTCCTTATTGTTGTTTGAGACTTTAGAGTTTGAGTTGTTAGGCTAAGACTCTAGTTAGAAGTTTAATGCATCATCCATATTTCAAGGCCATTAACTCATTATAAAACTCCACTGAGGAATAGTGTAACCCTATGGAGCAAACAAAATGTTATAACTTTGACTTTAACTAAAAGTTTCTTCTCGAAATTGTGATTAAATGCAGTGATCCACTGTATCTCTAACAGAAGTATTCCAATTACTTGTTTCAAATTATAGCTTCCCTCAGTTGCAACAATCAGAAATAATACAATGACCACTAGAAACACATTGAATTACAAGCATGAATGAGGCTAAAAAACTTGTTATCAATAAAAGCAAGTACCCAATTAACTAATATGAAGCATGACCTAATTCCTTTTACAACATAGAGTAAGATACATGAACAAGGAAGGTTTAACAATAAAAACGTCAACATCATTCTAAATCGACAGACAGAGATACCTTAAATGGGTAATTAATCTTGAGAACATAATTCTCTCCAGTCGGTATGTCAGTTTGCTCAAATGCATAATGCCGCTGCAATTTGTCAAGATCGCAGGATGAATAATTATGGCTATGGGAAATATAGAAATAAAAAAATACGAAGAGAAAAAGAGGCAATTTGTAGGTGCCCTCAAAGATGATTGGTTTGGTGATGAGTGAATCTTGAAGTTCCCCCACTTATTTGAGTGACATTTTGAGGGTAGTCTGAAATTTTGGTGCCCAAATTTTATTTTATTTTTTTTCACAAAAAATATCAACCCTTCAAATTATAGGCCGATAATTTGGCGATTGGTAATCACCAAATTATCGGCCTATAATTTGAAGGGTTGATATGTTGGCCGAAATTTTGGAGATCCAAATTTTGGAGCTCGGTATTTTGGCAGAAATTTTGGAGATTTTATTTTGGTGGGTCCGAAACCGATGCATTTCGGCCGAAAACCCAAGATTTCTGCCGAAGTTTTGATCCATGGTTCCACATCCCAGCCAGCCCAGCCTCTCTCTCTCTCTCTCTCGGTTCAGCAAGCAGCCAAACACCCATTCACTCTCTCTGTTCCCCAATCCCCAATGCTCCAACCTCCCCTCTCTCTCTCTTGGTTCCCCAACTGCCTTGCCCCAACCCTCTCTCTCTCTCTCTCTCTCTTCCCCAATCCCCAACGCCCCAACTCTATATTGCAGTTTGAAACTACAGTCTATGTAACTTCCAAGCTTTAGTTATCTTCTATTATTAAAACATTTTACCTCATAGTTTCTATCTCTTCTGCCTTGGTAACGTAAAGAAGCCCTCCCCCTCCACCATTCTTTTCCTCTTCTTCCTTCATTACGCTGAAACCCTTCTCCCATTGATGTGTTCTTTACTTGCAGGAGGCAACAGAGCAACCCTTTAGACCTCAACAACTTGCCTGAGAAGTACGATGATCGGAGGCGAGAGTGAAAACAGGTTTTGGAAGAGAGTTCGATCATGCGGCCGTTGCCGCCGCATCAAAGAATACAAGTTTTAAAGAGAAGTACACGTTACTATGAGAGAGAGAGAGAGAGAGAGTGGTGGGGGGGGGGGAGGGAGAGGGCATAAGTAGATACCTAAGGTTTTTTTTAGAGACGGGGTGAGAGAGAGAGAGAGAGAGAGAGAGAGAGAGAGAGATGAGAAGGGAGAGAGGGATAGACCAAGAGCCAGACGGTTTTGGAAAAGATACACCTACCCGATAATAAGACACTTATAGTGGCTTATTAACCGTCATCCATTAGAAGCTGGCCGTCCTATTGCTAAATTTAAGACGGCTAGAGACCGTCTTATCTGTTTTTTTACGAAAAAATACAGTCTTATTTTATATCTTTTATAAATATTTTTGACGTAGTGTTATGCTTTGTATTCATCCTTAATCTCTTTTCTAATATTTAATAATTCAAATATTATTTTATTGAATTCATTAAAATATTTGTTGAGAGAAGTATCTGCCTTTATGTGCAATTTGTACAGTTACATCTTGAGATATAGACGACTCGTTAGAGATTTCGTCACATAGAGACTCTCCAATTTGGCTCATAATGAGGCCGCCGAATCCTCTCGCATCACATTGTACATAATCTCTTTTACTGGACATAACCGAATCGTATTACACGTGTAACGTCCTGATATTTCAGACACCTGAACATCCGATTCCGTGTATGTGCTTGGCATGGTATATGCCACACATTGAGACCCTACATCTTAGACCCTTATATGAAAGGCTAACGCAGAGTTTCGCCGTGTGCATTTCACACTGAATCAACTCCCAAGTATATAAGTGAAACTTCATTTGAAAGTTTCATTTACTTGAACCGGTTGAGAGAGAGAGAGAGAGAGAGAGAGAGCTTAGAGGAGAGAGAGAAAGGAAAGAGAAGGGCTATCTACATTGCCCTCTTCTCCATGTGTGGTGATCTCCCTCTCAATCTCCTTTTGTCATCGTAGATTTACCGCGAGAGAAGAGAGCGTTGACATTGACGCGACAAAAATCAAAGCGGAAGAGAGCTCCGCCCATCCTAAACCCTCTTGATTTTTAAAACCCTAAGCTTCCATTGGCCTTTCTCGCTCAAGAGGATCTCTAGTTCATCGTAAGCATCAAGAGGATTTGATCTACGCCTGTTTCAAAATGTCAGAAGGAAAAGAGAGTAACAAGGCCGATTCTTTAATCCGATTGTCGTGGATGTTGCGTGCTCGATTTAAGAGGTAAACATTTTAGTTATTCAAGTAATTAGAATTTTTTAAAGTTAGATTTGAGACAATGATGGGTCATAGGATTAAAGGATTGTAGGGTGGATCCCATTTTCGAAATCTAGAACGTTCATAAATTTTGACCCAAAATTTCTGATGACAGCACGCTGTGACAATAACCACAGTGCGCCGTCACCAATGACAGCACGTAGTGATAATATCCACAATGCTCTGTCAAGAGAATTGAAAGTGGCATCGCGGAGAGATGAACTCTCCAGCCGCAACGCGCTGTCAAGATATAGCAACGCGCTGTGAATGATAACAGCGCACTATCAGGAAAATCACAGTATGCTGTTACCCCTACTAACAGGAAGAGTTATAAATATACACAATGCATTGTCATGAAGACCACAACACGTTGTCATGAAAGCTACAACGTGTCGTGGACTTTATTACAATATGCTGTCAGAGAAGCCACATCGCGTAGTTGACATAAGAAAATGAGAAATTTTAAGAATGATTTATCGACCATTGACACATAGTAGGTGTACGTAATGCGTTATAGATTGAGAATCGAGGCGGTCATTAAAAGCTTTGGATCGTTGGATTGTAGCGTACCAGTTTTGGAACTTAGGTGGGAAAGTTTCATTATACATTTACATTATTGATTTTGATTCATAGACACATGATATGATTGAATGTTTTGCATGTTTTGATTCGTAAAATTTCATGATTTGAATTCCGAACTCTTTAAGATTTGAATGTGAAATTGAAAATGAATACCGTATGTGAACTCCGAATTCGATAATTTCTGCAATTGCAATGTCTTGAATTTTGAATGTGTTCCACATTGATGTGTTATGTGATTGAACTCTAAAAGGAGTAGAGGCTCTATAGAGGGGTAGAAGCCCCAGAGTTTTTACCTTGTGCCTGAAAGATTGGCTGCTTGGTGCCCAAAAGATGGGTTGCTTAGGTTCATGATGTGATGTGTTTACTGATGTGTTCTGATTACTGATGAGGTGTCTCTTTATCGATGTGTTTTGTTACTAACGTGATTCGTCATTGATGTGTTTCGTTTTCGTTTATGTGTTTCATTTACTGATGTGTTTCTACTCCTAACATGATTCTTGTTTTGAATACGAAACATGAGATATTGAGATTTGTTTGACATGAACTATTTTTGAAAGTCCGACTGATATTCAAATGCTTTTGAATTGATTTTGAATGGTCATTGAATCTATACATTGATTGATATAATGTGATTGATATTGATTATCTCCACTGAGCTTAGTATGTTAGCTCACCCGACTGTACATCACAAGTGTAGATATTGACCAAGACTAAGAGTTGAAGACTGATCCTGATTATGTACAAAAAGAAAATCTTTCATAAGAGGATTTCTTCCCATAGACAAAGTGATTTGAATTCAGTATAGTGGTGGGTTTTGGGGCTTTTGAACTTAGTGCATTATGTGACTGTATGAATGATGAGATTAGTTTTGTATAGACAAATTGTGTACCACTGTTTAGGCGATGGATGGTCATCACCGATGATTTTATTTTGGGCCATTGCATTGTATTTTTTTTAGAAATAGAGATTTTGCTTCCGATATATATATATATATATATATATATATATATATATATATATATATATATATATATATATATATATATATATATATGATGTTTGTTTGATTTCCGCATTAATGCCAAAGATAATACGATATTAGAGTGTGATCTGCGATCTGATGGCACAGATTTTAGGGTAGAAAATTCAGATTGTCACAACACACCTGAAATTCGAATTCCTTTCAATTACCATCGAATATATCTGTCCGCTTACCCGAAAGCTCTTTTAATGCTTTGCGCAACCCATGTTGAATTAAGATATCTCATACTTGTACTTGTCACAAATCGAAGTTGATCTTCCCGTCAATTTTTCAACCTCGAATCTTGCGTTCGAAACTTTTACGAACTTCAATGCCATCTCCGATTGTAGAACATAAACATAATATCTCTAATACCAATTTATTGCGCAGAAGCTTTTAAATTAACCAACGATCTCACGATGAACGATCAAATAAAAATACAAAAATAGAAGAAAATTAACTTCAAACACACAAGATACAATATTATAACAACCAAAAATTTTCAAGTCGGAAGATATAAAATTTCAGGTTGCTAGATCATATTTCATAATATATAAACAAAGTTTCATTGGTATCAATGGAGATTAGGTTATACAACTGAATATAAATGCTCAGCATCCAAATAGAACGAATGCTAGTTCAAAATGCTACCACCGGTGACGACCGTACAAACAATGGTACGTACATCAATGTAAATAATTATTCTAATAACATTCATTAAATTGTACCAAGTCGAAAATCGGGCTTGTCTAAGGATAATAATCTTCAGGCGGAAGGTCTCCCTCTTCCTCTGGTACGAAATTAGGATCTTCTTTGCGTTCGGGGTCTTGAACAACTTCGGTACTTGTCACACAGTGTTGGGGAGAGCTAAAGATTTCATGAGCTTAGTAGGACAATAACAATACCAATTGCACCTTATTCATTCAAAAGATAGTTTTCAATGATCATTTCGATATTAATATCTAAGAATTCAAAATTTAGGAAGTTTTATTATCGTATTTAATACTCAATGAGAGTTCAATGTTTCAATGAGATTCAGATGGTCAATGAATTTTCAGATGTTCAATGCTAGTTCAATGTTCGATGATTTTCGATATTCAATGGGAGTTCAATGCATTTCAATGTTCAATGAGTTCCAATATTTAATAAGGGTTCAATGCGTTTCAAAGTTCAATGAGTTTCCATATTCAATGAGAGTTCAATGTTCAAGGTGTGCCACTTGTTCAATGTATATTTAGTCAATTTCAATTTCAAAATAAAGGTACAACAATCAATGATTTCAACATTCTAAAACTAGCAGTAAAGAGTTCATATCCTAACTTAATAATCACTAAATGACCATGAATAAAAGGATAACATTTAAGTGTGCATTGTAATTCCCCTACCTCTGGTCCTAGCGTCGCAAGAAGGAATAAGACGATCCTTGCTGATGGTTACCGATTCCCTTTGTCTATATCACATACACAAGTGATGCGTTAAAGATCGATTAAAATTTCAAATGATTCGAGGTACTTAATATTACCTCAAGAAAAGGGCTTACAACACACAAGTTTGACCTAACTCGATCGAGGGACAAGTGGTGTTCGCTCGAGCGACAAGAGGTGTTCGCTGGAGCGACTTACTCCAGAAGGAATTTCTGTGCACTTTTTGGCTTCTCGCTCCAACGACCCTGGGCGAGTACGAAAATAAACCCCTTTTCCTAGTCTGAAATTAAGTCCCGAATTATAAAATAAAATCCGATAATCATTAACTAAAATCCAAATATCAAGAAAACAGAACCCGAAATACGGAACGATGATATGTAGTTCTAGAACCCGAAATACGGAACGATGATATCTAACTCGTCTAGGTTTCCTTCTTCTTTCTCCTTGATCTCTATTATTTAAAGTGGATTATTCGGTGTTAGGCTGACACACCAGGGTGTATAGGTGTTTACTTCTAAGTCCAAAATAAAAGTCTTATTTTCACATACTAAGATTTGATCCTTAGACCTGTTATCTATAACTCAAGCTTTCAACTAGTAGGATTATACCACTTATGTTAATGAATGACTTAAATAAATATAGAACTTGAAGACCAAACATGTATTCTTTAGTTAACACATTTTTGGAAGGTCAAGGCGTTCGCTGTATACGTTGTTAACCATAAATGCGATATCTAGGTATATTACTGATATGAAAAATCTTGGTTGTTACAAACATTTACGTGGTTTCGACAATGTCTACGTCTACGGGCAGCAGTGATAATCCACTATATTGATGATTACACAAGATTACAAGAACACTCAAACCTCACTAAAGTTTTACTCAAAATCCTAGATAAATTTTCCAAAGCTTTACAATGATATCTTTCTCTTTTCAATTCAACCAAGGATTTTTCCTTTATATAGAAGTCTCAAATCCTACTTCTAACTCAAGAGAAACTGGCCAAATCCTGAGTGTAGGCATAACTGGCTCGTCACGGGTCGCTCGAGCGGGAACCAAACTCGCTTGAGCGACTAAAACTTAAGAAAAAGCCTTTGAATAGTGCGCACCTCGCTCGAGTAGTCTTGGTTTCCACTCGAACGACCATTCAAGTTAGAGCCCAAGTAACACGGTCAACACTTAACGATAAAACTAAGTTATTGTTTTAGTTGGAACAAAATATTGGAAGTTCAAACTATTAGGTGATGAGTTGCTAACCAGCAAATTATCGGTCGATAATGTCAAGACCATTTTTAGAGTCTTTTGAAAAAAAAAAAGGCACTAAAATTTTGGCTAGCCCTGAAAATTTTGGCCAAAATTTCGATAAAATTTTCAGTTTCGGTCATGCCCAAAGCCAATACTGAAACCGATATTTTGATCCTTAGACTACAGTGCTTGGGCCCTACTATGTGTGCAGCCAATCACGTTTCACCATATAAGCTGCCTAGAAAATTATCTTTAAAAATTACCAATTGTATAGCAATGCCCATAATTCAATTATGGGGATAAAAAGTTAACAAGTTCATAGTGCCAAATTTCGCCGAAAGTCGGCGAAATTTTGCGAAATGGGGGTCAAACAAAAATTTCGGGTAAATTTCGGTTTTCGGTATTTTTTGATATATTTCGGTAATTTTTTTTAAAATGTTTTAAAAAATATTAAATATATATTTTTAATCCCCGAAACTTTCCCGAAATTTTTCCGAAAAGTATCGAAATTAATCCGAAATGTACCGAAAAGACCCCCCACCGAAAAATTCCCGAAAACGAAATTTGTCACTATGAACAAGTTTACTAAAACTATTAATTAAGGAAGAATTTGAAATATGATAATGTCAACATTAGAGCCGTGTTTGGTCAATGTTCCCAGCCAATGTTGACCGAATAAAAAATGAAGAGCATACGGTCAAATAAAAGAATAAGAGCTACTTGGAATAGGATATAGTGGTATTATTTTTACTTTTTACATTTTAATTAATATAAAAAATTCAATGCGAGCAACACAGGTCTCAGGGTACACGAATTTCGTATGGGTGCCTTTACTCCACACGCTTTTTAAATAATTGCACCCAATTAACTAAAATTTGTTCTTACACATACTTAATGTGATTACACTTAAAATAATAATAATAATAAAGAGAGATAAAGAGAGAGGTGCAATTTATTATTATTATTATTATTTTAAGTGTAATCACATTAAGTATGTGTAAGAATAAATTTTAGTTAATTGGGTGCAATTAACTAAAATTTGAGTGTGATACACATATATTTGAGTGCCAAATATGCATTTAACAATTCAATGATTTTTTATGAAAAAACGTGGCTAAAATATCTATTCTTGTATGAATTCATGGCTCCATTGGTCTCATCTTGGAAGGTTCCTATTACCCTACTACAATTACATGGTGTACCCATGAATCAAAATGCCAGAAAATTGGCACGTATCGTCCGGTCAAAAAATCAGTATGTATCGGTACCGGTATGTATTGAACGATATATTGAATATATCGTTCGATACATATCATATATTTGACGATATTTTGATCTATGGGTGTATTTACTATGTTCTCTTTAATCTCTTCTCTTCTCACTACTTTGTTCTCTTTCTTTATCTCTCTCTCTCTTTTGTTCTCTTTGTAGTGATTTTACAAAATTTTCTCTTTTCTCCGCGGTGAAATTACAAGGGTAATTAAGTCATTTAAAAAATAAAATTAATAATAATTTTGTACTAATTTGGGGCAACCCCATAGAAAGCATGTGCAACTAATGGCTCCCATTTAGTATTGATGGTATTTATAAATCTTTCCGACAATTTCATTTATTAAAAAAGTAGTGGGTGGCGTGTAGAGAGCTTTTCTGATTATTAATTGAGGCAAGGGACTATACCCACCATAGAGATTTCTCTGTGCCCACCATCAGGTGGACATCATGAGACGTCCATCGCGAGGATCGAGTGTTGTGGCCACTTAGGCAACGTTGACCATCTCATTCAAAAAACTAAAAATTATTTTTATAACTTTTCCACCGTTAAAAATGTGGTCAAGGTTTTCGAAAATCAATGCACCAAAGTTTCGGGGTGTTATCTTATCTTTGACCCATCAAACGGAGCGATAAAAAGTAGAAAAAATAATTTTTTTTTTTTTTTTAAATCACATGTCTCATGACTAAGGTATCAAAATCGGTATCAGTTTGCCCAAGACCGATACGTATCGGCTTATTCATTTAAAAAAAAAAAATGTCTACATCTCGGTCTGAAACCGAGACGTATCGGCCGAGACGGGCTCGTACCAGCCGATACGGTATCAAATTTCCGAGTTGGGATACCGATACATATCAGTCTGCTGAGAAACCGATACATATCGGTATCGGACGATTTTTTATTCTAATTATGATTGATCAACTTAAAACATAATTTGTTTTGGATTCATCATCCCACATGACAAGTGATATGGCACCAAGTGCACGGTCAAAGCCTTATTCTTATTAGTTCTAGCAATCAAGAAAAGGTTAATTAAGAGGCCCTTGGACTTGGTCAATATGCCTGATATGTATCCATTTTAAATGCTTAGAGAAGCCCTTAGACGCGATCAATAGCCGGACATGCGTCCATTTTAAATCCTCGGAGAGGCCCATGGACCCCATTGGACCATATCGGTGCCCGTAGTGGTTGTTGATAGATTTGGTTTAACCATAATTGCCATTACTTATGCACTTCAAATCGATATTTTGTATGTGCATAATAGTTGTGTTGCTTGTAGAAAGCAACTTCTACATTGGTCTTATTGGTCATGTCACTTGGTGGACTTTGAATAAAGAGTGCGATTAGGTAAGCGCCCTTGTGACTTGGTTGACGGTTCACCTTTTGAGACACATGTCCCGTGATTTTATAACTCTGATTTAAAGACTATGATATAAATATTACAGCATAGAACAAAATTACTTTTATCATGCAACTCAACACCTTTTAAATTAATACGATATTTTTTAATTTTAAAATTGTTGATGGCTTTAAATCACAAGATTGGATAGATCTTTACGGTGTTTGAAGAACGGATTTGAAGTTCGAACACTAGTAATCTTTAGATCATGATTTGCCTGGCAGACGGTCAAATACTTATTCCACATGGAACACATCCCTAAAACTGACTTAAGAATCCCTTTCTATGCTACACCCGTGATCACAATCATTTTTAAGGATCTGGACCACGTGGAATCAACATCTGACCGCCCAGTAGGTGAGCCATGACATAAAGATCAGTCGTGGAAGATTAGGCCAAAAAAAAGATCTCTATTGTTTGATTCTAGCCGGTCAACAATTTTAACGAAAATCATGGTTGCGGAGATTGAATCTTCAATTGCAATACCGGTACCCTTATTAGAAACATGGTCGTCTTGGTAATTATAAAAGGCTACAGGTATTTGCAACTGAAGATTTGATCTTTGTAGATTGGGATTTCCACCATTAAAAATGTTGATTTCCTTAAATCAAACTATTAGCATTTTTGTCCCAATCAAGAATGAACTCAGGTCATAAACTCTCATAGATTTTATGTCAATTATATAGTTTATAGAAAAGAGCTCCAGGCAGAATTTGCTCTTCGTTTAAGCCGCATAGACAAATAAATTCTCAGCGAAGAAATTTCCGATCGACCTTGCAACCCAGTTAAAGGCTGGTTGAGGGTGTTGAGTTAATTTGAAAGACTCCGCTCAACAATAATATTTTTATATATTTAAAACTTTACGATGATCTAAGATTGTGAATGATAAAAATGATAAGAATACGATAAAATGTTAAACTGAGACCGTGCTTGATTAGATCCAACGTCTTGAAAGGGACATAGTCTAAAAAGTAATGAACAATATGATTAATTGGACCCAACGTCTTGATAGGGACGAACTCTAATAATATATAAATAAGGGCTCATTGAACTGAACGTTTTGACAGAGGTGAAGTCTAAAAGTCAACATCTTGAGAGAGACATAAAAATTAAACTTAAAAGAGAAGATGAATTCATGGAATTGATGTTATGATGAACCCATATTACTTAGTATAGAAGATATTGTCGATTATAATAATTATAGAAATTATGACATATTTTAATGCCTATTAAGAAATTTATGTAATGATGATTTTCTTGTTCTGATTAGTGTTCTAATTAAGATTATTGATATTATATTTGTCATATGCACACACACAAGTTATAGAAATTATTATGATACTATGATAAATGTCTTTAACATTTTAAAGGAATGTATGTCTGGTCCATACAAGTGTAACTTACATTCGTTACTATGGGTGATTAGATGAGACAGGTACAACTAGTGACAAAGTATATATGAGTGTATGGTATGAGACCGCACATTAGGGTTGTGCAAATTTTGGACCAAACCGACCAAACTGATCGAACCAGTCTGAACCGCTGAGTTTGGTCCAGTTTTGACGGGTATCGATTTGGAAAAAAGGAAAACTGAAAATTTTCGTTTGGCTTCGATTCCAAGCCTCCCCAAGCCGAAACTGAACCAAATGTAGTTTATAAGTATATATATATATATATATATATATATATATATATATATATATATATATATATATATAGGCGGGAGTTTTGATTAATTTTAAAGGGCATTTAAGTAAAATGCATATTTTTATATAAAATCCTACCCTTGTCTCTTTAGCCTATTCCTAAATCCTAAAGCGGTAAAGTAGAACTTATAGGAAAATCGGTTGAGAAGAAAATTTTGATGTACAAGTAGAACTTAAAGGAAACTCGAAACCGACTGAACCAAACCGAACCGAATCGAATCGGGTTGGTTTGGTTTAAGAGTTTGACGGTTTTGTTTGGTTTGAAAATCTAGAAACCGATTAAGACCGATTTGGTTTGTGGTTTTGGTCCAAAACCGACCAAACCAAACCGAATACACCCCTACCATACATGGTGCTCAAGAACCCGAGATTGATAGAGACGAGAGCTTTGCATCAAAATTATTTATTTTCAGGTCATAAATATTTTATTGGGCATTAGATGAAACAATAGTATCTATAAGTTTTTTTTTATTTAGGTTGAACATTAGTATCTATGAGTTTTTCTTTATTTAGGTTGAACATTAGTTATGATAGACATGAGTTCGAACATTACAGTATAAGAGGATTTGTATGCATAATAAGGATTTATAATTTATGTTTCTTTTTCCGTTGCTTATATGAGCATTTGTATTATTTTTTTGCGAAACTTTGGACTATGGTACAATGATAATACGGCCTAAGATCTTACAATCAAGGATTGTGAGGACTCGGGTCGTTACACTTATGATCTATTGTGAAGACGTGGCAATTCAATTCCATATCTTTCTTAAGATCTGTCCCGATAAAAACACCATATTTTTCTTTGATTTAATATATAAAATATCCGGTTGGGTTGACCTGTCCCGATTTTTGCCCTATCGAAACCGACTCGACCCAACCTTTTAGTCAACTTGACTTGTCGGGTCAAAGATATACCCGAAACCTAACCCGACCTGAAGCCTGACCCAAAAGCCTGATCCGACCAAGTAATAAAAACCCCTATTTCCTATGATTTTATTTATATAATTTTTTAGTCGGTGTGACCAACTAAAGTTTTGTGCAACCCAACTCTTTAGTCTGCCTGACCTGAATTTTCACGGTTATATGTAAGACCCAATCCGAAAAGCTGTCTCGACCCGAAAAAACCCCCTTATTTTCCTTTGATTAACTGACTCGATCCAACCTTTTAGTTGACTCGAACCGATAGACGGGTCAAGGGAATTTGTGACCTTACCCAACACCTGGCCCGACTCAGTGAAAGCCCCCAATTTTCCTTTGATTATATATATAATATCGGGCAGGGTTGACCAAACCTGACCCAACCTTTTAGTTGAACCGATGGGTTAAGTGTATTTGCCCTACCCGACCCGGCCCGACCCAAAAATCAAAATCCTAGCCCAACCAAAAAACGCAACATATTTTCCTCTGATTATATATATATATATAAATTGGGTCGGGTGGAACTGATCATCTGACTCAACCTTTTTACTCTACACGACCAAGGGGTCAAGGGTATTTGCCTGGCATGACTAGAAAGCCGAATCCGACTCAATAAAAATACCTTATTTCCTTTGTGTACGAAACCCGTGCAATACTTCGGGAGTGATCAAAGGACGTCCAACGCATTGAGTGCAAAATGGTGGAAGCTATCGTACAATGAATATTCTTTACCATTATTTTGATATTTATTTGTTGGATTTTAAAGGTTTCTGCAATGGGGTTTATTTAAAGGGAGCCCTTACTTGCACACCCTTTTCAAACGACTATCTCATATTATACCAAATTTAAAAGAAAGACTTGAAGTTTGGCAATCTCTACTAAGTGAAAACATCATCTAAGCCTTTTGATTTAAAGGTCATAATTTATAAATACCAATTACAAAAGATTAGAATAAAATATAGGGATAATTAGAGAAACATGCCTAAAAACAAACTTTTTAGGAAAAAAAATTTGACGTCAAATGTTTTAAAAAAACCATGCTTTCACGGATTTTAGAACTTAAAAAAAAAGTGTTTTCACAATTTTCTAAAATTCTAAAATCCCTGAAAGCACCTTTTTGCTAAAATATTTGAAGTTAGGTCTTTTTTGCTAAAATGTTTATTTTTGAGGCATTGTTTTATAAAGTGCCTTAAAATATGATTTTCATCTTTTGATTAAATAGAGTTAAAGGCTATTATATAATTCAACAATTGACTACAATGGATCATATGACAAGTATTGTGTTTTGCTATAATTTTATGTACTAATGATCTATTATTGATCATGAACTTCACATCAAACGGTCATATCACATGCCCCTAAAATACAAAGTCTTTATTTAAATTCGGAGCAATCACTTAAAAAAGGTGTACAAATAATGACTCCCTTATTAAAATTGAAATAATTGAGTGTTTTCTTATATTTGTATCGACTAAAAATATCCTTTTCCAGTGTTTCCTTATATTTGTATTGACTAAAATTACCCTTTTTCTGGTCGAGAACAAGAAGTCATTTCTGATAGCATAATCAAATAAAAGAAATTTTCAAGGGAAATCAAATCCGAAGAAATTAGTATGAAACTGTCAATTCACCGCCAAGAACTCAATTCCAAGTCATCAGACAGAAACCCCTTGAGTTATGAGTATACTCCCGTGTTATGCTAATATTATAAGAAACCCCTTGAGTTATGAGTATTTATTCTACAGCCCATACTTTTGTGTTTCTGTTTCATATAATCCCCTGCCGTTAACTAGCCGTGAGTTTATGGACGAAAAGCCCATTTTGCCCTTAACGAAACCAATATTTTAAAAATACCACAATTCTAAAAGGCCCTTCATTCATTTATATTTACAAGTCATGCCATTGAAGTTTATCACCATTCTAAAAGGCCCTTCATTCACCTTTATTTATAAATCATGCCATTATAATTTACCACTATTCTAAAAGGAGTACCTCTAAATCCACCCACAAAATCTTTGAGTTCACCCATGTTGAAACACATCGACTGCATTGAATCAAACGATGGAGATTTTTTATTGTCTCAACCTTTCATGAGATCGATCTTTAGATCATGGGTGTACCATCAGACGGTCGACTTTTTATTTCATGTGGTACACACCCCTAAAAGTGACCTTAATATCAATTTTAAGCATGCACGTGATGTTAAGGTCACTTTTCTGAGATGTGTGCCACGTGAAATAAACATTGATCGTCTGATGGTATGTGAAATAAACACTGACCGTCTGATGATACGATCATGATCTCAAGATCCATCATGTGAAAGATTGGGAGGATAAATGATCTCCATCGTTCGATTCAATTCAATCAACGTGTTTTAGCGTGGGTGAACTTAATGATTTAGTGGGTGGATTTAAAGGTACTTTTAGATCTTCTAAAAGGCCCTTCATTCACCCATCAGATTCAAGACTCATCAGATGGGTGATTCCCCCATTAAAGCATGCCAACGTTTGGGCGAATACTCAACCAATGGAGGATTTGTGGCAAACGATGTAATTATTCTTGAAAAGAAAACCTTCAATCTACGTGTTCCACTCAAAATACTCGTCCCTCCAATTTCCTATATAATTCAAGACCCATTTTTAGGAATTGGATTGCCTAATCGTGTTTGCTTCCATCCATCGAATCTTTGAGTTCACCCACGCCAAAACACATTGATTGCATTGAATAAGATGATGGAGATCGTTTAGGCATCCCATTAGACGATCAGTGTTTTATTTCGTGGCACACATCTAAGAAAAGTGACCTTAACATCACGTATACGGTTAAAATTAATTTTAAGGTCATTTTTTTGGGTGTGTACCACATGAAATAAAAAATCAAATATCTGATGGTGCCACCATGATCTCAAGATCCATCGTGTGAAAGCTTAGGACGATAAACAATCTCCATCGTCCGATTCAGTGCAATCAACCGTTTGATGGTGCCACCAAGATCTCAAGATCCATCGTGTGAATGGTTGGGACGATAAACGACCTCCATCGTCCAATTCAATGCAGTCAACTGTCTGATGGTGACACCATGATCTCAAGATACATCGTGTGAAAGGTTGGGACGATAAATTATCTCCATTGTCCGATTCAATGCAGTCAACCGTCTAATAGTGCCACCGTGATCTCAAGATCCATCGTGTGAAAGATTGGGATGATAAACGATCTCCATCGTCCGATTCAATGCAGTCAATGGTTTTCAATGTGGGTGAACTTAAATATTTAGTAGGTGGATTTAAAACTATTCTTTTTTGTAAGTGGAGGGGTGACTTTAAAATAACTCTTACCACCATAGTGAGAAATTTCGTTTTCGGGAATTTTTCGGTGGGGGGTCCTTTCGGTACATTTCGGATTAATTTCGATACTTTTCGGAAAAAATTCAGGAAAGTTTCGGGGATTAAAAATATATATTTAATATATTTTTAAATATTTTAAAAAGATTTACCAAAAAATACCGAAAAGCACCGAAAAATACCGAAAACCGAAGCTTTCGTTTGACCCCCATTTCGTAAAATTTGGCCGAATTTCGGCGAAATTTGGCACTATGCTTATCACGTGTAGAGGGTGGCAATTTAGTAATTTAATTTAAAAAAGGATAAATATGGTATTTAGGCTATTTTTTAACGATTGATTAACCATTTAAAGTAGCATCCGTTAGAGAGGGTGTTTTATATATATATATATATATATATATATATATATATATATATATCACAATTCTTCAAATTAACGAAATGATGTGACAGTCAAAACTCTAACATCTTTATTTATTAACCAACAGAAGTTACATTTTCTTCCAACTCCTCTTTTATTGAAGCTAATGGAAGCAATTCCCTAACCTAAGTGTCACATAGTTTTGTAAAATTCCATGACCCAATTGTTATAAACAAAATGGAGAGCTCTAAAACCAGAAAATCCAGCTCCCAGCGCCAAGGCTTCAAACTCTTTCTTGGTCCTCTCTTTGCCTCCTAGATTTTGGGCTAACATGATTAGATCCAGCTGGAAAACACTATTAGTGGCGTGATTAGTCTTAGGGAACACTGGAAGAATCGACTCCACAACGATCAACTTTCCCGAGCTCGGTAGAGCTTGATAGCAATTCTTGAGAATTTTCAAGCAATGCTCGTCACTCCAATCATGAAGTATCGACTGAAAGTTTAAAGGAAGATTAATTGAATAAAAAAACCTAAGATTCTTTCCGCACAACTGACGATTCCACCTTTAGCATGGTTGACTTACTTGAACCAGATGATGGAGCTTGACTTGAACTAGATGAAGGAGCTTGTTATTCGTCCCATTCGTTTTTATAATAGATCTTGAGATCATAGCTCACCTATTAGTTGGTCAGATATTTATTCCACATGGAACAAATCCCAAAAGTTGGCCAAGAACCCTTCTCATGGTACACCGGGATCACTGATGTCTGCCATGTGGAATCAAAACTTGACCGTCTGATAAGTGGGAAACGATCTTAACGATCTATTATATAAAAGATTGGGATGAAAAACAATCTTCATTATCTGATTCAAAGCAGTCAACGGTGTTAATGGTGTAACCATCAATTGCATGAAAAGAAGACAAAATGGAGGCTACTCTTTGAAATTAAAAAAACAACCCTGTTTAAAAGAAGATGATTTTGCATGTTCTTTTAAAAAGGAATGTTTTTCATGTTTCAAAGAGCAGCCTTCCATTTTTTCTTCCTCCAATGTGACGACCTAGACCCACAAGCCACAAAATTGCCTGGTTATGGGCTTAGGCCCCGCCCCGATTTTGTTTATAGCATGAACTTAAGTCCCCACCCCAAACGCTTCATGACATGTAGCTTCCACAATATAGCCTAGCGTCAGGACTTTTCCCTATCCACAACTCTAATACCATTATGATGACCCAGACTCAAATGCTACAATATTGTCCGATTTTGGGCTTAGGTCCCTGCCCTGATTTTATTTCTGGCATGGACTTAAGTCCCGACCTAAAACGCTTCATGACATGTAACATCCGTAATCGCATATAGCCCAGGGTCAGGACTTTTCTCTATCCAATATAGGACTATTACAACCTCTCACCTTACAGAAGAGCCGTCTTCTGCTCTGATACTATTCTGTGACGACCCAGACCCACATGCCACAATATTGTCCGATTCTGGGCTTAGATCCGCCGCCCCGATTTTGTTTCTAGCATGAGCTTAAGTCTCAATCCAAAATGCATCATGACATGTAACGTCCGCAATCAGATATAGCCCAGGTGGGTTAGGGCTTTTCGTATCGAATGTGGGACTATTCCAGCCTCCCACCTTATCGAAGAGTCGTCCTCGGCTTTGATACCATTCTGTGATGACTCAGACCCACATGCTACAATATTGTCTGGTTCTAGGCTTAGGTCCCCACTTCAGTTTTATTTCTGGCATGGGCTTAAGTTCCTACAAAAAATGAGTCATCCGTGTATTAGAGCACTCAACGAAAGATATTGTCCAGTTCTGGGCTTGAGTCCTCTCCCAAATTTTGTTCTTAGTATGGGCTTAAGTCCCCATTCATAATGTGTCATGACATATAACATCCACAATCACATATAGCCCAGGATCAAGACTTGTCTCTATCCACTGTGGGACAATTACAGAGAAACAAAATCCGGGTGGAAACCTAAGCCCAGAATCAGACAATATTATGGTATGTGGGTTTGGGTCATCACATATCTCTCCTCATATTCACTTCCAATAACAAAGAGCATGTGCTCTTTTAATTGTACTCTTCGAAAGAGCGATACCAAACACAACCTAAAATGGAATGTTGGGTTTACACAATCAATGAACAAACTCCGTTCACTATACATAGAGTGTGTAGGGAACTATTTTATGTGGCAAAATGCATTTATAGCATAAAATTGCCAAACAAGCCCTTAAAAGTAAGGGCACTTTAGAAAACAATGCCCCCAAAATAAACTTTTTAGTAAAAAAGACTTGACCTCAAACGTTTTAGAAAAATGATAGCTTCAGAAAACCATGAAAGCATGTTTTTAGAAAAAATAGTGCTTTCACGTTTTCTTTGTTTTTGGGGCATGTTTCTTTAATTATCCCTAAATGTAACTCACCTTCATGAAAATGGCATCACCACTTGGGACACTAGCAAACATGTCTCCCTCAACGTTCTCCACTCCTGAAAAAAGACCAACAAAATTAACAAAAAATAATACAAAGCTAGGACAATGATTAAGTCCAACTGGGTGAACCTTCTATGGAGTCCAACCGGTTTTAGAACCTTAGGAGAGCAAGAATTTTGGCACACAGAGTATTTTGATGTCAACTTATAAAAGTGGAAGGTATATGGAAGTCAAAATTCTCAATCAAAACCTATTGTAGATCCCACATAATAAGGCTGTGTTTGGGATAGCTCTTTATTAGCTCCTTCTCAAAAGAGAGTTTATTTGTTTTAACAAGTTTCCCTTCTCTTTGCTAAATCAATGCTACATGCTTTAGCGAGCCCCCTTTCTCCTTGCTAACTCCGTGTAGAGCAAGTTTTACTGGCTCCCTGCTCACTCCTTGTCAAAGCAGATTTTATTTTCTTAGACAATGAGTTAGCAAAGAGCAGGGAAGTAGTTGCTGGAGTTCGTAAACCCTATTTTCCAGGGAGTTAGCAAGAAAGGGTTATGCCAAAGCAAGAATATCTGACTTTGACAGAGAGTTGACAAAAAATTATGCCAAATGCACCCTAAATTTCTACGAAAATAAAATACTAATTGCTTGAACTTGTGGCTTTGTGGTTTCTATAATGTCAACCTTCCATTGTGCTACAAGCCCCTTACCCAAAGGCGCCCTTACTCATGAACAAATGCCATCCTAAATAAAATGGATGAGATTACGGAGTACCAAAGCAAAGAATGGCAAAGTAAACCACCCTACAATGCAAAAAAAAATTAGCATGTAATTTCTATAAAAGGAAGAACATAGAATGAATTATTACATCGGTGAGCAGGCAAATTGGCAATCACGTGAGGCAAATCGAAGTTAATACCCTTAATATGTGGGTACTTAGAAACGATCATTTTAACCGATGCTCCTAATCCGCCGGCCACATCTATGAGCCGTTCGACCCCTTGGAAGCCATCATATGTCTCCAAAATCTTTCTCATCGTTACAGTTGAATGGTTCCACATGGCTTTGTTGAATTCCTCGTTGAATCGTGGATCCTTGCTAGGGTACTCCAACACGCTCCTTCCGTAGGCCCTATTAAATGGAATCCCTCCTTCTAAAATGGCGTCTTTCAAGTGGTAACTATTCCCAATAATAAAAATGATCTTTACTATTATAATGAGAAAAAACCCTAATTAGCACTTACTTCTAATTCTTAGTATCGCATACCAGACCGCAAAATATCTCTACTATTACCATCATATTCAACAAGTCAGGGAAATATTTAGAGAAAAATCAAAGAAAAAAATAAATAAATAAATAAGATTAAAAAATTAAAAATATTTAAAAATTAAAAGTCATAATTTATTGAAAAAATTTGAAAATTATTCATAATTATTTAGGAATTTTTTGTGAATAATTTGTGAGTATTTGCAAATTTTTAAATTTTTTTATGAATAATTCAAGATTAATTGGTAGAGCACCAAATTAGCAAATTATTTGTGAGTTTTTCAAACATTCGACGGTCAAAAGGGTGCGGGTCAATCTCAATTTTCAAAATGATCAATTCTCAGGTAGTTTATAATTATTATTTTTAGAATAAAAGTTCAGTGAAAGTATGTTTTTTAGTCTTGTTATCCAGTTTGCACGAAAAAAATGGAAAATTTACCTGATCGACCCTGTCAGATACACCTTTTACGTCAGAGACCCTGTATTTTCACCTTTACCCAAACCCACCAGCTACAAGCCTAGCCAGTTCCAACTACCACAAAAAGTTTTAAATACCCCATTCTTACACTTTCTATGGTTCTACAAAGTTTAAAATTTTAAAAATGCACCCACGTTGTTTGAGTTCACCCACGTTGAAATCCATTGACTGCTTTAAATCCAACGATGCAGATCATTTTTCATCCCAATCTTTCATATGATGTATCTTGAGATCTTGCTCTTATCATCTACCATTAGTATTTGATTTCACATGATATCCATTCTAAAAAAGTGACCTTAACCTCGTGTGGACTACTGTGCCATGTGAAAATACCATATCTAGGCCGTTTGATTCGAAGGCTATGATCTAAATCTATGATGTCTGATCAGAAGGCCATATTATAAAGATCGATGGTACCAAAGATTGACACGAAAAAAGGCGATATCGCCTCTTTAAAAAAAAAAAATCGCCTTTTTAAATAGTCTATATCGATTGTCTAGACAGTCGCCAATTGGAAAACCTATTCAAATTATAGACCGTCGAAAAAAGAAGAATAGGTGATATCGACTTTTTTTTGTGTCAATCTTTGGCACCATCGATCTTTATATTATGGCCTTCAAATCAGACGACATAGATGCTGCTGTCTGATTTGAAGGCCACAATAGAAAGATCGATGGTACCAAAGATTGACACGAAAAAAGGCGATATTGCCTCTTTAAAAAAAATAAAATCGCTTGTTTATGCGATGTGAAACAACATATATGATGTCTGATTAGAAGGCCATATTATAAAGATTGATGGTACCAAAGATTGACACGAAAACAGGCGATATCACCTCTTTTAAAAAATAAAATCGCCTTTTTAAACAGTCTATATCAATTGTCTAGGCAATCTAGACCGATTGTCTAGACAGTCGATATCGATTGTCTAGGCAGTCTATACCGATTGTCTATGCAGTCTATATCGATTGTCTAAACAGTCGCAAATTGGAAAACCTAAAAAAATTAATTCAAATTATAGACCGTTGAAAGAAGAAGAAGAGGCGATATCGACTTTTTTTCGTGTCAATCTTTGGCACCATTGATCTTTATATTATAGCCTTCAAATCAGACGGCATAGATGTTGCCGTTTGATTTGAAGGCCACAATATAAAGATCGATGGTACCAAAGATTGACATGAAAAAATGCGATATTGCCTCTTAAAAAAAAAAAAATCGCTTGTTTACGCGATGTGAAACTACATCTATGATGTCTAATTAGTAGACCATATTATAAAGATCGATGGTACCAAAGATTGACACGAAAAAGGCGATATCACCTCTTTTAAAAAATTAAAAAAACTTTTTAAACAGTCTATATCGATTGTCTAGGCAGTCTATATCGATTGTCTAGATAGTCTATACCGATTGTCTAGGCAGTCTATATCGATTGTCTAGACAGTCGCCAATTGGAAAACCTAAAAAAATTAATTCAAATTATAGACCGTCGAAAGAAGAAGAAGAGGCGATATCGACTTTTTTTTCATGTTAATCTTTGGCACCATCGATCTTTATATTATGGCCTTTAAATCAGACGGCATAGATGTTGCCGTCTGATTTGAAGGCCACAATATGAAGATCGATGGTACCAAAGATTGACACGAAAAATGCGATATTGCCTCTTTAAAAAAAATAAAATCGCTTGTTTACGCGATGTGAAACAACATCTATGATGTCTGATTAGAATGCCATATTATAAAGATTGATGATACCAAAGATTGACACGAAAAAAGGCGATATCACATCTTTTAAAAAAAAAATTGCCTCTTTAAACAGTCTATATCGATTGTCTAGGCAATCTAGACCGATTGTCTAGACAGTCGCCAATTGAAAAACCTAAAAAGATTAATTCAAATTATAGACCGTCGAAAAAAGAAGAAGATGTGATATTGACTTTTTTTCGTATCAATCTTTGGCACCATAGGTCTTTATATTATGGCCTTCAAATCAAACGGCATAGTTGTTGCCGTCTGATTTGAAGGCCACAATATAAAGATCGATGGTACCAAAGATTGACATGAAAAAATGCGATATTGCCTGTTAAAAAAAAAAAAAAAATCGCTTGTTTACGCGATGTGAAACTACATCTATGATATCTAATTAGAAGGCCATATTATAAAGATCGATGGTACTAAAGATAGACACAAAAAAGGTGATATCGCCTCTTTTAAAAAATAAAAAAACACTTTTTAAACAGTCTATATCGATTGTCTAGGCAGTCTAGACCGATTTTCTAGATAATCAATATCGATTGTCTAAGCAATCTATATCGATTGTCTAGACAGTCGCTAATTGGAAAACCTAAAAAAATTAATTCAAATTATAGACCATCGAAAGAAGAAGAAGAGGTGATATCGACTCGTTTTTGTGTCAATCTTTGGTACCATCGATCTTTATATTATGGCTTTCAAATCATATGGCATAGATGATGATGCTTTACATCGCGTAAACAGGCGATTTTTTTTTTAAAGAGGTAAATTCACCTTTTTTTTTGTCAATCTTTGGGACTATCAATCTTTATATTATGGCCTTCAAATCAGACGAACTAGATGCTACTTCACATTGCATTAATATAAAAAAGTGTAAATTTTTAAAATTTTAAACCATGTAGAATAATAAAAAGTATAAAAAGGGGTATTTCAGACTTTTTGTACTAGCTAGAACTGGCTTGGCTAAAAGCTGGTCGGTTTGGGTAGATGTGAAATTATAGGGTCTCTGACATAAAAGGTGTATCTGACAGGGTCGATCAGGTAAATTTTCCCTAAAAAATACTTATTATCTAATAAGAAAAGGGAGTAAGATAAAAATGAGTACCTTTTATTGAAGAGTTAGTCTACAATTCAACAAGGGCGTTTAACAAAAATGAGTACCTTTTATTGAAGAGTTAGTCTACAATTCAACTCCGTGAGTCCCACATAAATGTGAGAGCATGACGTACACAGACTTCCAATGCATGCAAGTCTGTACACGTAATGTAGTTAAACAAATGTGTGGATTATTTTAATGCACAAGATGGGTTGACACCCATTGTAAATTAACTCTTTATTAAAAGTATCAAATTTATACTGTTTTAGAAGTGATGACAAAATCAGTTACACACCAAGAAACTTGGACAAAATCAGGTTACTAAGCGGAATTTAGTAACATACCCTACAAACTAAAGTACATGCAAGAGCAAGTAAGGTACCAAGGTTTCTCAATCAAGCATATAAACTTTCCTAACTATTAGTTATAGGTGGGCTATCTTCTCAACTATACAATAGCAACCCAACGTCTTCTTCTTCCTTTAAACAATTTTTAATTGCAGCTGAAGTTTCCGTCTTCACTGCTATGATTTTTGCATGTGAAATTGTTGATTGCATTAAATTAGATGATACAGATCATTTTTAGGCTCAATCTTCAACAAATCTGACTTTTAGATTATCGATCACTTACAAGACTGTTGATAAAAAATAGTATTGATAATGACTTCGAGACATGTAGTTCATTACACTGTTTAAAAGACAATAGACGCCCCCACTTCATCGAAAAAAATGAAGATGCAATAGGGTTCCCAACGAATCTGCCTTTATGATACAAAAGAGCTCAGTTTTACAAAGAACCATATGTTCTTTTCTAGATTACACTTTCTCGAGAAAGAATTTGTTACACAGATTTTCTGATATACAAAGAGATTCTTAAATAAAGAAAATATGAACAAAAGAGATGAGAAAGATGTATGTGTTTTGTATCTTTCTAACAGAGATCTTATTTCTCTTTATAAAGAAAATTTTGAATCATTGTGTCTTTTCAGATTACGATGAAGAGATTTCAGATAATTCAAAGAGTTGTATCTTCAATAAAAAGATAAATCAATTTCACTAGTCTTTTCAGAGAGTTGTATCTTTTTAGATAACGGTAAAAAGATAAATCGATTTCACTTGTAATATTTTCAGATTTACGATAAAAAGATGTCAAATGTCTTTTCAACTAACGGTAAAAAGATAAATCAAAATCTAAAAGACACTTCTTTGGAGAGAAAATAATTTTTATCAGTTTGCCATTGAATTATTATCAATATATATAATGATAATTATAAATTTAATTTTGAAGGAATAAAATATATATTACCACACTAATATATATAACAATCCCCCACTTGTTTCAAAATATAAAAAATAGTTATGTATCAGAGCGATCATACTAAGTATCATCAGAGGTACATATCGATTTGAACATTTGACTAATACATATAACTCAGTTTATAAGGACTTTAAGTAGTTTATAGCTTTGAATTTAAAACCTGTCTAACAAATCAGATTATATATATATATATATATATATATATATATATATATATATATATATATATATATATTTACTATGACCTAAATCATTAGTGACATAAGGCTTGCGTTTTATAGTCATGCGCTAAAATCTTGATTTAATGAGCATATCAGAGAGAATACCGAATCTCTGTTGAAGCGGTTTCATTTTCATACTCATATTGGTGAATTCCGTCATGGGTGCTCTTGTAACTACTTTATCACCCCAGTAGATATTTGCTTACAGAATCATTAAGAGTTAAACTCATTATTTCATGTTACAAGAGATGTGGACAAAATTTAACATCATAGGGATGACTAATAGGTAACATACCTTTATACACTTTCAAAGGTCACGAAGTAATTTTTTATCTCATTGAATTTATGATTTGGGATCTCCAACTCTATTAAGTTGAGGTTCAACTAGTGTATCTTTAAAGATATTGGTCTTAGGCTCATCCCCCTCCATATTTTCAATATTATTTTTTTGGGTAATACTTTTGTAGGCTTCGAAGCCTTTTGTCTCTTTTACTCTCACAAACAATATTATATACTCTGATTTCATACTTGAATCAGAAATACATGTTTGTTTCTAGACCCTCACGATACTGCTCGCCCTACTAAAGTAAAAATTCATCCGCTTGTGAATTTTAAATCAAAAGAGTCAGAAATCCAAGTACCATCAGTAAACACCTTTAAAAGTTCAAGTTTGTTACTATATTGTAAACTATAATTCATAATTCATTTTAAGTATCTTAATGCCCTACGAATAGCTTCCCAATGTTTCAACCCTAAGTTGCTAGTTTACTCAATACCCCCACTATGAATACTATATTGAGTCTAGTACACTTCATTAATTACATAAGACTTCTATCTCAGTAACGATAAACTGTAATTCTTGAACTTATTCAAGAATCGATTTATTTCAAACTATTCTGAAATCAAAATATTAGAGACTAGAAAAACCTTTATACTTATATCCTCAATTAGATACTTTTTCGCTAATGAATTTCAATTTTTTTTGGTAATAGTACACTTACAGAATGCGTTGAATAATTCTATCGTTCAATATATTGAGGATGTGGTATTGACAATCTTGACCATCTTTCAGTCATTTGAGTCGAACATCCGGTCGTCCACTAATCGTACTTTTTGTTACAGAAATTGGTGGATATAGTGTAGTAAGGACGTAATCAATCTTTAATTGTCACAAGATAAATTGTACCTTTTGCTGTCATCTTTTGAAATTTGACCTGCCAAATCGATCAAGTTTGATGAGATCTTGATTCATGAACTTTATGCATTGAGTCATCAGAATGATCTATTATCTTTAAATTGTTGAGAAAAAATGATATTGATAATGGTTCTAAGGCACGTAGTTAACTTCGCAGTCTTAATGACAATAGACGCTTCTACTCCGTCGAATAAACGAAGATGCAATAGGGTTCCCAGCAAATCTGCCTTCAAGATACAACAAAGCCCAAATTTGTCAAGAACAATATGTTCTTTTCTAGAAAAAGAACCTGCGAAACAGATTTCCTGATACACAAAGATTCTTAAATAAGGAAAATAAGAATGAAAGAGATGAGAAAGATGTATTATTATTTATGTTATTTCTCGTATGTCTTGTATCTTTCTAATGGAGATTTTATCTCTATTTATAGAGACAATTTCGAATCATTGTACCTTTTCAAATTACAGTGAAGAGATTTCAAATAATTCAGAGAGTTGTGTCTTCAGTGAAAAGATAAAGCGATTTCACTTGTGTCTTTTTAGAGAGTTGTGTCTTTTCAGATAACTTCAGAGAGTTGTGTCTTTTCAGATAATGGTAAAAAGATAAATCGATTTCACTTATATGTTTTCAAAAAGTTGTGTTATTTCAAATAATAGTAAAAAGTTAAATCAATTTCACTTGTGTCTTTTCGTAGTTACGGTGAAGAGATGTCAGACTTGTGTCTTTTCAACTAACGGTAAAAAGATAAATCAAAATTTACAAAACACTTCTTTAGAAAATGATTTTTTCAAGTTGGCCATTGAATTATTATCAATATATATAATAATAATTATAAACTTAATTTTGAAACAATAAAATATATATTATTACACTAATATATAAAACATGAATCACCTACAAGACAGTCAGATATTGATTCCACGTGGAACATATCCTCAAAACTATATGAGAACCTCTCTCATGGTAGAAACATGATCACAGTCATCTTTGGATATGTTTGTGACATTTAATCAACATTTGACTATAGGAGATCCATGATCTAAAGATCAATTCTATGGAAGATTGGGCCGGAAAATTACCTTCATCTTCCGTTACTTGTTGATCAACAATTTTTACGTTTGGAAACCATGGTTTTGGAAATCAGTGTTCAGATGCAAATACTGGTGCACCAATTTCAAAATTTAAAGAACACATAGTAGTGGGGGTATAGTACTCATTGTTTCCTCCCTATCTGAACTGACGGTATAGTACTGATCGCAGCTTACACTGTACTTGCAAAAAAATAGAGAAGCGAGAAGACATTTCTTAATAGGTCCGGGTATTTGCAACCGAAGATACGGTCTCTACAACTGACTGATGATTCCACCATCAACAACATTAACTGACTTGACTCAAACAATTGATATAGTTTTCCGATCCAATCTTTCTATATATTCGATGATTAGATATTTATTACATGATCATGGTCACGTGAAATTAACTTCGGTTGTGGTCTCAAGATTTACTGTGCGAAAGATTTGGACCAAAAAATATTTTTATCATTTAATTCAAGGCAGTTAACAGGTTAACAGTGAAACCATCGGTTGAGGAGACTAAATCTTTAGTTGCAAATACCTATACCCTTCTTCACCATATCTTCGTTGCAAATACTTATACCCTTCTTCGCGGTTAGGGATTTTGTACGTGAAAACTGTTGCGATGATGGTAAATAGAAGGTATATAATCTATATTAGGAAAATTTGGATAATAAGTGAAAAAAATGATATTTTTTTGAGAAAAATTATAAAGGAAAGACAAATTTGTTGATGACAAAATGCAGGCAACTGATATGACATGTCGTAATTAGCTGCACTGACTTGCATTAATTGAGCTTTAAGTGCTTACAACCAATTGCGACATGCCACATCAGCTGCCTGCACTTTATCTGCATAAAATATGTCCTCTATATAACGTTTATATAACACTATTTTTTATTTATGAAAAGAGAGCCCTTTCTTTCATTTTATCATAATAATGGTACGTTAGAGACCTAAGGTTGAAAAGTGTTATTTGTTTAGCCACAAGATTCATTGAGTTTTGACCCTAATTTTACATGGATTTAAAAACCTGGATGTTTCATTTGCAAAGAGGAGCGTTGTAGAAAGGGAGATTCCCTTTTTAAGAGTGGTGATAGCCTGATAGGTCCTTTTCAGAAGGCCTCCATTTAAAATCATATTAGAATATTGGGATTCTAGATGGTAGGTGCAAAGGGTGCAAAGGCTATTGTGTTGTAAAATCTATGATGTTATATATATATATATATATATATATATATATATATATATATATATATATATATATGTGGTAGGTGCAAAGGGTGCAAAGGCTATTGTGTTGTAAAATCTATGATGTTATATATATATATATATATATATATATATATATATATATATATATATATATATATATATATAAAATTAAGGAATCAAAATTGGGATCTGTCTCGGGTATCGGTTTGCCCAAGACTGATACGACTCGGCCGATATCGATACGTATCGGCCTATTTTATTATTAAAAAAAAAAAAGTAAAATTGGGCTCAAATCAATTTATATCGGGTATTGGCCGATATGTATCAAGTATCCGAGTTGGAATGCCGATACGTATCGATTTGCCGAAATACCAATACGTATCGGTACTGGCCGATTTTTGATACATTGGATATAACCTGTCTAATTAAATAATAGAGCAAAAACACAAGGAGACAAATGTTAAGATCCTACAATAGTTTTTTAATAGAATAATAGGCCAGCTGAAGATGCTACCAAAAGTATAATCACAAATAACAAAATAAGTAGATACAGAAATTTTAACTCTTTTAAATTAAAAAAATAAAAATAGAAATTAATAATATATAAATAACATATCTTAAACATGTAACCCAATTATATGTATCCCCGGTCTAAATTGTGTTTTGGATTAATTTTAAAAAAAAAATTGTGTTTTGGTGGGGTTCGAGTATGGGTCTAACCAGACCCAACCCAAATATAACAGAGATTGGGACGAGTCTCCTCTAATGGGGCCAAACCCCGTACCTAATTTCAATGGAATCGGATCGGGTTGATCTGCAAATCTAGTCGGGTTGACCCAATTCGTTTGCACCCGTAATTGAGGCCCATTTGCACCCTTAATTGAGAGTTGATCAGATTCATGAATCATGAAAGACCTATCTTCTATCTTCTTTCAAAAAATGATAAATAAAAACAAAGGACTGGGAAAGTGACTACCAGCGTGGTTGTTGTCATCATCATTGTTTTGTCTCATCTATAAACATTCTTTTCTACTTAGGGTTGCAGATTTGGTTAATCGAATCGAACTGAAACCAAAATTTTAGTTTTTCGGTTGATTTCTGCAAAATCGAACCTTAACCAAAACATTTCAGTTTCCATTAATTGAACTTCACACCCACCCAAATCAAACTGACCCGATTTTGGTTTTGTTCGATTCGGTTCTATTTTCGATTTTTTTCATTTTTCAGTTTTTGATCGGTTTTCTTATACTAAGCTACTGGTTTTCGGTCTGCAATCATCAAAACTGAAACTAAACTGGGCTGATTCGGTTAGGTTTGGTGTTAGTTTTCAATCGGTTTGGGTCGCAATCAGAAGGCTCAGTTTTCGGCTTTCGATTTTTTTTGCACTGGTATTTATAGCAAGAGCCGATATTAGATACCACACCTTAGTGCCAACTGTCGCACTTCGAATTCATCATTATCGTGATAGCCTCATTTATCAATCAATCTCCTTTTATACAAATGGTCATGCCTCGTGACTTGCACGGTTATTTATAAGCGCAAAAGATTGGATATACCCTTTTGCCCTTCCACTGATTAAACTCTAAAGCACTCAAAAGCACAGAGGTAAATCTACCTCTACCAAATTGGTCAAACATCAGGTGTAGGCCGTCAACAGGTAGCACCAACTTAATACCCGACCAGCCCGATCATGATTTTTTTATATAAACTTGACCTGTCAGATCGGGTCAGCGTATACCCATGACCTGTCAACTCAGGCTGGGCATGCCATAAGGTCGGGTCGGGCATATGCCATTTTTCTGGTTGGGTAGCCAAAAGTTAGCCCGACCGGACCTGTTGACGGCCCTACTCAGGAGGTGTAGAGAAATTCAAGTGTGCTAAATCAGTGAAGATAGATTATTGACCATTTTGACGGGCTGAGATTAACCCGCTCACCGATCACGGTGTGCACCTTATTCAAATAATTGAACTACATACCAGCTCTCCATGCAGACCCTGTCCTGGTTAAAGAGCAACAACGCAGATAAGGAATTTACATACAGGTGCCAGGCCAAAGAGCCTTACAACTTCGCCTTCTTCTCTGGTGGTGCGAAGAGAGCACGTAACGATGGAGTAGCTAGCTAGCAGGCGCATTATACGATCGATCATGGCCGGGGCGTCCGGGTTCTGCGTAGGGAGCTGATCCGCTATCTCCAAAGGTGAAAGGCGCGCACCCTCGCCGGCTTTAGCTATGATCTCCAACACTTGGAGCTCAATGACTGCTTTCAAGGCCATGGGAAGGATTGAAGAGCTTGCCAATTGCATGGCGAATTGACAATTTTCTTCTTCTTCTTTGGAGGTTTTGGCCTGGTTTTGGATGGTTCCCATGTTTTTTAGGTCTATGGAGATGAGAAATGGAAGGATTTTGTTACTGGCGGTGTGAATGTTTAATCAGGGCTAAAGCTTTTATAGAGGAGACATGCCTATTTTACAATTAACAACCGGGGTCACTGTGTCCCCACCAATATCATCACAAACACCGTGGACTTTTTCAAAAAAAGTCTTCGATTTTAAGTATTTCGATATATTCGGCGGTTAGTCAGCCAAATCACCGAATCCGCATTGCGTCAGTGATGGATCGGTGAGTCGGTGATTTAGCCCACTAACCACTAACCACCTTCTTTAAAATAAAATAAAATAAAGTTTTAAAATCCTTATTTTTAAGATGAATAAAAAAGAAAACATAAATTCCAAGGTTAGGGTTTTCTATTGAGGTGAGGCAGCAACGACCATCGTTAAATCCCGGCGATAATCGGCTCCTGGCGGCGATCGACTCTCACAGGTATTTTTTTTCTTTTTTTTTTCTTCTTTTCGTCTTTGCTTTTGTAACGACCTAGATTTTTTTGGATTTTCTTTTAATGGTGTTGGATATATTTTGCATTATGCACATTGTTAGTGCTCCATACCGGAACCAACCTTATTTTAAGAAAACCCTATTTAAGTTTATTACACGTAAATCCCTTTCACTTTTCTTCTTTTCTTATTTTAATATTTTAAGAAATCCTAGCAATCTCTTATTCTCTTAAGAAACTCTAGCCGTCACAACCTTTTTTCTTTAATCCATCTCTTCCCACACACCCTAATCTCTTCCCTAAATCCTTTTGTGTATTCTTTCACAAGAACTACAGTGATCTATTTCCACTATCAAGATCAAGGAGGAAGAAGACGGAGTAATCGTAGACGGGCCATCGCGTGGGACGTCGATCTTTTCACCACGATCGTCGTAGATCTACCGTCACACTTCAAGAGGTAGGTACCCATCAATCCATCTTGTCTTTCTCAGATCTCGTCGAGTAGGCTACGTTCGATCACATATCAATGGGCTAAATAAAATGAACTTTATTTTTATATTCCTTAAAATATTATTTTAATATAAATAGCCCTAGATGTTGTTGAATTTAATCGTGTTTATTTAATATTTTTCTTATTTCGAATCTTAATATCTTAATTCGAATCGGTGGAGGCTCAAGAATTTTTGAACTCAATCGATCGATTAGTTATTTTGATCAATCGATTTCGGGACGAGCAGTGAAAATAACATTTTCTTTGACAGTCGATCGATTGATTTCTAGTTTTTGATCGATCGATTGTGAGTTAATTAAATGAAGTTGAACCTTCCTTTCTCAATCGATTGATTCTTCTTTCTCAATTGATTGATTTTCAAAGTAGTACTTGAATGTTTAATGCTTTAGTATATTATATTCAGTTATAATGTTATAATCATTGTCTTTGTTTTATCTTTATAATCAAAACACTTGTGAGGTTTTGAGCCCTTTATATTATAATATATAATTAATAATATATTATATAATTTAGGTTGCATGATTATTATATTATATAAAACTATGATACTCAAGTACCTTATTATTTTAATAACATAATTGGATTTGCTTTAAGGTTGAGTTTACAAAGCTCTGTTCCGAATTCGTACCTTAACCCATCTGATGTTGGACTGAGATCCATTTGATTTAGGACTGCGACAATAATTCTATGTTAACTTATAATTACCAATTGATTGATTATTATCACGATCTATCGATTTAGAGATCGAGACCATTATTTACCTGTTTATTTGTTTCTCCTTTTCGATCGATCGAGGCTCAGATCGATCGATCAGTAATGACCCCAAATTGCTCACATGTATCTCGACCAATCAAATCCCGAATGACTCTTTTATTTTAATTGATGGATTTTTTTTTTATCGATGGATTGCATAATGCCCCTTACAGTAAAAGCCTAATGATTACTTTCAATTATAACTTATTATAATATTGTACGCTTATGTTTATATTAACATATAATTAAAGCACAGGTAGCATGTGTACTTCTTTTAAATTAAATAATAAAGAACTAATAGAGTATTATATTACTTATGTGATATAATGATTATATTACTTATGTTATATAATGATTAAATTAAATAATAAAGAACTAATAGAGTATTATATTACTTATGTTATATAATGATTATATCACTTGTCTTATTATATACATGACATTATTATATTGAACTAAGTCGACTGTGTACACCTTATTAATTGTCGATCGATCGATTTACCATTGTTCGATCAATCGATTCTGGATAAAACAGATCCATTGTTTACTTTAATTTCTATAAATTCAATCGATCGATTATAAGTTTCTAATCGATTGAATTTGGACAGAATCGAATTAAATACTTTGTATATTATAATTCTGATCGATTCCTCTCGTCCCAATAGACGACCTTAATTGCTATATAATTTCATTTTAGTACGACCAAAACTTAATATACATTAATCACTTGTATGTTTTGATCAATGGTCATAATTTACCTAATTTAGAATTATTGCACATTTCAATTTGAACATTTAATTATAGTAAACTATATATATATATAATTTTTTTTATCGCTTCAGGGCAACCACATCGATAACATGAAGTTTTAGGACTTTGATGCCTCGTGAAAATTAAACTCTGACTTTTACGTTATCGAAATTAAACTATTAACCACCCTATTCTATATTTATATTGAGATAAGGTGTAAATAAATATAACTAAAAATTGGACGTAAATCTTTCTGTAAGTGTGATATTTTTATACTTTTATCATGATTATGATATACAAGTTACAGACATGTTAGGTCATATGTATGTGAGTGTATGCGATCATGCTTATGCTTGGGCATGGTGATTCACTGAGATGACGTCGAAGTGACAAATATATCGTATTCATATGACTTACAATTTATGGTAGTATGAGACATCGTGACGAATAGGGTGAGTACAAATTCAGTGTAACCTTATATACGGTGGCATATACGGCGACCCTATTATCCCGAGTTTTAATATGATAGGATAAGATATGAGACTCGGGATCTGGGCTTTAGTTGTAGTGAGATTTCTTTACAGCTATGTGAAACTCAGATTGTAGGTGTCCATGTATGGATGCAACCTCTCTATGGTAGTTTAGAACCTTTATGATAGAGAGGTCTCTTTATTGTCATACGAAGTACATCTAGGTTATTATGGAATACTTTCCCCGAAAAGTATAATTTAGTGAGGTTATCCTACTATAGCTCGTCCTAAAATTAAATTATAAGAGTATGGTATGATATGAGTATGCTGAAATAAGATAAGTTATGAATACAACAATAAGACACTACTATGTAGGTCAACAAAAGATTAAAAATTTAAGTCTCTGTACGTGTCGTTCTTTGCGTAACTACCGTAAGGGCAGCAACGTCTTCAATCAAAACGAGTCTCTAGGAAACAATATGATATGAGTTATGTTTGTCGACTGCTCCTGTGACTAGATGGGGTACAAGATAGGAGTATTGTAGACACTCAAATTTGGCCTAAGGCCCGATTGAAACACATTCCTAGAAAGGTGCACTTCCGAGCTTTTGATGACATATATGGAACCTTTAGGAACCACCCTAGAACCCTTAGGAATTATCATGGATCCCATAGGGACCTGACCCGAACCTTTAAAAATCAATCCCAACCCTTAGAACCCATTTTGAACCTAAACCTAACCTTCCAAAACCTTGGAAAAGGGTGTGTGCACTGGGACCAGCTACGACCTTCTACTACGATCAAATCTCACACTATTGAAAAGTAGAGGACGTCAGCTTTTCAACGGTCTAAGAAACGCCCCAATCAGAGTTGTACATAAAAAAATATAGCAGTCCGAACCCGGAGGGCAAAAGAGTAAAACCTTTTGGGCCCCCTAGGGATTTGGCGCAACTAATAGTTGCGCTAGTTACAATTATTAGTTGCGCCAGTTATAATTTTGTCTGGTGCAACTATTAATTGCGTTAGGCTACTTCTCTCAGAAATTAAGCTTGGCGCAACTATTAGTTGCGTCAGTTTTAAATGTGGACCCCACCCTCACGAGCCAACCTCCAGCACTGTTTTACTGTACATTTGCGTGGCGCAACTATTAGTTACGTCAGACATATAAATAGTAATCATGTCTTTTTGTCTCAAAATTCATGATTGGGGTTTGACTTGTTGACCATCTCGACCTTTGGGGTGTGTTTTGATAGTTCTGTTGTACCCATTCACTACCTATTTGCAACCCCTTAAGTGGCTTAAGGCCTCACCCTATCATCCACCATCGGAGGACCTTCTCACATATTTTAAGGCTCCAAAAACCCTAGAAATCCTTAGATATGAGATTACTTAATTGCTAAACTTAATTAGCAGCTAAGTGGTATCCAAACCCACTCATTTCCTATAAATAGAGCCCTCCTCCCATTGATTTAAGGGTTGAAAATTTCTACCTACGAGAGAAAGAGCTTAAAGTGAGAAGATCTTTCTCCCTTTGGTGCACACCTCCCATACAAAAATCAGAATTCAAAAACCTCTTCCCACCCTTGCCTCCCTTCTCTAGGTTAGGTGTGTGTGATCCCCTAGCCTCCCTTCTCTACCTCTTAGCTTCAAGCCTTAGGAGTTAGAACCCTATTTCATACCATACAAAGCCTTCAAGAGCTCACCAAAGTGAGCAACGCAAGGCTCTCCTATGGTGCTACAAGGGCCCGAGGGCTCAGGCTCTCCCCTTTCTTCTCCTATCTCTTTTTAGCATTTCCTATTCTCCCATTTGTGCCGTTACGCCACCGAATTTTAGGTAGGAACGGAGGGGCACAAATAGGATTTAAGGCCTATTTGGGCAAGAGGAAACTATTTTCTTTTCTTTTACTTTATTTTAGTTATGGCCATTAGTAGAAACCGCATTAAGCGGGTTGATTGGGTGCCTAACACCTTCCCAATCGATAACTGAAGCCCCTACCCAAGAATCTTTAGTGTGGATCGGATTCAGAGTCATATTTTTAGCACTTCGATGCTCATAAAAATGATATAGGTATCTCGGGATACCAAAAGCTCCGAGTGGCGACTCTATATTTTTGCAAGCGGGCGCATCGTCGCGATGGGATCGTCAAAATCCCACGATTGCACAGATGGCGACTGTGCTGGGGACTAGCTAGTAGAGCTTCTCCTTAAATTTGGCTTCTTTATTTATTATTTTTATAACTTTTTTATTGCTATTTTTTTTACTCACCCCTCCGATTATGTCACTTTACTTACCCCTACGATTCAACTTTAAATTTCAGCAATTTTTGCCTAGTCACTTGACTGGCACCTTTGTTACTTACCCCTACGTTTCGGTTTTAAATTTTAGCAAATTTTGCTTAGTCACTTGACTGACACTTTTTTTACTTACCCCTATATTCAGCTTTAAATTTCAACAATTTTTGCCTAGTCACTTGACTAACACCTTTTTTACTTACCCCTACGTTTTGACTTTAAATTTCAGCAATTGTCGCCTAGTTAGTTGATTGACACCTTTCTTACTTACCTTAATGATTCAACTTTAAATTTCAGTACTTCATATTTTCCGCCTAGTTACTTGACTGCCCTGTCATTTTCTTTATTTCTTGTCATATCCTAAACAGTGAACGCCGACCCGTAGTAGCGGCACGGGATCATCACCCCCAGTCTTTGAACTAAAGAAAACTTTCAAAAAAAGAAGCTTAAAATTTTTTTTAATTAAAATTGAATCAAGTTAGGGAGCTTAATTAATCTATTTTTACGGGGTAGATTTTAAAAGGGTTGGGTTTAGGCACACATACAACCACCTGGGTCTTAGTATGGCGACAACCCTAGTGGTGATGATCCAAAAAAGTCTCAGCCCACCTAGTATCTGAGAAGACGCTTGCGCTGGAGGTATACCGGGTGCGTTCCCATTTCAAAGCTTAAAACCCTTGGGGAGCGCGCTAGCGAGTTATACCGGACTCAAGCCCTTTAGGTGTGGTGAGGAGAGAATCGATCACAAAAAAAAAAACTAGCTTAGTTCCAGGAAGCCTAGCTTCCACAAAAACCAAAAAAAGAGACTCATTTGGGGTGCTGGTGCCTGCTGTCATCAGTTCTGGAGCAGCACTTTTTGCCTGACACAAGTATTAGTTGTGTCAGTGCAAAAAGTTGGAATTTATAACTGGCGCAACTATTAGTTGTGCCAGCTTTAAATCCCCATATTTTACCTTGGCGCAACTATTAGTTGCGCCAGTGTAAAAAGGGAGCCCTGTAACCTGGGCGCGTGTTGCGCTAGGTCTTTTCTGCACAGCACCAGCCCAAATCCATGGCCTTCTTCACCTCTCAAGTCCCCCGATCAATGCGCTTAGTGCCTTGTTTGAGCCCTGCCATCTCCGACACCCAATACGCCCCCGCCGGTCAAAAGAGGGCAACTTCTTTTTGGCTCATTCTGGGAGATCGGATTATTTACCTCAATTTTCGTGCCTTCAATAGATCGAAGGTTCTCCTTCGATTCTTTCGAAGTACGTCGGAGTCGTCGCTGAGGGTCTTGAATTAGGGCATGAGAGCCACCCGAAAAGGGAATTCCAAGGCCTCAGAACCTTTGATTTTTCAAAAATCAAAAAATGAAAAAGGTAAATCAAAACCCCCCCAAAAAAAAAAAATAAGTTTGTGGTGCCGACACAACTGCATCATCTTGCCCTCCACTGCCCCGTAGGGGAATGAGGATGATTTTTGGCCTTATCCAAGGCACCCTTACCCAACCCGTTCCCGTAGAATGTCGTGGGTAGTAGATCTGGCTTATACAGATCCCGACTCATCCCCGCCACATTCTCCAACCCACTCCCATTGGGAAAAAGCTTTTTTCACCATCCCAACCCCCCTTTTCCGTTACCGGCCCATTTGGCGCTCCCATTTTTCCAACCACTATCCCCCAAAATATCCAAAGTTCAACCCCCCATTCTCCATCTTTTGCCCAAACTATACTCATGTCAAATCCAACCCTTTTCCCCTCCACATCCACACAAAACTCATTCTCCCAATCCACATCCATGCCCCATTTCCCATTTTCCCCCTATAGGCCCGATCCACCCACATTCACATACACCACTTCCTCCCTATCCAACCCCTCACAAATCCCCCCATCTACCCTGGTCATGCCCATTTTTATTGGGGCCATGCCCGATTTTTCCCAAACACCTACATCGAACCTTTCATCATCCCCATACATCCACCATACCTTCCCCTTTCCCAATGACCCATCTCATCCACCCTATATCCCACTACCTACCATGGCCATGCCCAATCATACCGGAGTCATGCCCAATTTTTCCTCCACATCCCCCCAGTTACGTCTCATCACCCTTTAAATCCACCATCCACATCCGATCTCCCTTCTATGACCATGATGGAGGAGATGTTCCAAGCCTACTCCTCATGGAAGACTTCTCAAAATACCTCTCCTCCACACCCCATGCCCATGAACCCATCCTATACCCTAGCCAATCTCCAGGCCTCACTCCCCCATGACCCCCATCAACACCCCATAATCCACACCATCCAAACCCCTATTACCCACATGCCCCAAGGCCCCATGGCCCAACCTCCCATTTCCCATACACCCCAAGGTCCAATGGCCCAATCTCCAACCTTCGACATGTCCCAAGGCCCATTGGCCCAAACCCCCTTTTCCCACATATCCCAGGGCCCCATGGCCCAGTACCCCACCACTCAAACCTACCCAGAACCCATGGCCCAGACCCATCAAGGGCCCATGACTTAGACCCATCAAGGGCCCATGGTCCATACCCGCCAAGGGCCCATGATCCAAACCAATCAAGGGCCTGTGGCCTAAACCCATCAAGGCCCACTGGTCCAGACCCACCAAGGCCCACTTAGCAAAACCTATCAAGGGCCCATGGCCCAAACCCATCAGTGGCCCATGGCCCAAAGTGACCAAGGCTTCATGGCCCAAACCCAAACCCCACATTCATACCTTCCACAATATCCCTAACATTTCACCTAGCCTCCACACCCAGGTCAAACCCTACTCCAAACCTAATTTTCCCATGGCCCCACACCCCAAGGCCATCTCCAAACCTTCCCCCATACCCAATGGCCCCATCAGGCCCCACCTCAAAACAATAATCCCATTGCCCAACAAACCTTTCCTCACCCCCAATGGGCTCACCCAACCCCCACTCATGTCATTCTTATCCAACCCGTGCAACAACAACAAAAGAATCCCACCCTCACTGCACATTATGCCAACTAGCAGTATGAGGAAGATGAGATTATGAATAGCGGGACCTACGCTGGGACATTGACCATCCTTAACCCTCCTCCCATAATTGCCCACCCCTTGGTGGCCTAGAGTGAAGTCCAATTAACGGCTGAGAAAGCAGCCCCTGTATCGAAAGAGTCAGAACAGCTGAAAGAACAGTTGGACAAAATACAAAAGTAGTTGATAAAAATGGGTGGTGCTGAAATCCATGCCATGGACTTCACAAATTTATGTTTATTCGCTGAGGTCCCCCTGTCCCCTAAATTTAAAATGCCAACCTTCGACAAATATAACGGCACCGATAACCCGATCGCACACTTCAAGTCCTATTGTGGGGACATGTGCCAATACGGGGGGGGGGGGGGGATGAGAGACTGCTAATAAAAGTCTTCTAGAAGAGTCTGACAAGTCCGGCCCTGCGGTGGTTCACATCCTTGGAGCCCTCAATGATGAAGATGTGGAAAGATCTGACCCACTTATTCTAAGAGCAATATGTTTATAACATTAACATTAAGCCACATAAGTTAGATTTAGCCTGTCTGAGGCAGAACCTGAACGAAACCTTCAGCGATCATCTAGGGCGGTGGAGAGCACTAGTAGCTCAGGTCAGAAATAGAATACCTGATGATGAGCAGATAGAGATGATTTCCAAGAATACCCTACCAGTGATCTTTGACTTTTTGGTTTACCAGCAGCAGTGTAGCTTCGTTGATCTTGTGAGAAATGCTAACCGATGTGAGGAAGCCATCAGGGAGGGCTGTCTAAGTAAGAATGTGCCAAGTGGATCCAGTGGGGTTAGGATATTTTCAGAGCAAAGAGCTGAGAAGAGGACAAGGGCTGATATTTAAAACATTGCCAATACCAGGCTCAATAATAATACAACCCCGTTTCAATTTTAGGCAGCCCCACTAGCACCAGTTAGAACTGAGCAGATGCAGAGAATAGGGAATAGGCAAGGAATGCAAATGACTCCGGAGCAGAGGAGAGCCCGCTATGATCGAATTTTTACACCTCTGGGACAATCTCTGAGTGTACTTTTACCTTTATTAGTGGAAAAGAGATTAGTCACTATTCGTCAACCACAACCTCCTCCTCATCCGATCCCTAGGAACTATGATCCAAATACATACTGCAATTTTCATCAGGGTCTGAGTCACTCGACCGATCGCTGCTTCCCATTAAAGCATACGATCCAAGATTTGATTAACGCCGAAAAAATCATTTCACCCGCACCTTCCCAGCATGCGAATATTCACTAGGTGCCACTACCCCCACATCCTATTGGAGGAGCAGATCCCAGACCCACCGTCGAAATGGTAGAAAATGAAGAGGAGTTTGAATTTGACCCATCCGATTATATCAGTGATCGGGAGAGCTATATAACACCATTACCAAGGAATATTGAAGAAAAGAACGTTGGGGTGATTGAACCCCTAAATTTATCTGATTATTTTCTCAACCCCCGCACCACAAGCCGAGCCCTTGGATCTCAGGGCATACTTCCCATCACCCACACCCATCAATTATGTGCACATAAATGCATATCAACCATACACCACCATCCCATCAACCATCCAATGAACCAACAGGCCCCCAATCCTCCACTGCCAATAAACTACCAATGGCATGTGCCCACCCCATTACCCCTAGTCCAACCACCTGCAAGCTCTGCCACTCCCGTCAGTCACCTAATGAGCCATCAAACCCTCGATCCCCCATCACCTATCAGCTACCAATGGCCTACCTCCACCCCTTTTCCCTCAGTACCACCACCTTCAAGCTTCACCACCCCCATATGGCCCCATTTTTCCACCCAACCCGCTACCACCGAAATAAACCAAGTGTTGCCCACACCTCCTGAGCCCGCAGTGCAAGTGCCTCCAATACAGGCAACCACGCCTTTCCAGCTCTCAGGACCAACCTATGACCCTCATCAAGTTCCTCTGAGTTATGAGCAAACAGATATCAATGCCGGCGGTAGCAAAGAAGGAGCCGTAGACTTTGTCATACGGTTTGGGAGGATATCAAAGCACCAGTAGCAGCACAAGCCTAGCCTGAGGGGAAGAAAGATAGCGCTGTGAACCCCTTTGAAAAAATGAGTCGGAAACATATACTGGAGACTTAACTAAGGAGAATGTCTGCCCATATAACCGTCTGGATCTGTTGATGACATCCCCACTCCATTTTCAAGCATTAATGGGGGCCTTAAAAAATACACATGTATCGCTCCAAGTTAGCCCAGATGAAGTCGGGCAGATAATTGGCCAAGTGATGGCTCTAAATTCCATTTCATTTTCTGATGCTGACTTGCCAGAGGAAGGAGGTAACCACTCGAAGTCATTGAATATAACGATCGAATCTGGAAATATGGTAATCCCCTTGAGTCTAATCGACAATGGGTTCGCATTGAATATATGCCCGTTAAGAACCGCCACCAAGATCGGGGTCAATCCATGCATGCTGAGGCCCACCAAAACCAGTGCTAAAAGATTTGACAATACCAGGAGAGAAATAATGGAAGAAGTTGATCTTGAGCTATTGATAGGGCCAATGACCTTTTCCATCTTGTTTCAAGTAATGGACATCAAATCCTCATTTAATCTATTGTTGGGGCGCCCGCGGCTGCACGAGGTCGGAGCCATACCTTCCACATTGCACAAGAAACTCAAATTTGCATCTGGGTACAAGATCATCACGATCATTGGTGAGGGGCACATCGAGAAAGAAAAGGTCGCCAATAGCGTAAAAAAACCCAATATTTTGGATGTACCGCACACTGCTGAGGACATCGACCTCCACAATTTTGAATATGAGGTATCAACGATGCTCCCAGAGCCCATTGAGGGCATCATGCCTAAAACAGGAGGCGGTGTGGTAGCAGCGGTGGCTATACTCCAAAAGTGAGATTATCAGAAAGGCCGAGGACTCGGGCCGAGACTGTAGGGCAGAAGAGAGCCAGCTGTTGCCAAGGTGCAGAAGGTCCGATTCGGGCTAGGTTATAAGCCCACTTAGGAAGAGGTCCGAGAGGCTAAGGAGAAAGCTAGGGTCGTCGCACATTAGGGAATCCTTTGTCAGTGTTGGGGTCGTAAAAATCAATTGAAACGGGATAACCCATTTGACCCCACACAAACCCATAGCCCCTGTCCATCCCACCAATCCCCAGATCTCCCTTTCCAGCTTAAAAATAGATTTGGTTGCGTTGTCCCTCTTCGAGGAACGACGACCAGTACCTGAACAAACACCCCCTGTGGTAAATCACCACAAAACGATATTAACGTTTGAGGACATCATCTCGGACGCATTGGGGATCAATATGATGGAGGCTGACTCTAATAAGCCATATCAGTCAGCACCCTCCATCTCAATAGGTAAAGAAGCGGCCCCTCAGGTACGTAATTGGACATCTTTGCCCCAAACTCTAAAAGCAGGGAGTGGCCTAAAGTTTGACACTCGTTTCTAAAATAAAAATAACCTATAAAAAGTGAGATAAGCCCTTGGCAAGTAATACCTTGTATATATAGCAACTCACCTTGCCAAAGATCCGTCTCTGAAGAAAACAAAAATCTCAAAAACATAGAAAAAATACAAAATCCTAAAAACATTGAAAAAATCCAAAGTTCAAAAATATCATCATTTAAAATTCTAGAAAAAATTCCACAAAAGGATGCCTTAATCGAAATACTCGTCCTACGTAAAATCGACCCCTTCCCTGTAGAAATACAAGAAGAGGTAGGAGTTACGAGTCTGAACGAGGACAGTCCTTTGGAGGAGCTCCCCAATGAGCTCCTTGACCGATTCGCCGACTTTGAGCACGACCCTACCCCCATTGTCGAGGAAATTGAAGACGCCAATTTAGGGACTGAGGAGATTCCCAGAATTATCAAGATCGGAATGTCGCTATCTCCTGAAGAAAGAAAAAGCATGATCAACTTCCTTTGATCATATTAAGACATTTTTGCCTGGTTATACAAGGACATGCCTAGTTTGGACATTGATTTGGTCGAGCATGAGTTGCCTCTCTACCCTGATATGAAGTCGGTTAAGCAGAAGCTGAGACGTCTCCGACCCGAGTGGATGTTAAAAGTCAAAGATGAAGTCATCAAGCAGTATGATGCGGGGTTTCTCATGGTATCCAAGTACTCACAGTGGCTAGCCAATATCGTGCCTGTACCGAAGAAAGATGGAAAGGTCCGCATGTGCATCGATTTCCACAATTTGAACAGGGCGAGCCCGAAGGACAACTTCCCATTGCCACACATCGACATCTTAGTCGATAATACTATTAAGCACAGGATGCTTTCTTTCATGGATGAATTTTCAGGATACAATCAGATTAATATGGCAGAAGTAGATCGAGAGAAGACGGTGTTTATCACTCCTTGGGGAACCATCTGCTACCAAGTCATGCCATTTGGGCTAAAGAATGCTGGTGCAACATACCAAAGAGTTATGACTGCGCTGTTTCACGACATGATGCACCGAGAAATTGAAGTATGTGTCAATGATATGATAGCCAAGTCACCGGAGTGAAGCGATCACTTGGTAAACCTTCAGAAGCTGTTTGGGAGACTGAGAAAGTACAGGTTGCGTCTGAATCCATAGAAGTGCGCTTTTGGTGTTATGTCCGAAAAACTGTTAGGATTCATCGTCAGTAGGAGAGGGATCGAGGTCGACCCAGTCAAGGTTAAAGCCATCACAGAGATGCCACCACCGTCTACTGAGAAAGAGGTTAGAGGGTTCTTGGGAAGAATACAGTATATCAGTCGATTCGTTACACAGCTAACTCCAATCTGCACCCGGATCTTCAAGCTACTAAGGAAGAACTCACCTGTTGAATGGAACGACAACTGTCAGGCCGCATTCGATAAAATCAAAGGCTACCTCCTTAATCCACCTATTTTGGTACCGCCTGAGCCGGGGAGACCACTCTTAATGTACCTCTCCACGACGGAAGTTTCGATGGAATGTGTCTTAGGACAGCATGACAAGACGGGAAGAAGAGAGCAGACCATTTACTATCTGAGTAAGAAGTTTACTGATTATGAAACACACTATTCTCATTTGGAGAAAGCATGCCTGGCTCTTGTATGGGCTACTCAGAGACTCCGCCATTACTTATTATCCCAAGCTATTCTACTTTTAGCCCGAATGGACCCATTGAAATACCTGTTTGAGAAGCCTCCTCTCACTGGATGGACTGCACGATGGCAGCTTTTATTATCTGAGTTTGACATCACCTACATCACTCAGAAGCCAATTAAGGGGCAGATACTTGCTGATCACCTTGCCGACAATCCTTTGCCAGACTATGAACCTTTAAGAACTGAGTTCCCTGATGAGGACATCTTGTTCATGACGGGAGACGATACTGAATAAGCAGAAGAGTCATGGGTAATGCACTTTGACGGGGCAGCAAATGTCGAGGGTTAGGGAGTTGGCGCCATTCTGATTTCGCTGAAAGGATCCCACATACTCGCCTCTATCAAGCTCAACTTCCCTTGCACTAACAACATGGCTGAGTATGAGGCTTGTGCCGCTGGCCTGCAGGCGGCTCTCGATCTAAATGTAACTCACCTTCGAGTGTTTGACGATTTGCAGTTAATCATATGCCAGACGAACGGTGACTGGAAGACGAAAGATGAGAAGCTGATCCCTTACCATGAGCACCTCGAGGACCTGATAGCTTGCTTTCAAGATGTGACATTTTCATATGTCCCTCGGATAAGGAATCGCTTTACCGATGCACTAGCAACGTTTGCATCAATGATAGAAATCCTGTACGGTGCTGAGATGAAGCCGATCATGATTGAGTAAAGGAATGAGCCGGCCTTCTGCCTCCAGATTGAAGAACCTATGAGGCCTGATGATGAGCCACCTTGGTTCTCAGATATCAAGAATTTCCTCGAGACCCTAACTTTCCTTGAGGGTACATCCAAGACGAACCGACGAACCATTCAACGTCTAGCAGCAGGCTACATCATTTACGGGGAGTGCCTTTACAAGCGATCCTACAATAATGTTTTGCTAAGGTGCCTTACAGAAAGTGAAGCGATCAATATTATAAAGAAGATCCACAAGAGAGTATGTAGAGCCCACGTCAACGATCACATGCTTGCTAAGAAAATTTTACAACAGGGATACTTTTAGACCACTATGGAATCAGATTGCTGCAAACATATTCAAAAATACTACAAGTGTTAGGAACACTCCAGTCTAATACACGCTCCAGCCATTGATCTTCACTACATGACCACCCCTTGGCCATTTGCTACCTGGGGCCTTGACGTCTCGGAATGATTAATCCGAAAGCATCAAATGGACATCGGTTCATCCTCGTCGCCATTGAATACTTTACTAAGTGGGTAGAAGCGACATCATATGTTAATATCACGGCCGGTCACGTCGAGAAGTTTCTCAAGAATAACATTGTGTGCCGATTTGGAGTACCCATGGATATTATCACAGACAATGGCATAAACTTTGTGAATAAGCGCATTCGAGCATTCTGCGAGTAATACAAAATCAAGCACCATCGCTCGTCACCTTATCGGCCTCAAACTAATGGAGTCGTAGAAGCTACGAACAAGGCGTCCGTCCGTATCCTAGAGAAGATGGTCATCACTTACCGGGATTAGAGCGAAGTGCTGCCATTTGCTTTGTGGGCCTATAGAACGTCAATCTGTATCGCTACAGGAGCAGCACCATTCTCCCTTGTGTGTGGAACTGAGGCCATCCTACCAGTTGAGGTTGAAGTACCCTCGCTTCGAATCCTTATGGAATCAGGCTTACTCGAAATAGAGAGAGAGAGAGAGAGAGAGATCCCACTTCGAATAATTGAACCTACTGGAAGAGAAGAGACTACTAGCCTTGTGCCACACTCAAGTTTACCAAGGGCGAATTGCACGCGCTTACAATAAACGTGTCTGCAGTTGAGATCTAAAGGTAGGAGACACTGTGCTGAAGAAGATCTTCTCATCCCTCCACGACAATCCGAGAGGAAAGTTCAAGCCAAACTGGGAAGGACCTTACGTCGTCCGAGAAGTGCTACTGGGATACACCATTCGCCTCGCCACCATGGACGGAGATCATCTTGCTGAGCCCATTAATGCTGGATACGTCCGACGGTTCTACTCTTAGTCTATTTCGATAAAGTAAGTATTGGTAAAATAGATACGTGACTGCTTAAGAACCACTCAAAAGAGGCCATCATTCCAAACACAGTGGCTAAAAAGTATCCCTAAAAATAATGATATCCTTTGCTACCCCATTTGAGCCTAGGCCTTTCTTTTAATAACCCCCATTCCCAAAAAAAATGTGTGTGTACATATACAAAAAAGGGAAGTAAAGTTACCATCAAAATTTAAAAAAAATAAAAAAAACAAAACCTCAAAAAAGAGTTCGCTTGAAATAAGATAAAGAAAAAGAAAAAAATAAATCACAGGGCATGTACAGTAAAATCCCCAAGGAAGGAAGTATGCTGAGAAAAGTAAAGCCGTATGAAGAAAACCCTTTTAGCCCAGCATACCTTCAAATCCTAACATAATCCATGGCCAAGCTACACCCTGAAGAAAGCCCTCTTTTTAGGTTCACAAGCAGTCATAATGTAATATCCTGAAAAATTGTGTTAAACGGTGACCTCGAGATCCGTGCCCGACTGGTCATAAATTTGACCAAGGAGTTCACTAATTGACTTAAGAGATGATGAACGGATCTGATGTGAAAATGATGCAAGTGTGTGTAGAGTGTAGTGTAAATCTGGAGCCACATACACCATCTGAGGTGTTTGTGCTCAACACATAGAAAATGAGTATAAAAGGGTTAAAGAACCCTAACTTACTTTTGTTGGTTGTTAAAAGAGTTAAGAAGAGAGAGAGAGGGAGAGAAGTAAAGAGGGTTGTTAAGTAAGGAGTAAATGCAAGCCAAGGGAGATGGATTCGAGTATTAAAGTTGAATTCAACGCGAAAGATCCTTTGGAGCTAAAGCTGGAACCCTAGTCATTCCAACTTTAAGATTCAATCAAATTGAGGCTTGATTGAGGTAAATTTTATGGGAAGTAACTGCATAGATTGTAGAAGTTTAAGTGTGGTATAATAATGCTTAAAAGCATAGGATAAAGGCTTAGAAAAAGAAAGAAAAATAGGTTGATAGAGATTTGGAAGATCAGCCCGAGAGGGGGCTGAATCTGACCAAATCGATTAATCGAAATTGGAGTTCGATTAATTGATTTGGTCTGAGAAGTTAAAAAGTCATGGAATCTCGATTTCGATTAATCGAAATAAATTTTGATTAATCGATTTGGAATTCGATTAGTCGATTTGGAAATTGACTAATCGACTGGGAAGCTCCAGCCACTGGAGAAATGAAACCTGAGGAAATCGACTAATCGAATTGGAATTTCGATTAATTGATTTCGGATTTTGATTAATAGATTTGGGATCGATTAATCGATTTTGAGACTTCGACTACTCGATTTAAGAATCGACTGCATATATGTTGTAAACTCGATTAATCGATTTGGGATCGATTAATCGAATTTGAATCTCGATTAATCGATTTTGAGAATCGATTAATCAATTTGGGTTTCGATTAATCGAGTTTGGAAATTGATTAATCGAATTGCATTTCGACTAATCGATTTTGGGAATCGATTAATCGACTTTGACAGTTTCGCTTGACTTCTTAGTTTGACTTTGAGATTCAGGGAGGGTCTTGGACCTTCCTTATTACATCCTTAGTGATGAGTTACATGTGTTATGTTATACCATAGGTGGTACGTGAGATCATTAGCACAAGGAGCCGCGTGGGACCTTGATGCTAGAAAATTCAGAGAATTGAGGTAGGGAACACCTTGAACATGTACTTTAATTTTAAGAGCATGTATGTAGTGATATAATTATCCAATTGAAACTATTTTAAATGTGAAAAACTTTATGAAAATGGGTGCGTGTGTGACACCAAAAATGTGATGAGGGCATCTGTGTGATGCGAGTAACTAAGAACAAGTAATCAAATGAAATTGAGACATCCCCAGGGGATGAGGAAGTAATAAAGGCATCAGGTGTGATGCTGGTATGTATACATCCCAGGGATGTATACATAGGATTGAATAATTACTGTTAAGGCCTAACTGATATAAGATAGCACACTTACACGGTGAACAACTATATGTAATGCACATGATATTTTTGTTATTTGAGGTTTGGAGGATACCCCACCGACGTGGCGAGATACCCATGACTGACGCGGCAGGATATCCATGACCGGTACGGCGGTGAATCCGTACACCATCACGGAGGTTTATCCGTGACCGTAAGGACATCCCAGGGATGTTGTGTAATATTTAACCCCACCGCCTAGTGAAAAAGGGGCTTGGGTCGTATTCCCAGGGAATACATGTTTTTACAACTGTCTAATTAGATGACGATGAAGGGTATCTCATCAGGGCTCGATGCTATATTGCTCGGAGATTACTTAAGTTGAAGATTTAAGTTTTGCTTTAGGCCTCTTCAGTGTCATTCATGATTAAATCAACAGTAAAGTGATACATGCAACTTACCAGTGAATTGAGTATAAGACATCTATTTTTAATTGGTTTTCTAGCAAATGCATAGATTCATCATACTCTGAATATCATGGAATATATGTTAGTTTTAACTTATATGTTCATTGTGCTTGTTCCCTATTGAGCTAGAATGTAGCTCACCCTTTTAGACTATACATCGCAGGTCTTTTGATAGCAGCAGTTGAGGCTTCGGGGGGCGTAGATCCGGGTGATTCGGATTTCGCGCCAGGAGACGAGTTGGAGCCTCCACCCAAGGACTTCTTCTAGGTGACTCTGCTGAGCACTTTGATAGAGAGAGTCAGTTTTGAGAGCAGTTTAGTGCGGCTTGGTATGTCAAGCCTTTATTTTGAAATAATGTAATTAAAAATAGATTATTCTTTTGGCGAACCATCTGGGGTGATTCGATTATCACCGATGGTTCGGGTCGGTTCTCTATTCATGCAATGGCATGAAGGTAGAACTGTCTTTTGAATATGCCAGTTGGGCATATTAACTTCTTCCGCTTTAATGAGATTAATTGCTTTATTTATTTAATTATGCTTGTTATACTGATGTTCCGTGCTATGCTTTGGGGCACGGTCTGGAGGATCGTGCTGATGGCACGGGTTTTGGGGTGCCAAGATCCGGGCTGTCACACATAATATCTGTTAAGTTAACACGAGCCGAGTTGTGAGACGACACCAGAGCCCCATCCGGCCGGCTATGACGGAATCGACGTCTATGTCGTGACTTTTGAAAAAGAAATAAAAAAATATATATATTTAAAAAAAAAAGATAAAAAATAATAATAATACAAGCTCAAAGCAAGATAGACATGGTGAAAATCCAAAAGGGCACTACGGGTAAAAAATAACGAGTTTGTGCGGACCAGGTGAAAAATCGAAAGGGCGCTTCGGGTAAGAGAGCTAAACCCATGGACGTGGTGAAAACTCGAAAGGGCGCCACAGGTAAAAAAGGAGATAAATAAATAAAAAGAAGAAAAGAAAAGAAAAGAAAAAAGATAAAAGAAAGGTTTGCACTGATTAAGAGGATTGATGCGTGAGGAGCCCTCTTGGTTACTCTCTTTAATACCCTTTTTTCGGTTGGGCCACTCATGTTAGTTCAAGACGGGTCCCGACCAGTATTGTCTTTGTGAAACTGCGACTCAAGCTATGGAGAAAGGTTTGACTCAATCCAAAGGGATTGACATTCCAGCCTTGGTAAAACTGTTGAAGTTCTCTTAGAGTCAACCATTCAAAGGGGGGTTCGACCATGCTCAAAAGAGGACCCAGGATTTCACAAGGTTTCACCCAGTGATTAAGGCACCGCACCCAAGAAAAAAAGTACAGACTAAAAGTCAGAAAAGTTTATGTAGATGTATATAATAAATTGCCTTTCTTTTACAAAATACATCGCTTGCACCACATCCAAAAAAGTAGCCGGTGTGATGACTAGTTTTCTTTCTTTTCCCGCTTTTTTACAAAAAGAGAACAAAAACATAAAGAAAATATGTATACAAAAAAATCTGTATATATCTATAAAGGGGTTCTTTATGCTCCTTTTCTATATTTAAACTCTGAAAAAAATTATATGTGCAGGAAGGAGTTAGTGGCCTAGCTCACGCTTCAATGCGCTAATCTCGGCACGAAAGTCATTTTCCCAGACATTCTGCTCGGTCAACCAGCGACCATGCAAGCTTTTGTACCTCTTCCGAGAAGAATCAGTAGCTCCAAGGGCAACACTCAATAACCCCTTCAGACGAAGGACCTCGCTCTCCGCTATCTCTGCTCTGACTTTTTCTTGTGATAAAAGTTCTTGCAGGACCCTCTTCTCGTCCACCAGTAGCTCGAAGCGGGCTCAGAGTACCATCTCTTTCTTTGGCCAGGAGCCTTCAATGTCAATGATCTCTGCTGAATCCGGACCATCAGCAATAGGCTGCTCGGTCAATAGCCAGGCCTCGTACTTGGGAGAAGACTGAACTTAATCTCCTTGCTCCATATCACACATCAGCGTCGACTGACGCGTCTCCCAAAGAGCAGCGATCCAATCTATGTCTCTAGAGGACCCCCTAGAAAAGATCAAGTCACATAAAGGGGGTTTTGCCTCGCAAGGCACCTGTTGAGAGCAGCCAAACTGACGCAACACTCGAAAGGGGAAGTAGAAGGTGCTGTCGATCAATCCTAGGAGGGTGATGCCCTAGTGGTCTCTAGAGCGAACTACTAGGAAGGTCCGGTCCAACCAAGGAAGCCTTCATATCAGCTCAGCTTCGGTCAACCAAAGCCTCAGAACTGACAAATCACCCTGCGAGAGCAGGTGGCACCTACCCAAAAATCATTGAGCCGCCTCACCTCAGGCAATATAAAAGAAGGGCACATGCCCCAAGATAGCGAGGTGCTCGCCCAACCAAACGTGAAGCAGCAAGGGACACCCCCGGAGGCCCTCCACCTTGCCCAAAGCAAATGCATCAAGGCATCGATATAACTCGGCGAGCACCAAATGCATCATAGATCGGCCTGCCTCCAACTCAGTCAGAATATCGCAAATCGCCAAGGAGAAGCACTCCCCCCCCCCCGATAAAGAAGAGGATTTTTGAGATGAGACCGAGAGCAGCTAAGGCTTTCGCGTTGAAAACGTTCCTAACCGACAATTTTCGGAGACTTTCATCACTGAAAAGTTCTTTGAGAAATTTTAGTGAACACCTTGTGGGCCCCCCAATGAGACTTTTCTCATACTCGAGTTTCTTCAAACCGAGAGTAAGGTGAATGAATTTGGAGTAGCCCGATCGGGGCGTGACTTTTGCATGACCACTATGAAGCTTCAGGCCGGACATGTTGGATGGCTCCTCAAGGGTTGGGGTTAGCTCCCGCTTCCCAAAACCGAATACATGGAAATTTACATCCCAAAATGAAGCGGCAACGTAAAGAAGGTCCCACTGTGGAGGAACCTCAAGGAAGGAAGGAAGGCGAGATAGCCCAAAGCGCTCCAAGTTGGCAAGCTCACTCTCATTCAAGCTCCCAACCTAAGTCGTTAGAAATTTGGCCCCCTGATCAATTTTAAATTAACCCCTGCAAGTGTACAAGATCTGTTCTAGTAAGGCAAGAACAAGGGTGTCGAACCCACAGGGAAATCTGAAATTTTATTCAATTCTTCCTAGAGATGTAGAAAATATCCCCGAGGAAGTACCAAGGGGCAGATTTAATTTTTACCAAAAATTAACACTTTTCTAATTGCAAGAAAGAAACTAAATTAATCTAAAAATTATGTAATGAGAAATCTAAGAACAAATTTTAAAAACAAGATCAAGGAATTTGCTACCCCAGATTTATACCCTTTTCTATTTTTAAACCCACAATTTTATTAACATCAAACACACCATCATTCTAAGAGAAACATGACTAGTAATTAAGCGTGATCATTAACTCGGCATACCCTATCTAAAAACAATGACTCAAATAATCGGTATGAATCATGTGAAAAGCATAGCGTATCTCATGGTATTTTAGATCAAAACACTAAAAACATGATCACTACACTTTGAGAAAAACGATTTGATGATGAAATTATCAAACTATGGCATTAAACATAAAATATAGGTACTTATCTGGGGATCGCATCCTCCTTGATCTACAGCCTTTAGCCTCTCATCCTTGGTGCAAGATCTTCAATTGTATTCAAAACCATTCCCAAAGTAAAGAGCAAAGAAGGTGTAAAAGAAAAATATGTTCTCGAAAAATCTCAACACAATTTTATTACTCTAAGAAAACCCTCTTACAAAAGTCTCTAATTATTACACAAATTTGTCTCAAAACTAAAACTCTCTATTCAAAAAGCTCCCCTCTACAAAGCCGTGGGCCTCTTATTTATAATAGTCGATTCAAACTAACCCTAATTTCCTCAATCGATTGAGGCTTAAATCTCAATCGATTGAACTTTGAATAATTGCCTCAATCGATTGAGGCTTAGATCTCAATCGATTGAACTTTGAATTTAACCTCCTTTAAGACACTTTTGCCTTTTTGTCTCAATCGATTGAATTTCATGTCTCAATCGATTGACTTTCTAGGGTTGAGTTTTACTCCATCTGTCAATCGATTGACAATAATGCCTCAATCGATTGACTCTTCAATGCAAAGTCTTCCCTTTCTTGATGGAAGTTTATTCTCTTCATGGCTTTCAATGCTTCTTTGGACCTTTTTATCCATAGCTCTTTTATAGCCTTTAATTTCCTTCTTTTATGCACTTGAACGATCTAACTGTCAGAAACACCTGTAAACATCAAAACTTCACAACAGCCATCAAATACTTTCATCGAACTGCTAAGTGTAGGGTTTAAGGTATGAAATATAGTCATATTTCAGCACCGATCACCCCCAAGCCCAAGGAAGGGGGTAAATTGGCTCCGAGCCCTGCACGCAAGGGAGGGTTAGAAAGCGGGTCCATAAACGTACAAAGACATTTTGAGAAGATAAAAATTGATATATGGTGATGGACTCACCTTGAAAAAGCAAGAGCAAAAAGAATTGATCAAAGGGACCAAGTCAAACAGAAAAGGGAGGATTTTTTGTCTGACTCGGGTATATAAGGACCCGCAGCTCCCAGGTTAAGCCAGGCGCAACTATTAGTTGAACCAGTGCATTTTTTCCCCATTTTTGCCTGGCGCAACTATTAGTTGTGCCAGTACAAGTTCCTTGGGATGTTAGTGTTAGTGTATTGCACAAAGATTGATAGAAAATAGACCGAAAAATTGCTTCAAGGCGCGATTAGATCGCTGTCTTTAAGACAATATTTGCCCCCTATATGCAACGGGATATCGGCAAATTCGCCTTCAGGATACAATGAAGCCTCGGTGAAGAACCGATCTGTCACACACTACGTTGCACTGTAGTGTGCGACCCAACGAAACGAAGACGCAGAATGCTCTGATTTGCACACGAATTCTGAGGGCTCAGATGTAAGATTCGGAAATTGCAAGTGTTTAGAATCCCTCCTCTGGCCTCTATTTATAACTTTCGGAGCACCTTTTCAGGGGCGGTTGTGTCTGTCGGTTGCTTGCAATCGAGGGCCCTGATCGATCCGATCAACGGTTGCAAGGATCCAACGGTTCACATCCGAACAGTTACATCTTTGGTCAACTGATTTGCGAATTCGAAATCAGAATCGCTTTGTTCGAATCCAACCACCGCTTTCCTTGAGCAGTCGGAATCACGCTAATGCACACATGTGGTGCACTGCGTCGAAATCAATCCGTGACGGTCAACAAGTCAACCGATCGGATCATCTCAGTTCAAATAGGAAAGGCTCCTCAAGCTCCTCGCGACGATGCGAAGTGCAAAGTGCGCCTTAAAAGCGCCTAATTGCTTTATTTCGACATCGCACACGCCGCTGTGCAGGCGTGCAACCGCCGCTATGAGCTGTGTTCTTCTTATTAAGCCAAACAATATGGAAGGTAAGTTTCCATATATAAGCCATGAATATTTCTTGTAAAATAGTGAGGTGGGACAAAACATTTACAACACTTTTAAACTTATGGTGGGAAAAAATTCCCTCCAATATTAAATCAAAATTCAAGTAATTTTGACTTGAAGGTTAAAAGCATCCTTTTAATATGGAACCAATCACTTTAAGGAACCATTTAAAAATAAATAAACATTATTAAATTAATAATAGATAAATATTATTAAAGTAATAAATATTTATTTGGTAAATATCCAACATTCCTCCCCTATTTACAAAATAAATATCCATCCTCCCCTATTTTGGAAATAAAGAAACTGAGAGTCATTCTTAAATCTGATATCCAAAAACAGTATATATATGTACCAAAGAAATTTGAGCATTTCTTGACTACTGTATGCATAAATGAAGGTGTCCTAATGAATTGAACCTTCACTTAGTGAGAATACATCAAAGTTGATAAAGAACTTTAGTGATCTAATTTCTTGAACTAATTTTCTTGTATAATCAACCGGATATATCACACATAAGTAATCTAAGTTTCATTTCATTTTAACAGCCAGCACGTTTTATGGCCTTGTGCTTATACCCCGGTATTCATGAGTTGTATTTAAGAAAAGCCTTTATCTTTCTTCGAAGCGGCCACACTTCGTAACTCATATAGGTCAGTTCTATCAGAAATGCCCTTGTAACTTAGACATTTCAACATTATATGTTATAGACTGATTAAGAGAAATACCTCAACCTCTTCACGTTACAAGTTTCCACATTATTACTTGAGATGGTTGGAGTTGTAAACTACTTTTAATAATGTGCAATCACTACATATGATTTGTTTTCCCATTGAACCTTTAGTTTGGACTTTAGAAAATAGGTCGTTACCATCATAGGTGATGTAATCTATTAGGCTTTAAACCCATCCCTTGATGTTTTAATAACTACATCTCTTGCAAGACCTTTTGTAAATGGATCCGCTAAATTTGCAAGGTCATTGAATTGATAGTAATTACTCCTTCACGGAGTAATTGACTAACATAATGTGTCTTAAACTTATATGTCTAGACTTTCCATTATAAATTTTGCTATAAGCTTTAGATAGCGCACTTCACTATCATGTAATAAAGAGATTGGTGGCATAGGCTTTGGCCAAATAGGAATTTCTAATAGTAAATTCCTTAACCACTCGCTTCCTTGCTCCCCGCAAGAGCAATAAATTCGATTCCATAGTTGCATGTGTTATGCATGTTTGTTTCTTTGATCCCCAAGAAATCGCACTCAAGTGTAAATACCCATCCACTAGTAGACCTTGACTCATCGTATCATTGTTCCAACTAGCATCATGTATCCCTCAAGCAGTGAGGATAACCAACATAATGTAAAGCATAATCCTTAGTTTTATTAAGATAACTTAATACTCTACTAATTGCTTTCCAATGTTCATGACTAGGATTACTAGTATATCTACTTAATTTCCCTACCGCATAAGCAATATCAGGTCTAGTGCAATGAGTAGCATACATCAAACTACCAATTACTCTAGAAAAGTCTAATTGAGATACACTTCTACTATCGTTGGGTTTTAATTTTATACTTGGATCAAAAGGTGTTGGTGCTAATTTTTCATTATGTTTAAATTTCTTTAGCACTTTTTCTATATAGTGTGACTGAGATAAAATAATATTATTATCTTGCTTAAATAATTTTATTCCAAGAATTACATCGGCTTCACCCATGTCTTTCATATCAAATTTTGAAGCCAAAAAACTTTTTGTATATATAATACTTTCTAAGTCTGTACAAAAAATTAAGAGGTCATCCACATAGAGACAAATAATTATTCCTTTACCCTTTGATATCTTACTATAAATGCATTTATCTGATTCATTAATCTTGAATCCATATGATAAAATAATACTATCAAAATTTTCATGCCCTTTGTTTAGGAGCACTGTTTTAGACCATATAGGGACCTAATAAGTTTACAAACTTTATTTTCATGTCCTTGCATGATAAAACCCTCAGTTGATCCATATATACTTCCTCTTCAAGTTCACCATTTAAAAGGCGGTCTTAACATCCATTTGATGAACTTGAAGTTTATATATAGAAGCAAGAGCAAATAAGATCCTTATGGAAGAAATCCTAGCTACTGGAGCATAGGTATCAAAATAATCAATACCATGCTTTTGTCTAAAACCTTTGGCAACAAGTCTAGCTTTAAACTTGTTTATAGTGCCATTAGGATTAAGTTTTCTTTTAAATATCCACTTACAACCTATAGGTTTAGATCCCTGTGGTAAGTCTACTAATTCCCAAGTATTATTGGACATGATAGAATCCATTTCATCATTTATAGCTTCTTTCCATAAGCGAATCAATAGACTTATGACTTCATCAAAAGTTTGAGGATCTTCATCGATATTAAAAACAAACTTCATTTTCGTAGTTTTCTCATTTCTGGTTCCTTCTACAAGATACACATAGAAATCTGACCCAAAATCGGTGGCTTTCCTAGGTCTCTTACTTCTTCTAGGTTCCATCTTTTCATCTTCACTACTAGAGAGATGAAGAGAATCAGAAGATTCATCTAATTTAGAGGATGCAAGAGGTTTAGAAATAGTAGAGAAAGTATTCTCATAAAATACTGCATCTCTAGATTCAAAAATTGAATCCTTTTCAAAAATATTATTATGCTCACATACTAAAAATCTGTATATAGGACTATTAATAGAATATCCCACAAAAATACATTCAATGGCTTTAGGACCTAATTTTGTACGTTTATAATCGGGTACCCTAACTAATGCTCTACAACCCCATACTTTTAAATAGTGTAATTTGGGAGGTTTGTTCTTCCAAATTTCATATGGAGTTTTAGAAGATTTTTTAAAAGGTATCCGATTTAAAATATAACATGCAGTAAGCAATGCTTCTCCCCATAAATTTGAATTCAAACCAGAATTTGTTAACATAGAATTTACCATTTCTACTAGAGTCCGATTTTTCCTTTCGGCAATTCCATTTGATTGAGGAGAATATGGAGCGGTGACTTCATGAATAATTCCATACTTGTCACAAAATTCAGAAAATTCATGTGACATGTATTCACCTCCCCTATCCGATCGTAATGCCTTAATTTTAAAATCTAATTGATTTTCCACTAAGGCTTTATAGGAGATAAATTTACTAAATGCTTCATCTTTTAATTGAAGAAGAAAAATATATGTAAATCGAGAGCAATCATCAATAAAAGTGATGAAATATCTTTTCCCTCCTCTAGTAGTAATATTATTTAAACTACATGAATTAAATCTAATAGTTTAGATTGTCTTTCAACACTTTTAAATAGTTTTTTAATCATTTTAGATTGGACGCATATGCTACATCTATCTTTACCATAATTTATATGTATTTTAGGAAGAAGTTCTAATTTAATCATATTATCCATAGAACGTAAATTTAAATGCCCTAATCTATTATGCCATAAATAAATTGAGTCACACATAAACCGAAGAAGCAGATTTTTCATTGATATTGAACTTAAACATTCCACAAGAGGCATACCCCTTGCCTACAAACATCCCTTTCTTAGAAAGTACAATGGAATCGGATTCGATCACAATTTTGAATCCATGTTTGTTCAGAATACAAGCCGATACAAGATTTTTTCGGATTTCAGGAACATGAAGGACATCATTCAGGGTAACAGATTTTCCCGAAGTAAAGTGTAGAACAACTTTGCCTTGACCTACCACTTTGGCAGTAGTGAAATTTCCCATGAACAATTCATGTCCATCATGAGCCTCCTCATAGGATATAAAATTATTCCTATCAGAAGTAACATGCCTAGTAGCTCCAGAATCGAGCCACCATTCATTTCCACCATCTACCATATTGACTTCAGTCATCACCGCAATGAGATCTTCTTCACCCACAATGTTTGCACGATTTTTATTTTTCAAAAATTCTACAATCACGTTTGAAATGGCCGGGTTTATTACAATAAAAACAAGTACCCTTCTTTGTTTTTTCCTTGTATTGTCCTCTCTTGAAAACCTTCTTATTCGGCTTCAGTTTAAAGTTCTTCCCTTTGTTCTTCTTCTTCGATGTGGATGCATCTTCAACAATGTGCGCATTGGAGACGAGTTCAGTTTTCTCCTCTTCCTTGTCACGTAGACGAGCCTCTTCTTCTATGCGAAGATGAGTCAAGAGTTCCTCCATAGTACGATCTTCCTTCGTATGTTTCAAACTCTTACGGTAATCTTTCCATCCCAACGGTAATTTTGCAATAACCGCAGAGACTTGAAAACCTTCGTCTATTGTGCTTCCTTCCGTCACAAGATTGTTGAAGATAATCTGCATCTGGTGCACTTGCTCTAAAATAGGTTTAGAATCATACATCTTAAAATTAAATAACTCACTTACTAAGTATGTGCGCACGCCGGCCTCTTCTACTTTGTACTTACGTTCAAGAGCCTCCCATATCTCCTTTGCAGTTTTATAAATTTGATAGACGTCAAAAAGAGAATCGGCAAGAGCGTTGAGAATATAGCCTTTGCATGTGTAATTGTCGCTTTCCCATTTGACGGATTCTACCTTCTTCAAGCGTTTCATCTTCTTTCTCCAATGATGGTGAGTCCATAGTGAGAACGTATGCGACTTTCAAAGTTGTGAGTAAAAAATGTACTTTTGATTGCCATCGTTTGAAATTGGTGCCATTAAAGCACTCGAGTTTCGTGATCTTCGTGTTGGAGAGTTCCATCATCTTTTGTGCCATAGTAATATTGTCTTAAAATTGTTAGTGTATTGCACAAAGATTGACAGAAAATAGACCGAAAAATTGCTTCAAGGCGCGATTAGATCGCTGTCTTTAAGACAATATTTGCCCCCTATATGCAACGGATATCGCAAATTCGCCTCCGTGATACAATGAAGCCTCGGTGAAGAACCGATCATCACACACTACGTTGCAATCAGTAGTACCCAACGAAACGAAGACGCAGAATGCTCTGGTTTGCACACGAATTCTGAGGGCTCAGATGTAAGATTCGGAAATTGCAAGTGTTTAGAATCCCTCCTCTGGCCTCTATTTATAACTTTCGGAGCACCTTTTCAGGGGCGGTTGTGTCTGTCGGTTGCTTGCAATCGAGGGCCCTGATCGATCCGATCAACGGTTGCAAGGATCCAACGGTTCACATCCGAGCTTACATCTTTTGGTCAATCGACGTTCAATTGAAATCGAAATCGCTTGTTCGAATCAACCGACCGCTTCCTTGAACGGTCGGAATCGCCTAATGCATAATGCACATGTGGTGCACGTGCGAAGTCAATCCGTGCCCCGTCAACAAGTCAACCGATCGCATCATCTCAGTTCAAATAGGAAAGGCTCCTCAAGCTCCTCGCGATGACGCGGTCATGCGCGTGCAAAGTGCGCCTTTAAAAGCGCCAATTGCTTTATTTGACATCGCATCGCCACGCTGTAGCGTGTGTGCGGCGGCGAACCGCCGCTATGAGCTGTGTTCTTCTTATTAAGCCAAACAATATGGAAGGTAAGTTTCCATATATAAGCCATGAATATTTCTTGTAAAATAGTGAGGTGGGACAAAACATTTACAACACTTTTAAACTTATGGTGGGAAAAAATTCCCTCCAATATTAAATCAAAATTCAAGTAATTTTGACTTGAAGGTTAAAAGCATCCTTTTAATATGGAACCAATCACTTTAAGGAACCATTTAAAAATAAATAAACATTATTAAATTAATAATAGATAAATATTATTAAAGTAATAAATATTTATTTGGTAAATATCCAACAGTTAGCTTGGCGCAACTAATAGTTGTGCCAGACTAAAAATCCCCCCTCCTCAGCCAATTCTGGACCTAAGTGGGGGGACTTTCACCCCTTTTGTTTTTGTTTTTGTTACACATCTGATCACTAACGGTTTGGCAATTACTCTGTTTATGTGCAGGATTGATCCTACATCAAAGCATGCGACCCAAAAAGTCACTTTCTGAGAGCATTTGACAAACACATCCTGCAGAAAAACAAATACGATACAAGGAAGTCGTGGCATACAATGAAGACAAAAGCACTAAAAATATTATCAAAAAAATCTAAAGTGCCACATCATCCATCCCAAACTGTCTAAAAAATCAAAATCCAATCCCAAGGGTATTGAGTTTTAAAGTAGAAATTAAGCCTATTCCTTGCTCGCGCCTTTGGACTTTTTCCAATGACGAGAGGAGCTCTGGAAAGTCCGCATATCCCCCACTCGGGACCACGCCTGCGAAATCCTACTAAGCAAGGAGCGCGACTCCTTAGCACGTGCATGCTGCAAGGCACAGTCGAAATAAAAAATCAGGACCAATTGAGGGACAAATGATAAATAAAGTAAGCGGGGGAAGCAAAGCAGCAAGGTACTCACCATCTCCACCTCCCTGAGCTCCGCAATGTTGAGATGATACGTCGCATACTCCATGGCCAAGTTGAAGTCCTACGTTCAGAAAGATACGACATCTGCTATTAGGGCAATCATGAAACATGTACAAAAGGAAATCAAAACAAGAAAGAGATAGGTCGTCAGAGAACTTACCCCTGGGATCACCTCAGGAGGAGGGACACGGGTTGCTTCAGCAGAGAGTCGCGCTTGCTTATCCACATTAGCGCAAAGGCCCGAAAGGAAGCTATCATCCAAGCGAGAAGGTCCTCAGAGACTACTACCAAATCACCCCATTCTCGGAGCACCACTGGAGGTACCAACACGGTCCAACACTGAAGAACCTCCCAAGGGGCTGCACAGAGGGGCCCGCACTGAAGGATCTCCCCGACGTGTCAAGCTGATCGTCTGTCCGAGTCATCTCTCTGGGCAAATTGTGAACAAAGTCGGCATCCGCTTAGAAAGAAACAAAGAAATGGAAGCTGAATTAAAACATAAGGGGAACTAATCCAAGCTGAGAAGAGTTACCTGACCGAGTGGGCCACCAAATGCAAGGAAATTGATGCTGGGTACAAAGCGCGACAAGATAAATCGATATGGCAGGCACTCGTACCAAACATGATAGTCCTCGGGCACATGGAGAGCATGGATAGGGAGCCCATTGTTGAGAAAGGCCGCCGTGAGCTCCTTGATGCTGCCAACAGATTCCAAACGTCCGCCAGAGGGTCCACAGGTATGGCATAGTAGCTCTGGTGCTGGTGCATGACCCACTCTCCTAAATAGTAAAACTTGGCCCACGCCCCATAAAAGAAAATGACGCGGTGATTGTTAAATAGACGAGAGGGGTTCACGGCTGCCGGATCCCAAAAGGGGGACGCAAGGTACGAGTCATGGAGGATTTGTCCAAGAAGGCGGCCAAACAGGTAGCACGTCAATAGAAGAGTATTTCTGATCCTAAAACAAACAAGGTATAAAAAAGGAGCTTTACCTGCTCCGGAACCATCAGGTTGAGTTGAGACCTCAGGTCCAACTCCAAGTGCTTCAGGCCTACGTCACGGCATCGGGCCTGATTCTAATTGCTAAGGAGAGGATAGGTGAGCGCATCTGAATGGAGAAGCGGGCTCCCGGGGTGGAAATGATGGTACCCCCATACTTGAGAAGAGCATTATACAACAAAAAGGAGCCGCATGTCTGTAGCATGAGAGACCATCCAGGTAAAACTAACAGGAACAGGAGGAGCTAGGGATTACCTCCAAGGCCGCCCAAAAGCCGACTACAGACTTAAAATCCCCGGTCGTGACCCGAGCCACATTATACATCAGCCATGCGTACCTTGCTCTACCCCAATCATACCTATGGCCATCACCCCAGTTGTCCATCACGCTTAGTAAGGCTTGGCTGACTCGACTCCCGCTCGCATTGGTGAAAAGGGTTTTGCCCAACAGAAGCAGGGGAGTGATGCGAGCCAGAACGATAGCTCGCTCAGCCGTGATATAGAGCACCCTGTCTGGCTGATCCAGATTCGCTAACTCGTCAGGCGTATAAAGGGTGGTCAGTCAGGTCATCTTGACCTCGGTGCCATGCATCTGCCTATGAGGCGGATAGGCCCCAATCAGTCGGATAATGTCCTCCCTACTCGGCACAACGAGGTCAGCTATTAGTATCCCTCTCATCCTGATGCCCGTAATCATTGCCCAATCAACGGGCATCAAGGCCATCTTAGCGTACGGCATGTGGAAGGTCATCGTCTCAGGGCGCAACCGTTCGATCAAGGCCTTCAGGTAGGCAGCATCGGCCCTCACGGGCAACAAGAGCTTCACTATAAGAGGGACGTAGAGGTAGAAGTCTTGAAAATCGAGCCACCCCCCACGAAATACAATGTTGGGCAGGTCCTGCACCTAAAGAAATATGCCTCAGATTGTGGAAGTAAAGCAAAGTTGCACAAAGAAAAAATTGAACCTCTCTTTTACCTTGCCCGCTATTCCGAAATTCGAAATATAAGTATGCTGTTGGTGTAGGAGGCTGACTCGGGCGGCCTCACCCTGCATTTCGAGCCATGGGCCCGCTCTCCGCTCTACCCAAATGAACTGCTCCCCTTGCGAGCCGTATACTATCTCGGGTCCCTCCTCGTGGCCCGCCTCAGGAATATGCTCATCATCACCCGACATGCTGGGGCAATAAAAGGCAATCACATCAAAGCAGATCAGTGATAAAGAGCGGTTTTTATGCTACACATCAAGGGAAGGTAAGTATGCTCACTCTCTCTTTGTTTATTGTCAAAAAATAAAGATACACACATGCACAAGCAAAAAAAAAAATCCTTTTTTAGATTGAAATTGTAAAAAAAAAATCCCTTCCTTTCTATCTTAAAAGGTAAAGTAAAAAAAAGAAAGAGATAATATAAAATAAATTCCCCTTTTCTTCTATGTTTAAAAATAAAAACCAGTTGAAATAAAAATAAAATTGTCATCAAGACCAAAGAGTCCTTCCTTTATGTTAGAAAAAAAGGGGGTTTTAGAAAAAAAACAAACAAAAAAAGAGAAGTCTTATTCTCTACTAAAACAAAAAAAAAGTCCTTCCGTTTAGGAAAACAAAAAAATCCCATCATCTTATGTTCCTAAAATCATAAAAATAAAAAAGAATCCTTTCTTTATGCCTCGAAAATAAAAAAAAAGAAACAAAAAATCCTTTTTTTCATGTTTAGAAAAAACAAAAGTTAAAAACAAAAAATCCTTTTCTTCATGGTTCATAAAATAAAAAATAAAAAACCTTCTTTAAAAAAAATCCCTCCTTTTGTGTCCATAAAATCGAAAAAAATCTTCTTTTATAAAAAACTAAAACCAAAAAAAATATATATATATATATATATATATATATATATATATATATATATATATATATATATATATATATATATAAATCAATGCCTTAGTTTTCAAACAATAAAAAAATCAACGGCAAAATCTTTTTCCTTAATTAATTGTGAGAAAAAGTAAAAAAAAAAGCATTCCCCTTAATTAGTTTTCAAGATACATAGGAACCAAAAATCATTTTTTAATTAACCTTTCGAAAAAAAGATACAAAACAAAAAAAAACTAAAAATCCCCTTTTCCTAACTAGTTTTCAAAATGATATCCTTGCTTGGTATTCAAGATAAAAACAAAAAAATAACACCCCTTTTCTAAGCACAAATAAAAACAAAAAAAATTATTATTCACATATATATATATATATATATATATATATATATATATATATATATATATATTATGCATTAATAAAACCCATAAACCCACAAAAATAAGGCATTATTCATGAAAAACCCTTCGCACATCATCAATCAACATGCTTACAACAGAAATAAACCATTTTTTATCTAGGAATGCAAGATCATGATCATATTTGCAAGAAAAAGCAAGAAAAATCAAAGAAAATAGGTGTTAAATGATTACCTTTTGAAAGAAAAGGGGTCTTTGATCTAGCGCGAGCCGGCAATCGATCCACACAAGCAAAGTAACGGCAATGGGGCACACGTAGAGGCAATGTAAAGGAACCCTAGGAGGGGGCGGTTTCCGGCTTCAAGAGGAGAGGGGGGAAATTTTCGAAATAAATGCCCCATTGCCCAAACTCGGGTTGTTTAAATCCCTCCCTAGCAAAACCTGGCGCAACTAATAGTTGCGCCAGGCACTTGGGCTGGGTCTTGGGCCTGGTACGGGTCAGATAGGAAAGCCGGTCCCCCCACTCTTTTTGTTTGTTTTGTCGCTCTCGGCAGATGCACGCGCTCCTGAGCCGGCATCTCGATCATCCTTCGACTTGCCAAGGAAGTCATGCTAGAATAAAAGCAGGACGAGATCAATAAGCACTCCGGTCTTACACAGGAAAATATGAAGAAAAAATCCAATAAAAAATAAATGATAATAAAAAAATTCCCCACAGAGAAGCCGAAAGTGTTCACAAAAAAATAATCACATATAATAAAAACTTGAAAAATCCAAAATCAAATAATTACATAAAATAAAAACTTGAAAAATCCAAAAAAATCACATAAAATAATAGTTTCAAAATCGAAAATTTAAAAAAATCACATAAAATAATAGTTTCAAAATAAAAAAATAACAAAAAAATCACATAAAGTAATAGTTTCAAAATCCAAAAAATCACATAAAATAATAGTTTCAAAATCCAAAAAAATCACATAAAATAATAGTTTCAAAATCCAAATCACATAAAATAATAGTTTCAAAATCCAAAAAAAATCACTTAAAATAACAATTGAGAAATCCAAAAAAAGGTAGAAAAATCAAAAATAGATTTGTATTCCCCCACAGAGACGCACAAGCATGAGGCGGTAAAATGTCAATATTTTATCAGCAATGCGGTTGTGCCATATTAAAGTCTTGAGTCAGAGGTTCGCCTCGAATCTTTGGATCCTGCTGTAAGGTAGGAGCAACGGTATCGGTCCAGGTCAAACAGTCAATGTTTCGATGGAGTCGACTCCCTTGCTAAATCTTCAAGCTAAGAGCTCTGCTTTAGATTCATATGGGCTTGAGTGTCTTAAGCTTCAGATTTCCCGTTGGAAAAGGTCAATCGTTGGTTGAGACCAACCTGCTGAGAATGAGATTACGCATCAATCAAAATATGTGCAACCATGCATTCAGAAGGGTTCATTTCCCTTTTATTTTCTGTAAGCTTAAAACCTGCAATGGCAGCGGTATCCCTGTAAAGTGTACACCATGCATCTGGGTATCTGTATGATGGTCGTCTGTCCCCATAAATTGCACCCGGGCGGGCCCGGGTCAGGGGCTTTCATCGCCTTTGTTGCTTATCGCCCATAATGGGTGTATGTTTATGCATAGTTGAATGATGTTTATGATCATTGTTGACAGAGACCAGGATTGGATGTCCCTTTAGGGGGACACCCTAATGTTTGGTTGGATCTGTTCGAGGTAGTTGAAGCTAGGCTCTAGGTCATATTGATATGGGGCATGCTTTCGAAAATGGCACGAACTCTCAAAAAGCGTTGTGACATCTATTCACTTTGCTCGGGCAGTCATGCTAAATAAACTTCGGGATCGATGGGTTCGCCCAAGACCTCGAACCCTGCTTTCAACAGGGGAACCTGCGAACAGTCAGATGGGGCAGTCAAATGCCTCGTAGGATTAGACACAAATTGTGGAGCCTTGTGTATTTTTGCTTTGTTGTGAAGCTATTGTATTAAGAATGAATCTCGAACATCAATCACCTTCAAATCCTCTAGAGAAGCGGACGTTTTTCCCGACTAACGGGCTTTCGCAACTCGAGAAGTGAACATTTTTCTTAGCTATTGGGCTTTCGCAACTCATTCCACCTCGTTTATGCCCAATAATGTCGCTAAGTGCTTGGGAACCGATTACCTTGAGAAATGAATGTTTAGCCTGACATCCAGGGCTTTCGTCTTTTCACCATATTACTCATATGATATTTGAAGTTCATTCTGAATGCAACGGACCCATCAGTAATTCCTTGGGCCTCTTCGGATGTCTCTTTTTTTGGCATTCGATCATTAGTGATCAAATACCAAAGAGGGGCATATGTAGACACCCAAATTTGGCCCAAGGCCCGATCGAAACACATTCTGAGAAAGGTGCATTTTTGAGCTTTTGATGGCATGTATGTAACCTTTAGGAACCACCCTAGAGCCCTTGAGAACCCTTCCAAACCCTTAGGAATCACTCTGGATCCCTTAGGAACTTGACCCGAACCTTTAAAAATCAATCCCAACCCTTAGAACATGTTCTGAACCTAAACCTAACCTTCCAAAACCTTGGAAAAGGGTGTGTACATCGAGACTAGCTACGGCCTTCTACTACGATCGAATCTCACACTATTGAGAAGTAGAGGACGTCAGCTTTCCAACGGTCCAAGAAATGCCCCAATAGAGTTGTATATCAAAAGATATGGTAGTCCGAACACGGAGGGGAAAAGAGTAAAACCTTGTGGGCCCCCCTAGGGATTTGGCGCAACTAATAGTTGCGTCAATTATAATTTTACCTGGCGCAACTATTAGTTGTGTCAGGCCACTTCTCCTAGAAATTAAGCCTGATGCAACTATTAGTTACGCCAGTTTTAAATGTGGACCCACCCTCGCGAGTCAACCTCCAGCACTGTTCAGCACTGCTTTACTGTATATTTGCATGGCGTAACTATTAGTTGCGCCTGTCATATGAACAGTAACCATATCTTTTTATCTCAAAATTTGTGATTGAGGTTTGACTCGTTGACCACCTCAACCTTTGGGGTGTGTTTTGATAATTCTGTTGCACCCATTTACTACCTATTTGCAACCCCTTAAGTGGCTTAAGGCCTCACCCCATCATCCACCATTGGAGGACCTTTTTACATATTTCAAGGCTCCAAAAACCCTAGGAATCCTTAGATATGAGATTACCTAATTGCTAAACCAAATTGGCATCTAAGTAGTCTCCTAAACCACCCATTTCCTATAAATAGAGCCCCCCTCCCTTTGATTTAAGGGTTAAGAATTTCTACCTAAGAGAGAAAGAGCTTAAAGTGAGAAATTTTTTCTCCATTTGGTGCACACCTCTCATACAAAAATCGGAATTCAAAAACCTCTTCCCACCCTTGCCTTTCATGGAAAGCCCCTAGGTTAGGTGTGTGTGATCTCCTAGCCTCCCTTCTTTACCTCTTAGCTTTAAGCCTTAGGAGTTAAAACCTTATTCCATACCATATAAAGCCTTTAAGAGCTCATCAAAGCAAGCCACGCAAGGCTCTCCTACCGTGCTACAAGGGCCTGAAGGCTCCAACTCTCCCCTTTCTTCTCCTATCTCTTTTTAACATTTACTATCCTCCCATTTGTGCCGTTACGTAGCTAAATTTTTGGTAGGAACGGAGGGACACAAATAGGATTTAAGGCCCATTTGGGCAAGAGAAAATTATTTCCTTTTCTTTTACTTTATTTATTTTTGGCCATTAGTAGAGATTGCATTAAACTGGTTGATTGGGTGTCTATCACCTTGCCAATCGATAACCGAAGCCCCTACCCAAAAACCTTTGGTGTGGACCAGATTCAGAGTCATATTTTTAGTACTTTGGTATTCATAAAAATAATATAGGTATCCCGGGGCACCAAAAGCTCTGGGTGGTGACTCTATATTTTTGCAAGCGGGCGCATCGCCGCGACGGGATCGTAAAAAATCTCACGGTTACACAAGTATGATATGGAGGGCGTTATGATATTATGGTATGATACTATAGTGACCCTCACATGGTAGCTCGAGCAACGACTCTGACATAAGTCATATAAGATTTATGAGTATGTTAGTTACGATAATGCGATGTACCGAAGTATGTGCAAGAATAATAAGATATGTTATGTTATGAGATATGGTAAGGTACGTTATGATATGAGTATTTAGATCATTATCTTTCATTTATATTATGATAGGTGCTCTACAATATGTACTTGACTTTATCATTTTTTCTTTTTTATTTCATTGAGATACTATTTTTATCACTCACGTGATGCACTTATAATGTACCTGAGTAGTATGGGGTGAATTGGTGGTGTATCCACTGAGTTTATGTGACTCAATAAACTCATTCAACAAAAATCTAATAGTTGCAGGTGCTTATAGCAATGAAGCGGACACTAACTATTTTGATCCTATTGGCATTGATTTCGTTGACCTCGTGGACACTGAGTATCAGGACCTTCGTGATGACCTCGATCCTAGTGCCGACTATTGATGGTTATAGTCTCGATACTGAGATTAGTTTCATACGATTATTATTTATTTATAGCCTTGTACTTTTCATTTATGTTTGATCTTTATTTTCTCATCGATTATTAAATATTTAATTAATTTTTATCACGTTTATTCATTATTTATGACTGCTTTTATATTTCACCCTTATTTGTTAGCTTTCATGGATTTCATAGAACCATTATTGTCTGAGGACTTTGATCATATGTATGTTCGCTTAGCGTATTTGGGATGCGTGTGGGTTATAACTCGGAATTCTAGGCCCTCGGGATAAGATAAAATGTTGGGTTGTGACAACTTCTTTTCTTCTCAAGACTAAAATGCTTTAAGTAGCTAAAGAGCCTAGTTGCCTACAACGATACAACCTACTAGTCTATAGGCTCTACAAACTGTAGATTATTATATTATATTATATTATATTATATTATAATATAATATAATATAATATAACATAATATAATCTATAGCACATTTATAATACAATATATAGCACATTTAACTTTTAATAAATATTATTTTTTTAATATCATTTATTGAAAAAATCACTTGACAGTTAACAATGATTATTGTTTGTTTCAATATGTTGTGATTTGTGAAGCCAAAGTTTAATTGATAAAAAAATCAAAATACTAAGAGCTTTATTTTCTTTATATTATTTGTCAAACTAGAATTTATATAAATTGTAGGTTATTGTTGTTGGCCGGAAGCTCACAAACTAACCAATGATCTCACGATGAACGATCAAATAAGAACGCAAAAATAAAAGAAAATCAATCACAAATATATAAGAGATAATATTTACGTGGTTCAACAATATGCCTACGTCCACTAGCAACAATAATTCACTATATTGATGATCTCACAAGAATACAAGAACACTCAAGCCTCACCAAAGCTCTCCTCAAAATCTTAGATAGGTTTTCCAAAGCTTTATAATAATATCTCAACTCTATAATTCGACCAAGAGCTTTCCCTTTTTATAAAAGACACAAATCCTACTTTTAATCCAAGAAAGACTAGTTTTATATAGAAGATCTAAATCCTACTTCTAATTTAAGAGGAACTAGCTTTATAGAGTTTAAACATAACTGGGTCCGTCGGATGTCCTCCAAGTTAGAGTCAAACAATAATTCAACCTCTAAGTTAGAATCAAACAATAATTCTCCACCTGACTCTAAGCTTCACCATGTACTCTTTCTTTCGATCATCGTTATACTCGTATCACTGCTGCCACCAGCACCTCGAGGGTGCTTAAACCTGCTAAACCTTGATCAAATTTAAACAATATTTAGAGTTGACCATTGGTACCACCTTTGTCATCATATCTGCAGGATTGTCCTTCGTACTCACCTTCTTCAAAGATATTTCGTCATCTTCGATTACTTCTCGTACGAAGTGATGTCGTATATCGATGTGCTTGGTACGAACATGATATACGTGATTCTTTGCTAAGTAAATAGCACTCTAGCTATTGCAGAACACGTCGACACTTTTTAGTGCGATCCTCAAGTCACCAACTAAGCTTTGAAGCCATAATGCTTCTTTCACTGCCTTTGTAGTAGACAAAGCCACTGTATCCTATAACATCGACCTCCAACTAATCGGACCTCTTAATAGCGTAAATACATATCCTGTTATAGACCGACGCTTATCCAAATCAATCGTGTAATCTGAATCTACGTATCTGCATAACTGATGACTTGTATCACTATAAAAACCTAAACTGACATCCTTGGTACCACGTATGTACCTCATAATCATTTTCACTATTTGCCAATGCTCTTTACCCGGATTAGTCATATACATGCTTGTGAAATATTAGATTGAGTGCATACCATAGCCATCAAACTACCAACCGTACTCATGTAGGGAAGATGAATCATGGACTCACGCTCCGCATATGTAATAGGAGACATGCTAGTCGAAAGACGAAAGTGAGCTGCTAATGGAATACTCACAGCCTTTGAGTTTTCCATCCAAAATCGTGAGAGTACCTTCTTTAAATGACTCTTCTGTTTCAGACACAACTGTCCTTTCTTTCTTTCTCTCTGAATCTCCATCCCAAAAATCTTTCTCGTTGAGCAAAGATCCTTCATCGAAAACTCCATTCCAAGTTGAGATTTTAACTTGTTGATTCTCACCATGCTCTTTGGAGCTATGAGCATGTTATCAATATACAAGAGAAGGTAAATAAATGAGTCATTTGCTACCCTTTTAAAGTAAATACAGTTGTCGTATTTACTTCAAATATAATTTAGGCCCACCATGAACGTACCAAACCTCTTATACTACTATCTCGACGACTGTTTCAACCTGTACAAGAACTTCTTCAGTTTGCACACTAAGCTCTCTTCTCCAGGAGACTTGAACCCTTCAGGTTGGTTTATATAGATCTCCTCCTCTAAATCACCATGTAGAAACTTTGTTTTCACATTGAGTTGCTCCAACTCTAAATCCAACTGTGCTATAATTGACAACAAAAGGCATTGTAATCAATGCCTTCCTTTTACGTATAGGCTTTTACTACCAATCGTGTTTTGTACCTTGCACAACTACTTTCCTGAGAACCCTCTTTCTTCTTATAAACTCACTTGCACCCAATTGTTCTTTTTTCCTTAGGTAACTCCGTCAGTTCTCAACTTTGATTCTAGTAAAAAGAATTCATCTCCTCATAACCATCGCGAATTGGTGCTCTAGCATTCCTTTTGGGTCTTCCACATGTTAAGTACTGTTCTGACTCTCTCTTTCAACTATATCTACACTGTTATCTGATATAATAATTGTAGGAGTTTCTAACTTTCCCTCAAACTGATCTTTCGTAATATTTTCTCTAATTTTCATGATTTGTTTGCTAGAAGTTTGCATATCAGATTCATCAAAGGTTACATCTCAACCTTATTCTACTCAAGACACCATAACCTGTATCTTTGCACACCATTTACATACCTTAAGAAAATTATGTTCTTAGCCCTTAGTTCAATTTTATTATCTCTGACATGATAGTAAGTTGTGCAAGCAAAGACCCTCAGTGCACTGTAACCTACAGGCTTCCCTGACCATGTCTCAATCGGAGTCTTACACTCTATTGCTGTAAACGGTGATCTATTTACTAGATAATATATTGTACTGACTGCCTCGGCCTAGAACTCTTTATCCAATCCCGCATTGGATAACATATATCTTTCCTTTTCAAATAGAATTATGTTCATATGTTTTGCTACTCTATTCAGTTACGGTGTATTTCTCACTGTGAAGTGCCTAACAATACCTTTCTCTTTACAGAACTCCTGGAACTGTCCACTGGTGTACTCACCACCATTATCGGTTCTCAACCGTTTGACCTTCTTTCTAGTTTGGTTCTTAAACAGTAATTATCGATAGAGATGAAGCATGTAACTCTACCTTTAGAAGGGATCTTTGAAGGCCCCCATACATCTGAATGTACATAATCCAGTGTGTCTTTTGTAGTGTGAACCGTTGTGTTGAACTTAATCCTGCACTATTTTCGGAGACACAATACTTACAAAAGTCAACTTTTCTTGCCTTTACACCTTTCAACAAGCCCTACTTATTTAACTCTATCATCCCTCTTTCTGACATGTGCCCCAGGCACATGTATCATAACTGTGTAGAGGATAAGATACTATCATCTGATATAAATACTACTGCTCCACCTGTCATTGTATTCCTTAATAGAAAGTAAAGGTTCCCAACCTTTTCTGCTTTTGTCACAATCAGATATCCATTTGTCACCTTCAAAACTTTACCTTGAGTTACAAATTTGAGCGCATTGGAATCTAGTGTATCAAGCGATATGAGGTTCTTCTTAAGTTTCAAAACATAACATACATTGGCCAATATTCTCACAATCTCACCATGCATCTTTATTCTGATACTCTCATTTCTAACTATTTTATAGGTCATATTGTTACCGATTAAAATTGTTCCACCATCCACCTTTTTATAAGGCGTGAATTAGTCCCTATTTGGACACATGTGCTAGGAGCACCCTGAATCAAATATCTATGTATTATGTGATTATTTATTAAAAACCACTGACAACACATTTCATCATCATCCAGAACTTGTTCGGCTATATCAGCCTTATTGATGACCTTTCTACTTCTTATCCTGAGCATCGTCCCTCTTTGTTTATAATTGTAGATAATGCCTTTTTATGTAACTCTTTTCGTGACACTTGTAATATTTTACTAATTTTTTATTTTTGGATTTATATCTCAACTTTTATCTTCCCCTTCTGGATTTATAGTTCTTTACTCTCTCCCTAACCAACAAGTCATATGCTTCTATTTAAATCTTTCTTCCTCATGTCTTTACAAAGCAATGTCATTGTAACCTACTCAAGTTCAATAGTGTCCTTTCCATAGAGCAGCATAGTAGTATTTATAGGAATAGGAGAGGGAAGACAAAAGCAATAGTATTTTATCTTTATCCTTAACCTCTTCTCCAATATTTAATAATTCAGATATTATTTTATTGAATTTATTAAGATGTTCGTTGAGATATGTACATGCCTTTATGTAATAAACCCTAATTTTCGCTAATCGCGTAGGTCAGGTGTGTGTGTGAATGTGAATAAGTGTATGTGATTCACAAGGGAACCTAGGCATCGACACACAACTTGGCATGTGTATGTGACTAACACATTGGGTATTAGAGGTTTATTAAACACCTATGTACGGTGTGTATCAGTAACAAGTTAACAAGCTCAAGTGTTGAGATAAGAAGGGGTCTCCCATGGGGGACTCTTTTGTTTTGGTTATTGAGTTGTTGAGAGAGAGAAAGAGAGTTTCTTAGAGAAAGAAAGAAGGGATTTGGATTCGTGGGATTTGATCCAAGGAAGTGCAGGGGGGAGGTTGAGCGAAGGTGTAAGAGGATTAGGGTTGCACGATCACGACGAACTCGTGTGAATGTATGGATTTAAAGTGAAGGATAGAGTAGCTTTGAGTTTCTTTTTAGCCTTGTGGGTTATTAAGGGATAAAGATCCAATTCATTAAGCAATCAAGGCATTAAAGGTAATGATTTAATGCTATTTATGTTGAAAATATAGTATTTAATATTTTTTAGGAAATAAGGTTTAAAATAGTTAAGATTTGGTGAGGATCGAGTCTGGGGAAAACTCAGATCTGAAATGTCTCTGATCCTCGCGCGCATGAGTTTAAGGGCTCGCTCGCGCGAGCGTCAGAGATATGACTTGAACTGCCTCACGAGAATTTAAGAAAAGCTGTGAGAATCATGTGTCTCGCTCACACGAGGACTTAAAGGCAAAAAGGACTCGCTCGAGCGAGGCCTCGCGTGACACTCATCAGACAACTGAATGTCAGTTCGGTCGCGCGAGGTTTGGACCAATTTTTTCTCGCACGCCCGAGCCTCGGGGCTCGCTTGCAGGAGGAACAGGGTACTTCACCTTGTTCTTTTCTCCTGAATTCTTCAGTAGTATGTGTCCTTAGTTCTTTTAAGCGTTCTTATAGGGTGTTTGGATACTTTGATTATAGGAGCGACGTGAGGAGATTATATGAATGCGCTTTTGATGCTATTTGGTTTAAGCCCCGTGTGACTCCGTTCCAGGTAGGGAAAACTCCGTAGTATATGTATTTGCTTTCAACTAGCATGTGTAGTGATGTGACATAAATGTATGTGTTTTCCGACCTTTATTTTCAAATAGCATGAATTCAATTACATAATTTAAACATGCCATATTAGACAATGTGATCACCAAGAGGAAATCGTGTGTGTGCGTGTGTCATGTGTGTGAGTTCTAAATCCTAAATTGTGGGACATGTGAAAGATGTGTGTGACATCAATAGTGATGAAATAGAGTATGTGAGGACATGTGACAATTTTGATTTACTATAATTAGCACAAACTCACAGTGATAAACTATATGTAATCTTGCAAATTGGATTTAAGGTTTAATTATGAATACCTAATCGGTGCTGAAATATGACTATATTTCATACCTTAAACCCTACACTTAGCAGTTCGATGAAAGTATTTGATGGCTGTTGTGAAGTTTTGATGTTTACAGGTGTTTCTGACAGTTAGATCGTTCAAGTGCATAAAAGAAGGAAATTAAAGGCTATAAAAGAACTATGGATAAAAAGGTCCAAAGAAGCATTGAAAGCCATGAAGAGAATCAACTTCCATCAAGAAAGGGAAGACTTTGCATTGAAGAGTCAATCGATTGAGGCATTATTGTCAATCGATTGACAGATGGAGTAAAACTCAACCCTAGAAAGTCAATCGATTGAGACATGAAATTCAATCGATTGAGACAAAAAGGCAAAAGTGTCTTAAAGGAGGTTAAATTCAAAGTTCAATCGATTGAGATCTAAGCCTCAATCGATTGAGGCAATTATTCAAAGTTCAATCGATTGAGATCTAAGCCTCAATCGATTGAGGCAACTAGGGTTAGTTTGAATCGGCTATTATAAATAAGAGGCCCACGGCTTTGTAGAGGAGGGCTTTTTGAATATAGAGTTTTAGTGTAGGGTTATCTTGAGAGCTTTTAGTTTTTAATTTTAGTTTAGTTTTTTTGGTTTTAGATTTTTTTTGTAAAGAGACTTGCTTAGAACATATTTTTATTTTTAGTTTTCTTTTCTCTTGGGAATGGACTTGAATGAAATTGAAGATCTTGTACCAAGGATGAGTGGCTAAAAGTCGAGATCGGGAAGATGCGATCCCCAGATAAGTACCCATATTTTATGTTTAATGCCATAGTATAATATTGTCATCATCAAATCATTTTTCTCAAAGTTTGTGATTATGTTTATGTTGTTTTGATCTAAACATCATGAGATACGCTATGCTTTTAGCATGATTCATACCGCAATGTTAGTCTGACTCATCGTTTTTAGATAGGGTATGCTAAGTTAATGATCATGCTTAATTACTAGTCATTTGATCTTTTGGAATGATGGTGTGTTTGATGATTAATAAAGCGTGGGTTTAATAATAGAAAGTGCTGCAAATCTGGGGTAGCATATTCCTTGATCTCGTTTTAAAATTTGTTCTTAAATTTCTCATTACAAAATTTTTAGATTAATTTATTTTCTTTCTTGCAATTAGAAAAGTGTTAAGTTTTTGGTAAAAATTAAATCTGCCCTTGGTACTTCCTCGGGGATGTTTTCAAAATCTCTAGGAAGAATTGATTGAAATTTCACATTTCCCTGTGGGTTCGACACCCTTGTTCTTGCCTTACTAGAACAGATCTTGTACACTTGCAAGGGTTAATTTAAAATCGATCAAGTTTTTGGCGCCGCTGTTTGGGAAATCGTAAATTTTGGTTAATTCGATTCGAGATTTTTGTTTTATATAGCACCAATCGATTGAGAATAACCCCTCAATCGATTGACTCTATTTTGTGTGTGTGTTTGTTTGTCAGTCAATCGATTGAGCCTTGTTCTCAATCGATTGACTGTGTGTGTTTTTAGCAATAATGTGTCTCAATCTATTGACACAACTCTGTCAATAGATTGAGAGCTGAAAATAGAAAAAAAGAGAAAAAAAAAAAAAAAAGAGAAAAAAAAAAATCAAAAACAAATTTCTTTCCTTAATTCTTCTCTCTTAGATTAGATTTTGCAATCTTCTTTTAGGAAGTTTAGGTTTTTAGAAGTTCTTAGTTTAGTAGGATTCTTTTTTTTTTATTTATTTATTTTTTATTTTCCTCTTTTAGATTTTATAGGATTTTCTAAAAATAGTTTTTAGGAAGTTTATATTTTTATTTTTTTTATTCTTTTAGGAAGTTTTTATTTTAGGAAGTTTATATTTTTATTTTTTATTCTTTTAGGAAGTTTATATTTTAGGAAGTTTATATTTTTTTTATTCTTTTAGGAAGTTTTTATTTTAGGAAGTTTATATTTTTAGAAAGGTTTATATTCTTGTTTAGAAGTTTTTTTTTTTTTTTTTTTTTTGGAAGGATTTTATATTCTTAGTTTAGAAGTTTTTCTTTTAGGAAAGTTTTAGAAAAAAAAAAAATAAAATTTCTGATTGTTTTTCTTTCCTCTTTCTCCTTACTTTGGTCACTGTGCACCTTTCTCTCAATCGATTGACCAGTCTATGTCAATCGATTGACACTGGATTTTAAACTTTTGTGAAGTTCTTGCCTTCTCTCAATCGATTGAGAGCAGCCCCTCAATAGATTGACTGGCAAAGTCATTAGTGTGTAGTTCTGTGTGCTTTGTGACCCTTGAACCTCAATCTATTGAGAGTAGCTCCTCAATAGATTGACTTACAAACTTTTTGTGTGCTCTCTACTCTTTGTTCAATCGATTGACATTCCTATGTCAATCAATTGACACAACTCTTGTGTGCTTTAATCTTGGAACCTCAATCGATTGAGAGCAGCCTCTCAATCGATTGGCTGACAAAGTCTTGGTGTGAAATTACATGTGTTTTTTGACTCTTGGAACCTCAATCGATTGAGATCAGCCTCTCAATCGATTGACTGATAAAGTCATTTTTATGCAAATTTGTGTGCTTCTGTCAATCTATTGAGACCACTGTCTCAATCGATTGAGATTGTGTGTGGATTTATTTTGGATTCTTCAAACCCTTGATTGTGAGTGTGGTGTATGAACTTTACTCGTTCTCATCACCCACACTTACTACCGTTTAATCCGGAGATCGAACGATCTTTGCGAGACAATCGTAGAATCCAAAGGAATCGATCATCATCGATACTATGGTGATCAAGAGCAAGAAATGAATGGAAACAACAACGAATGGCAACAATGCAAATAATGGACATAATGGGAACAATAATTACTATGAGGGACCTAGAACACTTGAATATTATAATGATCCCGGTTTTACGAGGATCGAGAATGCATCATGCATGCTCCCATCCTGTGGAACCACTATGAATTCAAATCTGCGATGATTCATATGCTACCAATTTTCCATGGTTTGGCAAATGAAAATCCACGTTCATTTAAATGAATTCATGGGGTATGCAAAATGTTCGAGTCCTGGCAACGTTATCGACAGATAGCGAAGCTCATCTTTCCGTTCTCTTTACGAGATAAGGCAAAACGTGGTTCTATTCCTTAGAACCACAATCTATTCGGAGTTGGGCGAGCTACATCGCCGCCTCAAGAAGTACTTTCCCATGACGAAGGCCATTGAGTTGCGTCAAAGATTCAATTCTTTTCCCAACAACCTACTGAAACATTCCATGAATGTTGGGAACGTTTTAAGGAATTAATCAGAAGTTGCCCTAATCATCAAATTCCAAGGTGGCAACAAGTCCAAAGCTTTTACAATGGACTAATTCCTAAAGAAAGACGCATGGTTGATGCATCTTGTGGTGGATCTTGTGCCACAAAAGAAGCTGATGAATTGTGGGCGTTGTTTGAGAAGTTGTATCAAACTTCGATACAAAGTGAGACACTGGGGCGAACCACGTTGGACTTGGCGCCTAAATCTCATATGTTGACCAAAAACGGATTGTATGAGGTCAACAACAATACCTCTGATCTATCAACCAAGGTTGATATGTTGTCCAAACAGATGAACATGTTGTTAGCTGCGACCAAGCAAGCTAAAGTTCCTGTCACCCCCATTGTGTGCTCAATTTGTGACCATCCAGGTCATATGGCTAGTGAGTGCCCCACTACCTTGTCATTCTTCCTTGATGGACCTACTCGTCAAGAGCGGGTCAATGAGACTCAATCTTATCGTACGGTGGTAGTAACATGTACTCCAATACCTACAATCCGGAATGGAAAAATCACCCCAACTTAGGATGGGGTGGATTGAACCAAACCGGTCAGGTACACCAGCCATACAAAGCCAATCCAATGGGTGGACAACAAGTTTTTCCACAAAAATTTCAGCCAAATTTCCGCCCACCACAGAATTTCCAGCAGAATTCTTATTTCCAACAGAATTCTAATTTCCAGCAGAATGCTCCGTATGATCATCCATATCAGAATCAGAACAACCGAATTTCAATCGAATCTAAATCAATCTCATGCCAACAATTCAAAAGATTCGATCCGGAAGAAAGATGATGCGAAGCATGCAAGCTTTTCAACGATGATGTTAGATCAATTTAGTCAATTGACTAATCAACTGAGCCAACGAAGGAAGGTAGGCTTCCCACCAACCCGTCAACAATCCTGGGTCAAACATCATCTAGTGAGGGACCATCCAACTATCAAGAATTAAAAGTCACATTAAAGTCTTTGAGAAGTGGACGTGAAGTTGATAATCAAGTGGAAATGCCTCTAAGCAAGAGAATCGTGGAAGAGGAAGAAGGAGAAGCAGAGCAAGAAGAAGCAAGAGAAATGGAAAAAGAGAGAGTCAAAAGAAAGAGAAGAAGAGAAAGAGTCCGAGAAAAGAACAGAGAAAGAGAATAGAAAAGAGAAAGAGAAAGAGCAAAGAAGAGAGAAGGGAAAAGACAAAGTAATGGAAGACGAGCCTCCTTCACTTGGCCAACAAGGGCATGAACAAGAATTAGAAATGGAATCCGCACCTTTTGTCCCAAAGGCACCATTTCCTCAATGCCTAACTCCTCCATCAAGAATGGGAAAGGGACCAACAAAAATGGAAGATATTTTCAAAACATTTAAGCAAGTAAAGATAAACCTTCCATTGCTTGAAACGATCAAGCAAGTGCCTGAGTATGCAAAGTTTTTCAAAGATTTATGCACTCGGAAGAGAAAGGCACGTAATCATGTTTCGAGGAAAGTGTTCTTGACTAATCAAGTCAGTTCCATATTGCAATTGGAAACCCCACAAAAACTAAAAGACCCTGGAGTTCCTACTGTTCCATGTGTCATTGGTGGGCAACCAGTTGGGAAAGCGTTATTGGATTTGGGAGCCAGTGTTAATTTAATCCCATATTTATTGTACAAGAAACTCGGACTGGGTGAATTGAGACCCACAACGGTCACACTGCAACTGGCAGATAGATCCGTAAGACGACCGAGGGGCGTTATTGAGGATGTCTTGGTTGGAATAGATAAGTTTGTCTTTCCAGTGGATTTTGTTGTTTTGGACATGGAATCATCTGTTAAATCAATTAATCAAGTCCCCATCATCCTTGGACGTCCGTTTCTCGCTACTGCCAACGCTTGCATAAATTGTCGAACAGGTGTCATGGACGTTTCTTTTGGAAACATGAAGGTTCGATTGAATATTTTCCATACGATGAACCATTTCCCTGAAGAGGATGAGGTCGATTGTTTTTACATCGATCGCATGGACAAAGTAATGGATGAAGCATTACCATCAATGCTCATCAAAGAAGAAGTTGAAACGGCTTTGTTGGCCTTCTCTGAGAAAAAGGGATCTAAAAGGAGGCAGTTAGAAGAGAAAATTTGGTGTTCACCATGTCAAGATGCTCACAGTGTGCCTGAGGTAGAATCACTACCTGTTAAAGTAAAGGCTGTGCTGACCCCATCAATCGAAAGCGACCATCAACTGTGAAATTGAAACAGTTGATCCAGGTATTTGATCCCGGTATTTGAGCAATGAAGAGGTCGAGCTGTCGACACTTAAACTCAGCGCTTCCTGGGAGGCAACCCAGTGTGTTTTACTTATTTTTGTTTTCCTTTTTGTTTTTGTTAGTTCTAGAATTTAGTTTTTAGTTTAGTTTAGGTTATTTTTACTTTCCAAATACATATAGCCACATTACCTTCAATCTATTTTTGGTCATGTTCTAATTTGATGCGTATATTCTCTGCACCTGATCTTTGTGTGAGGTACTTTTCAACAGGTTTGGGGGTGCCTACTTATTTCAACCAATGAGGACATTGTCATTCTTAGGTTTGGGGGTATGGTTATCTATCTTGTGTTATGTATTTAAAATCTATCTTGTGTTATGTATTTAAAAAATAATAATAATAATAATAATAATAAATAAACAATTTTAACCATCATACATGATTTACTTTGCAGTAGTTTTCAAACTTTAGTTGATGATGCATGAGAATTTAATTTTAAGAATATTGATGGCATATTTTGATTACTTGTATCTAGGATAATGAAGCTTAATGTGATAATTTGTGGATGACTTTGAAATTCATGCTTAGAATTTGTGCACTTATACCAAGCTAAGATTTAGAAATCGATGAATTATTTTAAACGTTGGATCGTAGGTTCTTAGTGGAGACTAAACCTGGTGAGCTTTAGAGCTAATTTCCCGTCATTGATGAGTGAATACATAAACTCGGAGTTTTCTTTGAATACTAATTATTTTGCATAATCTCATACATTTTATTTTTGGCTTGTGACTTTGCATGAAATCAAATTCATATTATTGTGTTAGAATGTCAGTATCTACTCAAGACAAATAGGCAAGATTACCATCTTTTAAGGATATGATTGAAGGCCATCTTTGGCTCGTTTGTGCTTAAAATGTCCCACCTCATATAAATTTATCCTTCTAGTACCCCTTTGAGCCTATTGAAAAATTTACCTTTATACATTCTTTGATAAGCCACATTAACCTTTAACCCCTTACCATTTCTGAAAATTCAGTTTTACCCTTCTTATTTCTGAGACGTTGGGAATGAGGGATGAAAATGAGTGAAAAGAGAGTAAGTGGAGGGATACCGAGTTGTGGTGTTTACTGAGAGTGTATGGCAAAAATAAAAAAAAATAAAAAAAAGGAGAAAAAGAGAAATTTGACAAAGAATGAAAAATGTGAGGTACCATTAAGAAAAGAAATTCAAAAGAAGAAGAAAGAGTGAGAAAAGAAAAATATTAAAAAAAAAAATGGTGAGAAATTAGAAAAGAAAAAGTTAGTACCTTTTCTGATTTCTCAGAAATTTTGAATCTAAATTCCCTTTCTTTCTTACCCTTTCCTGAGCCCCATTACAACCCTACAAAAGACCTTCATGATCTGATCTTGCATTGGTAACTGCCTTGTGGAGAGTAAATATGTGATACCTATGACACTTGATATGACATGCTTAGGATATTCAAGTATCTGTTCTTATGAGATCTGTTTTTTTTGTTCATTGATTACATCGTGTTTCATTTATCATGTGAGACCTTTTGATTTGTTTTGTATTGATCTCTCACATATGTGCGAAAACTTACCCATCATCGGAGTGATTTTATTTCGAGAGTATACCTAAAGTGAGGATTGAGTTGAGACATGAGATCCGATGATTTTCCGTTTGGACTAGTTCTAAGATGGATGAATCTTGGTTTTGGTATGCACACACTTCACGCTTAAGCATGAATGAATGAGTTATCTAACAATTTGAGCATTAGATTAATTTGAATGGATACTAGCATGATTGACATGACATTGGTATTTAAGATTGATGATTCACATGTTGAACCAATTAATGATGTTTTGTTTTGAATGGTATATATGTTATAAAAAATCATGTTTTGAAAACTCAATTTTGCCGATGGTTTGGAAGTTTGTGGGTAACTTCCAAACCCTCAGAGACACAACTCCTCCACTAGGGATCACCTAGGGGTTTAAAGGCTTGTTGCACATGCTAAGTGCAATCGTGTTCCCTACGAAAGTGGCATTTAAATTTTAGGATGTTAGTTTTATTTTTATATTTATCATTCTCTTTGCTCGAGGACTAGCAAAGTGTAGGTTTGGGGGTGTGATCGGTGCTGAAATATGACTATATTTCATACCTTAAACCCTACACTTAGCAGTTCGATGAAAGTATTTGATGGCTGTTGTGAAGTTTTGATGTTTACAGGTGTTTCTGACAGTTAGATCGTTCAAGTGCATAAAAGAAGGAAATTAAAGGCTATAAAAGAACTATGGATAAAAAGGTCCAAAGAAGCATTGAAAGCCATGAAGAGAATCAACTTCCATCAAGAAAGGGAAGACTTTGCATTGAAGAGTCAATCGATTGAGGCATTATTGTCAATCGATTGACAGATGGAGTAAAACTCAACCCTAGAAAGTCAATCGATTGAGACATGAAATTCAATCGATTGAGACAAAAAGGCAAAAGTGTCTTAAAGGAGGTTAAATTCAAAGTTCAATCGATTGAGATCTAAGCCTCAATCGATTGAGGCAATTATTCAAAGTTCAATCGATTGAGATCTAAGCCTCAATCGATTGAGGCAACTAGGGTTAGTTTGAATCGGCTATTATAAATAAGAGGCCCACGGCTTTGTAGAGGAGGGCTTTTTGAATATAGAGTTTTTAGTGTAGGGTTATCTTCCGAGAGCTTTTAGTTTTTAATTTTAGTTTAGTTTTTTTAGTTTTAGATTTTTTTGTAAAGAGACTTGCTTAGAACATATTTTTATTTTTAGTTTTCTTTTCTCTTGGGAATGGACTTGAATGAAATTGAAGATCTTGTACCAAGGATGAGTGGCTAAAAGCTGTAGATCGGGGAAGATGCGATCCCCAGATAAGTACCCATATTTTATGTTTAATGCCATAGTATAATATTGTCATCATCAAATCATTTTCTCAAAGTTTGTGATTATGTTTATGTTGTTTTGATCTAAACATCATGAGATACGCTATGCTTTTAGCATGATTCATACCGCAATGTTAGGCTGAGTCATCGTTTTTAGATAGGGTATGCCGGGTTAATGATCATGCTTAATTACTAGTCATTTGATCTTTTGGAATGATGGTGTGTTTGATGATTAATAAAACTGTGGGTTTAATAATAGAAAGGGATGCAAATGGGTAGCATATTCCTTGATCTCGCTTTTAAATTTGTTCTTAAATTTCTCATTACAAAATTTTTAGATTAATTTATTTTCTTTCTTGCAATTAGAAAAGTGTTAAGTTTTGGTAAAATTAAATCGCCTTGGTACTTCCTCGGGGATGTTTTCAAAATCTCTAGGAAGAATTGATTGAAATTTCACATTTCCCTGTGGGTTCGACACCCTTGTTCTTGCCTTACTAGAACAGATCTTGTACACTTGCAAGGGTTAATTTAAAATCGATCAAGTTTTTGGCGCCGTTGCCGGGGAAATCGGCGAAATTTTGGTTAATTCCGATTCGAGATTTTTGTTTTTATAGCAGTCAATCGATTGAGAATAACCCCTCAATCGATTGACTCTATTTTGTGTGTGTGTTTGTTTGTCAGTCAATCGATTGAGCCTTGTTCTCAATCGATTGACTGTGTGTGTTTTTAGCAATAATGTGTCTCAATCTATTGACACAACTCTGTCAATAGATTGAGAGGAAATAGAAAAAAAAAAAAAAAAAAAAAAAATATCAAAAACAAATTTCTTTCCTTAATTCTTCTCTCTTAGATTAGATTTTGCAATCTTCTTTTAGGAAGTTTAGGTTTTTAGAAGTTCTTAGTTTAGTAGGATTCTTTTTTTTTTATTTATTTATTTTTTATTTTCCTCTTTTAGATTTTATAGGATTTTCTAAAAATAGTTTTTAGGAAGTTTATATTTTTATTTTTTATTCTTTTAGGAAGTTTTTATTTTAGGAAGTTTATATTTTTATTTTTTATTCTTTTAGGAAGTTTATATTTTAGGAAGTTTATATTTTTTTTATTCTTTTAGGAAGTTTTTATTTTAGGAAGTTTATATTTTTAGAAAGGTTTATATTCTTGTTTAGAAGTTTTTTTTTTTTTTTTTTTTTTGGAAGGATTTTATATTCTTAGTTTAGAAGTTTTTCTTTTAGGAAAGTTTTAGAAAAAAAAAAAAAAAAATTTCTGATTGTTTTTCTTTCCTCTTTCTCCTTACTTTGGTCACTGTGCACCTTTCTCTCAATCGATTGACCAGTCTATGTCAATCGATTGACACTGGATTTTAAACTTTTGTGAAGTTCTTGCCTTCTCTCAATCGATTGAGAGCAGCCCCTCAATAGATTGACCGCAAAGTCATTAGTGTGTAGTTCTGTGTGCTTTGTGACCCTTGAACCTCAATCTATTGAGAGTAGCTCCTCAATAGATTGACTTACAAACTTTTTGTGTGCTCTCTACTCTTTGTTCAATCGATTGACATTCCTATGTCAATCAATTGACACAACTCTTGTGTGCTTTAATCTTGGAACCTCAATCGATTGAGAGCAGCCTCTCAATCGATTGGACAAATCTTGGTGTGAAATTGTGTTTTTTTGACTCTTGGAACCTCAATCGATTGAGATCACCTCTCAATCGATTGGACAAAGTCATTTTTATGCAAATTTGTAGTGCCATCAATCTATTGAGACCTTTGTCTCAATCGATTGAGATTGTGTGGATTTATTTTGGATTGTTCAAATCCTTGATTGTGAGTGTGGTGTATGAACTTTACTCGTTCTCATCACCCACACTTACTACCGTTTAATCCGGAGATCGAACGATCTTTGCGAGACAATCGTAGAATCCAAAGGAATCAGTATCATCATCGATACTATGGTGATCAAGAGCAAGAAATGAATGGAAACAACAACGAATGGCAACAATGCAAATAATGGACATAATGGGAACAATAATTACTATGAGGGACCTAGAACACTTGAATATTATAATGATCCCGGTTTTACGAGGATCAGAATGCATCATGCATGCTCCCATCCGAGGAACCACTATGAATTCAAATCTGCGATGATTCATATGCTACCAATTTTCCATGGTTTGGCAAATGAAAATCCCACGTTCATTTAAATGAATTCACCAGGGTATGCAAAATGTTCGAGTCCACAACGTTTCTTGACGAGATAAGCGAAGCTCACTCTTTCCGTTCTCTTTACGAGATAAGGCAAAACGTGGTTCTATTCCTTAGAACCACAATCTATTCGGAGTTGGGCGAGCTACATCGCCAGTTCCTCAGTACTTTCCCATGACGAAGGCCATTGAGTTGCGTCAAAAGATTCAATTCTTTTCCCAACAACCTACTGAAACATTCCATGAATGTTGGGAACGTGTTAAGGAATTAATCAGAAGTTGCCCTAATCATCAAATTCCAAGGTGGCAACAAGTCCAAAGCTTTTACAATGGACTAATTCCTAAAGAAAGACGCATGGTTGATGCATCTTGTGGTGGATCTTGTGCCACAAAAGAAGCTGATGAATTGTGGGCGTTGTTTGAGAAGTTGTATCAAACTTCGATACAAAGTGAGACACTGGGGCGAACCACGTTGGACTTGGCGCCTAAATCTCATATGTTGACCAAAAACGGATTGTATGAGGTCAACAACAATACCTCTGATCTATCAACCAAGGTTGATATGTTGTCCAAACAGATGAACATGTTGTTAGCTGCGACCAAGCAAGCTAAAGTTCCTGTCACCCCCATTGTGTGCTCAATTTGTGACCACCCAGGTCATATGGCTAATGAGTGCCCCACTACCTTGTCATTCTTCCTTGATGGACCTACTCGTCAAGAGCAGGTCAATGAGACTCAATCTTATCGTGGCGGTAGTAACATGTACTCCAATACCTACAATCCGGAATGGAAAAATCACCCCAACTTAGGATGGGGTGGATTGAACCAAACCGGTCAGGTACACCAGCCATACAAAGCCAATCCAATGGGTGGACAACAAGTTTTTCCACAAAAATTTCAACCCAATTTCCGCCCACCACAATTTCCGAATTCTTATTTCCAGCGAATTCTAATTTCAGAGAATGCTCAGTATGATCATCCATATCTTGAATACCGTAACAACGAATTTCAATCGAATCTAAATCAATCTCATGCCAACAATTCAAAAGATTACGATCCGAAGAAAACCTGATGCGAAGCATGCAAGCTTTTCAACAGATGATGTTAGATCAATTTAGTCAATTGACTAATCAACTGAGCCAACGAGCGGAAGGTAGGCTTCCCAGCCAACCCGTCAACAATCCTCGGGGTCAAACATCATCTAGTGAGGGACCATCCAACTATCAAGAATTAAAAGCTGTTACAGTGCTGAGAAGTGGGCGTGAAGTTGATAATCAAGTGGAAATGCCTACAGAAGCAAGAGAATCAGCGGAAGAGGAAGAAGGAGAAGCAGAGCAAGAAGAAGCAAGAGAAATGGAAAAAGAGAGAGTCAAAAGAAAGAGAAGAAGAGAAAGAGTCCGAGAAAAGAACAGAGAAAGGAAAGAGAAAGAGGAGGAGAAAAGAAGAGAAGAAAAAGACAAAGTAATGGAAGGCAGCCTCCTTCACTTGGCCAACAAGGGCATGAACAAGAATTAGAAATGGAATCCGCACCTTTTGTCCCAAAGGCACCATTTCCTCAATGCCTAACTCCTCCATCAAGAATGGGAAAGGGACCAACAAAAATGGAAGATATTTTCGAAACATTTAAGCAAGTAAAGATAAACCTTCCATTGCTTGAAACGATCAAGCAAGTGCCTGAGTATGCAAAGTTTTTCAAAGATTTATGCACTCGGAAGAGAAAGGCACGTAATCATGTTTCGAGGAAAGTGTTCTTGACTAATCAAGTCAGTTCCATATTGCAATTGGAAACCCCACAAAAACTAAAAGACCCTGGAGTTCTTTTTATTCCATGTGTCCTTGGTGGGCAACCAGTTGGGAAAGCGTTATTGGATTTGGGAGCCAGTGTTAATTTAATCCCATATTTATTGTACAAGAAACTCGGACTGGGTGAATTGAGACCCTAGCAGTCACTCAATCGCAGATAGATCCGTAAGACGGAGGCGTTATTGAGGATGTCTTGGTTGGAATAGATAAGTTTGTCTTTCCAAAGGATTTTGTTGTTTTGGACATGGAATCATCTTAAATCAATTAATCAAGTCCCCATCATCCTTGACGTCTGCTTTCGCCATCGCCAACGCTTGCATAAATTGTCGAGCGGTGTGTCATGGGCGTTTCTTTTGGAAACATGAAGGTTCGATTGAATATTTTCCATACGATGAACCATTTCAAGAGGATGAGGTCGATTGTTTTACATCGATCGCATGGACAAAGTAATGGATGAAGCATTACCATCAATGCTCATCAAAGAAGAAGTTGAAACGGCTTTGTTGGCCTTCTCTGAGAAAAAGGGATCTAAAAGGAGGCAGTTAGAAGAGAAAATTTGGTGTTCACCATGTCAAGATGCTCACAGTGTGCCTGAGGTAGAATCACTACCTGTTAAAGTAAAGGCTGTGCTGACCCCATCAACCGAGCAGCCATCAACTGTGAAATTGAAACAGTTGATCCAGGTATTTGATCCCGGTATTTGAGCAATGAAGTGTCGACACTTAAACTCGGCCTTCGGGAGGCAACCATTATGTTTTACTTATTTTTGTTTTCCTTTTTGTTTTTGTTAGTTCTAGAATTTAGTTTTTAGTTTAGTTTAGGTTATTTTTACTTTCCAAATACATATAGCCACATTACCTTCAATCTATTTTTGGTCATGTTCTAATTTGATGCGTATATTCTCTGCACCTGATCTTTGTGTGAGGTACTTTTCAACAGGTTTGGGGGTGCCTACTTATTTCAACCAATGAGGACATTGTCATTCTTAGGTTTGGGGGTATGGTTATCTATCTTGTGTTATGTATTTAAAATCTATCTTGTGTTATGTATTTAAAAAATAATAATAATAATAATAATAATAAATAAACAATTTTAACCATCATACATGATTTACTTTGCAGTAGTTTTCAAACTTTAGTTGATGATGCATGAGAATTTAATTTTAAGAATATTGATGGCATATTTTGATTACTTGTATCTAGGATAATGAAGCTTAATGTGATAATTTGTGGATGACTTTGAAATTCATGCTTAGAATTTGTGCACTTATACCAAGCTAAGATTTAGAAATCGATGAATTATTTTAAACGTTGGATCGTAGGTTCTTAGTGGAGACTAAACCTGGTGAGCTTTAGAGCTAATTTCCCGTCATTGATGAGTGAATACATAAACTCGGAGTTTTCTTTGAATACTAATTATTTTGCATAATCTCATACATTTTATTTTACCATGTGACTTTACATGAAATCAAATTCATATTATTGTGTTAGAATGTCGATATCTACTCAAGACAAATAGGCAAGATTACCATCTTTTAAGGATATGATGGAAGGCCATCTTTGGCTCGTTTGTGCTTAAAATGACCCACCTCATTTAAATTTATCCTTCTAGTACCCCTTTGAGCCTATTGAAAAATTTACCTTTATACATTCTTTGATAAGCCACATTAACCTTTAACCCTTACCATTTCTCGAAAATTCGGTTTTACCCTTCTTATTTAAGACGTTGGGAATGAGGGATGAAAATGAGTGAAAAGAGAGTAAGTGGAGGGATACCGAGTTGTGGTGTTATCGAGAGTGTATGGCAAAATAATAAAAAAATAAAAAAAGGAGAAAAGAGAAATTTGACAAAGAATGAAAATGTGAGGTACCATTAAGAAAAGAAATTCAAAGAAGAAGAAAGAGTGAGAAAAGAAAATATTAAAAAAAAATGGTGAGAAATTAGAAAGAAAAAGTTAGTACCTTTTTCTCGATTTCTCGTAATTTTGAATCTAAATTCCTTTCTTTCTTACCCTTTCCGAGCCCCATTACAACCCTACAAAAGACCTTCATGATCCGATCTTGCATTGGTAAGCGCCTTGTGGAGAGTAAATATGTGATACCTATGACACTTGATATGACATGCTTAGGATATTCAAGTATCTGTTCTTATGAGATCTGTTTTTTGTTCATTGATTACATCGTGTTTCATTTATCATGTGAGACCTTTTGATTTGTTTTGTATTGATCTCTCACATATTGCGAAAACTTACCCATCATCGGAGTGATTTTATTTGAGTATACCTAAAGTGAGGATTGAGTTGAGACATGAGATCCGATGATTTTCCGCTTGGACTAGTTCTAAGATGGATGAATCTTGGTTTTGGTATGCACACACTTCACGCTAAGCATGAATGAATGAGTTATCTAACAATTTGAGCATTAGATTAATTTGAATGGATACTAGCATGATTGACATGACATTGGTATTTAAGATTGATGATTCACATGTTGAACCAATTAATGATGTTTTGTTTTTGAATGGTATATATGTTATAAAAAATCATGTTTTGAAAACTCAATTTTGCCGATGGTTTGGAAGTTTGTGGGTAACTTCACCGTAAACCCTCAGAGACACAACTCCTCCACTAGGGATCACCTAGGGTTTAAAGGCTTGTTGCACATGCTAAGTGCAATCGTGTTCCCTAAAGTGGCATTTAAATTTTAGGATGTTAGTTTTATTTTTATATTTATCATTCTCTTTGCTCGAGGACTAGCAAAGTGTAGGTTTGGGGTGTGATCGGTCTTTGAAATATGACTATATTACATACCTTAAACCCTACACTTAGCAGATCGATGAAAGTATTTAATGGCTGTTGTGAAGTTTTGATGTTTACAGGTGTTTCTGACAGTTAGATCGTTCAAGTGCATAAAAGAAGGAAATTAAAGGCTATAAAAGAACTATGGATAAAAAGGTCCAAAGAAGCATTGAAAGCCATGAAGAGAATCAACTTCCATCAAGAAAGGGAAGACTTTGCATTGAAGAGTCAATCGATTGAGGCATTATTGTCAATCGATTGATGATGGAGTAAAACTCAACCCTAGAAAGTCAATCGATTGAGACATGAAATTCAATCGATTGAGACAAAAAGGCAAAAGTGTCTTAAAGGAGGTTAAATTCAAAGTTCAATCGATTGAGATCTAAGCCTCAATCGATTGAGGCAATTATTCAAAGTTCAATCGATTGAGATCTAAGCCTCAATCGATTGAGGCAACTAGGGTTAGTTTGAATCGGCTATTATAAATAAGAGGCCCACGGCTTTGTAGAGGAGGGCTTTTTGAATATAGAGTTTTTAGTGTAGGGTTATCTTCCGAGAGCTTTTAGTTTTTAATTTTAGTTTAGTTTTTTTAGTTTTAGATTTTTTTGTAAAGAGACTTGCTTAGAACATATTTTTATTTTTAGTTTTCTTTTCTCTTGGGAATGGACTTGAATGAAATTGAAGATCTTGTACCAAGGATGAGTGGCTAAAAGCTGTAGATCGGGGAAGATGCGATCCCCAGATAAGTACCCATATTTTATGTTTAATGCCATAGTATAATATTGTCATCATCAAATCGTTTTTCTCAAAGTTTGTGATTATGTTTATGTTGTTTTGATCTAAACATCATGAGATACGCTATGCTTTTAGCATGATTCATACCGCAATGTTAGGTGAGTCGTTTTTAGATAGGGTATGCCGGGTTAATGATCATGCTTAATTACTAGTCATTTGATCTTTTGGAATGATGGTGTGTTTGATGATTAATAAAACTGTGGGTTTAATAATAGAAAGGGATGCAAATCTGGGGTAGCATATTCCTTGATCTCGTTTTAAAATTTGTTCTTAAATTTCTCATTACAAAATTTTTAGATTAATTTATTTTCTTTCTTGCAATTAGAAAAGTGTTAAGTTTTTGGTAAAAATTAAATCTGCCCTTGGTACTTCCTCGGGGATGTTTTCAAAATCTCTAGGAAGAATTGATTGAAATTTCACATTTCCCTGTGGGTTCGACACCCTTGTTCTTGCCTTACTAGAACAGATCTTGTACACTTGCAAGGGTTAATTTAAAATCGATCAATACCCAACCGACACGGCGGGATATCCGTGACCAACACGGGAGAATATCTGTGACCGGTACGGCGGGATATCCGTACAAATTGTGTACCGATTTGGCGGGATATCCGTTCTTTGATTTTCCCAGTGAAAATACTTCGTTTGATACAAGTCACCTCATGCAAAGAGTCTTGGGCATTGTGCAATGGTTTATGTGAGCGACGATGGTGGGTACTTCTATCGTGAGCTCGAAGCTATATTGCTCGAAGAATTATTTAAGTAATTCTTTTAAGTGTGTTTTTTAACGGTGTGCTCCATCCAAATGATGAGAGATGTATTTTGAAACTATGCATTAGTCATCCCTTTCGAATAATGATAAATGCTCTAGATTTTCGTTCATATGTTAAGAATTGTGTCATGAAAGATTTGTGATGTAAGATAATATACATGCTAGTTGTTTTCCTTATTGAGATATGATGTAGCTCACCCTTCGATTATACGTCACAGGTTCAGAGTTAGCAGAGGACACCAAGGACCAAGATTTAGAGGACTCGGACTACGTGCCTGTAGAGGAATCAAAACCCCCTCAAGAGGATTTCTTTTAGTAGACGTGTGCTGTATCCCTTTGATAATTTTGAGAACTCAATGTAAGGCTTGGTATGTCCGGCCAATTATGTTTTGTAGGATATTAAATTCTGGGATACTTATTCTTTTTGCGAATCATCTCTATGTGACTTTTGGTTGTGTCACTGATGGTTCGGTTTGGTTCTTTTATTTATGTGATTGGCATGACGATTGAACTTTCCTTTGTAAGCAAGGGCTATCTAATATAGAAGAAGGGTTTAATTTCTTATGGGGACATTATCTGTGTAGTTAGATGTGTTTTATTTCAGATTTTGGTGTGGATATACCAAGTGTTCTATGTGAAGTATAGGATACGACCTAAAGGATTGTATTGACGGTGCGAGTTTCGGGGTAGTTAAATGTAATAACTCTAACTTTTCGCTAACCCCATAGGTCAGGTGTGCATGTGAATGTGAATAAGTGTATGGTGGGGTTCACAAGGGAACCTAGGCACCAACACACAACTTGGCATGTGCATGTGACTAACACACAGGGTATTAGAGGTTTATTAAACACCTATGTACAATGTGTGAGTAACAAGCTAACAAGCTCAAGTGTTGAGATAAAAAGAGGTCTCCCACGTGGGACTCTTTTGTTTTGGTTATTGAGTTGTTGAGAGAGAGGAAGAGGTTAGAGAAAGAAGGGATTTGGATTCGTGGGATTTGATCCAAGGAAGTTCAAGGGAGATTGAGCGAAGGTGTAAGAGGATTAAGATTGCACGATCGCAACGATCTCGTGTGAATGTATGGATTTAAAGTGAAGGATAGAGTAGCTTTGAGTTTCTTTTTAGCCTTGTGGGTTGTTAAGGGACAAAGATCCAATCCATGGAGAAATCAAGGCATTAAAGGTAAGAATTTAATGCTATTTATGTTGAAAATATAATATTTAATATTCTTTAGGAAATAGAGTTAAAAATAGTTAAGATTTGGCGAGGATCGAGTTTGGGGAAAACTCATATTTGAAATGTCTCAGAGATATGACTTGAACAGCCTCGCGAGAATTTAAGAAAAGCTGTGAGAATCCTGTATCTCACTCACGCGAGGACTTAAAGGCAAAAAGGTCTCGCTCGAGCAAGGCCTCGTGAAAACTCATCAAACAATTTAATGTTAGTTCGGTCGCGCGAGATTTGGACCAATTTTTGCTCGCGCGCCGAAGACTCGGGGCTCGCTCGCGCGAGGAACATGGTACTTCACCTTATTCTTTTCTTCTGAATTCTTCAGTAGTATGTGTTATTAGTTCTTTTAAGCGTTCTTATAGGGTGTTTGGGTACTTTGATTATAGGAGTGACGTGAGGAGATTATGTGAATGCGCTTTTGATGCTATTTGGTTTAATCCCCGTGTGACTCCGTTCGAGGTAGGGAAAACTCCGTAGTATGTGTATTTGCTTTCAACTAGCATATGTGTAGTGATGTGACAAAAATGCATATGTTTTCAAACTTTTATTTTCAAATAGCATGAATTCAATTACATAGTTTAAACATGCCATATTAGACAATGTGATCACCAAGAGGAAATTGTGTGTGTGTGCATGTGCAATGTGTGTGAGTCCTAAATCCTAAATTGTGAGGCATGTGAAAGATGTGTGTGTGTGTGTGTGACATCAATAGTGGTGAAATAGAGTATGTGTGGACATGTGACATTCTTGATTTAATATAATTAGCACAAACTCACGGTGATAAACTATATGTAATCTTACATATTGGATTTCAGGTTTAATTGTGAATACCCAACCGACACGGTGGGATATCCATGACCGACACGATGGAATATCCGTGACTGGTACGACGGGATATCTATACATATTGTGTATCGGTTTGGCGGGATATCCTTTCTTTAATTTCTATAGTGGAAATACTTCGTTCGGCATAAGTCACCTCATGCAAAGGGACTTAAGCATTGTGCAATGGTTCATGTGAACGACGATGGTGGGTACTTCCATCGGGAGCTCGAAGCTATATTGCTCGAGGAATTATTTAAGTAATTCTTTTAAGTGTGTGTTAAGGGTGTATTCCGTCCAAATGATGAGAGATGTATTTTGAAACTTTGCATTAGTTATCCCTTTCGAAAAATGATAAATACTCCAGATTTTCGTTCATATGTTAAGAATTGTGTCATGATAGATATATGTGATATGAGATAATATACATGCTAATTGTTTTCCTTATTGAGCTATGATGTAGCTCACCCTTCGACTATACGTCATAGGTTCAGAGTTAACAGAGGAGATCGAGGACCAAGATTTAGAGGACTCGGATTACGTGCCTGTAGAGGAATCAGAGCCCCCTCCAGAGGATTTCTTTTAGTAGACGTGCGATGTAGCCCTTTGATAATTTTGAGAACTCAGTGTAAGGCTTGGTATGTCCGACCAATTATGTTTTGTAGGATATTAAATTCTGTGATACTTATTCTTTTTGCGAACCATCTCTATGTGACTTTTGGTTATGTCACTGATGGTTCGGTTCGGTTCTTTTATTCATGCGATTGGCATGACGATTGAACCGTCTTTTGCAAGCAAGGGCTATCTAATATAGAAGCAGGGTTTAATTTCTTATGGGGACATTATCTATATAGTTAGATGTATTTTATTTCAGATTTTAGTGTAGATATACCAAGTGTTCTATGTGAAGTATAGGATATGACCTAAAGGGTTGTATTGACAGTGCGGGTTTCGAGGTAGTTAAATGAAATAACCCCCAATTTTCGCTAACCACGTAGGTCAGGTGTGCGTGTGAATGTGAATAAGTGTATATGGTTCACAAGGGAACCTAGGCACCAGCACACAACTTGGCATGTGTATGTGACTAACACATTGGGTATTAGAGGTTTATTAAACACCTATGTACGGTGTGTGTGAGTAACAAGCTAACAAGCTCAAGTGTTGAGGTCTCCCACATGAGACTCTTTTGTTTTGGCTATTGAGTTGTTGAGAGAAAGAAAGAAGGGATTTGGATTCGTGAGATTTGATCCAAGGAAGTGCAAGGGACGTTGAGCGAAGGTGTAAGAGGATTAGGGCAACACGATCGCGACGATCTCGTGTGAATGTATGGATTTAAAGTGAAGGATAGAGTAGCTTTGGGTTTCTTTTTAGCCTTATGGGTTGTTAAGGGACAAAGGTCCAATCCATGTAACAATCAAGGCCTTAAAGGTAAGGATTTAATGCTATTTATGTTGAAAATATAACATTTAATGTTCTTTAGGAAACAGAGTTTAAAATAGTTAAGATTTGGCGAGGATCGAGTTTGGGGAAAACTCATATTTGAAATGTCTCTGATTCTCGCGCGCACAAGCTTAAGGGCTCGCTTGCGCGAGCCTCAGAGATATGACTTGAACAGCCTCGCGAGAATTTAAGAAAAGCTGTGAGAATCCTGTATCTCGCTCACGCGAGGATTTAAAGGCGAAAAGGTCTCGCTCGAGCAAGGCCTCGCTCGACACTCATCAAACAATTGAATGTTAGTTCAATCATGCGAGGTTTGGACCAATTTTTGCTTGCGCGCTCGAGCCTCGGGACTCGCTCGCGCGAGGAACATGGTACTTCACCTTGTTCTTTTCTTTTGAATTCTTCAAGAATATGTGTCCTTAGTTCTTTTGGGCATTCTTATACGGTGTTTGGGTACTTTGATTATAGGAGCGACGTGAGGAGATTATGTGAATGCGCTTTTGATGCTATTTGATTTAATCCCCGTGTGACTCCATTCGAGATAGGGAAAACTCCGTAGTATATGTATTTGCTTTCAACCAGCTTATGTGTAGTGATGTGATAGAAATGCATGTGTTTTCCGACTTTTATTTTCAAATAGCATGAATTCAATTACATAGTTTAAACATGTCATATTAGACAATGTGATCACGAAGAGAAAATGGTGTGTATGTGTGTGAGTCCTAAATCCTAAATTGTGGGGCATGTGAAAGATGTGTGTGTGTGTGACATCAATAGTGAGGAAATGGATTATGTGTGGACATGTGACAATCTTGATTTACTATAATTAGCACAAACTCACGGTGATAAACTATATGTAATCTTGCATATTGGATTTAAGGTTTAGTTGTGAATACCGAACCGACATAACGAGATATCCGTGATCGGTACGATAGGATATCCGTACAAATTGTGTATCGGTTTGACGAGATATCCGTTCTTTGATTTTTACAGTGAAAATATTTCGTTCGACACAAGTCACCTCATGCAAAGGGACTTGGGCATTATGTAATGGTTCATGTGAACGATGATGGTGGGTACTTCTATCGGGGGCTCGAAGCTATATTGCTCGAGGAATTATTTAAGTAATTCTTTTAAGTGTGTGTGTGTTAAGGGTGTGTTCCATCCAAATGATGAGAGATGTATTTTAAAACTATGCATTAGATATCCCTTTCAAATAATGATAAATGCTCAAGATTTTCGTTCATATGTTAATAATTGTGTCATGAAAGATATGTGTGATATAAGATAATATACATGCTAGTTATTTTCCTTATTGAGCTATGATGTAGCTCACCCTTCGACTATACATCACATGTTCAGAGTTAGCAGAGGAGACCGAGGACCAAGATTTAGAGGACTCGGACTACATGCTTGTGGAGGAATCGGAACCCCCTTCAGAGGATTTCTTTTAGTAGACGTGCGCTGTAACCCTTTGATAATTTTGAAAACTCAGTGTAAGGCTTGGTATGTCCGACCAATTATGTTTTGTAGGATATTAAATTTTATGATACTTATTTTTTTTGTGAACCATCTCTATGTGACTTTTGGTTGTGTCACTGATGGTTTAGTTCGGTTCTTTTATTCATGCAATTGGCATGACGATTGAACCGTCTTTTGGAAGCAAGGGTTATCTAATATAGAAGCAGAGTTTAATTTCTTATGGGGACATTATCTGTGTAGTTAGATGTGTTTTATTTCAGATTTTGGTGTGGATATACCAAGTGTTCTATGTGAAGTATAGTATACGACCTAAAGGGCTGTATTGATGGTGAGGGTTTCGGAGTGCCGAAATTCGGGCTGTCAGCCTTTATGTGCCACTTGTACAGTTGCTTCTTGAGATATAGACGACTTGTCAGTGATTTCATTATCTAAAGATTCTCCAATTTGGCCCACATAGAGGCCACCGAGTTCTCCCGCATCACATTATACATAATCTCCTTCGTTAGACATAGTTGAATCATACTACACGCTTGAAGTTTGAATTCTTTCCAATCACCATATTCGTTGGCTTACCCGTAAGCCCTTTCAATGCCTTGTGCAACCCTTATTGAATTAAGATATTTCAAACTTGTACTTGCCACAAGCCGAAATTAATCTTTCTGACGAATTTATAAACCTCAAACCTCGTAGTCGAAACTTTTACAAACTTTGATGTCATCTCCGATCGCGGAAGCTCACAAACTAACCAAGGATTTCACGATGAACGATCAAATAAGAATGCAAAAATAGAAGGAAATCAACCACAAACATACGCGAGACAATATTTACGTGATTCTACAATATGCCTACGTCTACGGGCAACGATAATTCACTATATTAATGATCTCACAAGAATACAAGAACACTCAAGCCTCACCAAATCTCTCCTCAAAACCCTAGATAGGTTTTCCAAAGCTTTACAATGATATCTCAACTCTATAATTTGACAAAGAGCTTTCCCTTCATATATAAAACACAAATCCTACTTCTAATTCAAGAGAGACTAGCCTTATATAGATCTAAATCATACTTCTACTCTAAGAGGAACTAGCCTTATATAGAGTCAAAACGTAACTAAGTCGTCGCATGTCCTCAAAGTTAAAGTCAAACAACAATTCATCCTCTAAGTTAGAGCCAAACAACAATTATAAATCATTCATTTTCAGTCATTAATCATGCCTAAGGAAAAAAAAATAAGACGTGGGAACATGTTACTAAAGTTGGTAATAAGTTGAGATATAATTAGTATAAGAATTGATAAATGATGAGTTGGTATAATTTATAATTAGTATAAGAATTGACCCGAGTTTCTTATCCGGTCTGGCACATAAACTTGACCGATCAGGCCAGGTCAGGTTGGGAATGAGGTATCCAACCCAACCTTTAGGGCAAATCGGGTTGGGTATGCTCGGGTTGACGCGACCTAATATTTTTTATTTAAAGTTAAGGAGAAAATAGGGGTATCCTTGACCACGTCGTAGTGGTCGTTAGGTGCACCATCGTTAGGTCATTTCCTATGTTTGACAACAAAGTTGTGCCACTGAAAATAATAGGAAAATTAAATTTTTTTTTTATTGGAAAAAAATAAATCCCTCTAAAATAGGGAGATTTCATCGAAAATCTTTTACCACCCTCCCCTCTTTTTATTGCTTGAGAACTCTCTCTCATTGATTTTTCTCTTTCTCTCTCTCTCTCTCTCTCTCTCTTTATGAATAAATTGAAATAAAATCAACTGGCGAAAAATAAATAAATAAATAATAAAATAATAATAAATAAAAATATAAAATATAAAATAAAACATAAAATGAAAAATGAAAAATAGAAAATAGAAAAATTAATAAATTAATAAATTAAAGATTAAAAAAATAAAAAATAAAAATAAAAATAAAAAAATAAATAAATAAATAAGAAAATAATAAATAAATAAAGAAAATAATAAATAATAAATAAGATAACATAAAAAAATAAAATAAAATAATAATAATAATAAATAAAAATAATAAATAAAGATAATATATATAACAAAAAAATTATAAAAAAAATAAAAATTTCTTTCTCGCCTCCGATTGCTCTTTCTCATCGAATCTCTCTCTCTCTCTCTCTCTCTCTCTCTCTCTCTCTCTCTCTCTCTCTCTCTCTCTTGTAGCTCACTCTTACGGCTTACCATTCTCGTAATCTCTCTCTCACTGAATCTCCCTCTCCGGTCTCTCTCGCTTCTCAATTCGCTCTCTCTAATTATTTATTTGATTTGTGTTGTGTACACTAAAGATATATGGTGCTCCCCTTTCTCTTTCCTAATCTTTATTTTTTAGATATCTCTTTCACTTTTATAATCTCTCTTTTTAAGATTTCTCTTTCTCTCTTTGAATCTCTCTCCTAATCTCTATATACATTTCTCTTTAAAAAAAAAAATTTCTCTCTCTCTTAATTTTCGTCTCTCCCTAAATCTGTCTCTTTCTCTCTTTTAATTTTTCTCTCACGAAATCTCCCTCAAAATAGAAAGTTTGATTTATTGGGAGTGCAAGATGTACACTATCGATGGTGCTTATTTTCTATTTTATATGTGCAATTATTCAATCCAAACACTGAAAAATAATGAATTCCTATAAATTCCCAAAGAGCTAGAATCCATTGGATCTATAAATCATTTTCTTACGTTTTCTGAAAAATTAATAAACAGACCCTTAGGCCTCGTTTAGGTGTTTCCTGATTTTTCCCATAAAATCTCATATTCTTGAGCACTTAAATGCCTGCAGATTCTTAGCAGATTCAGATTCCTGATTTTTCCCATATGCGTTCTTAAGTTACTCAGATTCCTGACTTTTCTTATAAAAGATGAAAATCCTTCGTTTTTAAGTTCCTCTCAGAAAATCCTCAAAATCGATTCAATTGGTGGTTATACTATAACCGTAGAAACATTATCTAATCATCGGTATATATGTCGTATTCGAATTTCTTTCAAAATTTACGGGCAATCATTCAAGATGGAGCTGAACATATTTGACGGAGTCATTAAATCCGAATCTAATTTAGTGGCCATTACTTTTAATATAGTATTAATATTTTGAAAATACAAGAATAACCAGCCATTACAAAGACAAACTTTAAAACAATATATAGCACCAAAAAATTCATTTTTACATACACCTAACATTTTTACACACACCTAATTAACATCTTATGGTATGGTCCGATCGCCCACTATTTCAGATGTGTGTCATGTTGGATCAACATGTGAACATTTGATGGTAGGCTCGTGATCTCAACATCTATTGTATGGAAGATTGAGACATAAAACAAGATACATCATCTAATCCAAAGAGGTCAACGGTATGTATGGTCTTTCTTTAAGTGGTGTGCCAATAAAAAAAATGGGTGGGGCAGTAACAATGCTCTTAAATAAGCTCAGTCCTGCAATTGACAATTGGCTAGCGTTATATATGATTCAACAATTTTCTAATTCAAGGCAGTTAACAATTTTTAATGGTAAAAATGCATATGTTTTTCAAATGAAAAACAGTTGCAAATAATGTCACCCTTTCTAGAATACATGACATTATTTTAGCTTTAAAAAATTATATATGGATTAAAGAATTTATTTCTCTACATATAGTAATATAAAAATTAATGATTAATAAATATTAATAAAAAATATTTAAAAAATTAATATATGACCTTGCCATGGCGTGGCGAGCCTCCTCACCATATTGCCTTAACTACCTTGATATATATATATATATATATATATATATATATATATATATATATATATATATATAGGGAGCCGGTTAGGTCCTCCAATGGAGGACAGTGACCGTCCTCCAAGATCCACGTGGAGCACAGGTGGACAGTTTAGATCAATATGAAAAAAAAAAATCGAAAAATAAATTTTAAACCCACAAGTCAAAGTTTGACGATTTTCATTGGTTCACATTTCACGGTTCAAAATATACACGTTAGTGATGAGTTTTTAATCTATTTATTTTTCAAAGATGATCTAAGCAATGCACCCAAGGTCCACGTGGCACCGAAAAAGTATTTTGGGTGCCACGTGGAGCTCCACGTGAAAGGTTGGAGGGCGGTGACGGTCCTCCCATGAAGGACGGAAGCCTTTTCCATATATATATATATATAAGAGACAGAGAGTCAGGACGCTACCCACAAGGTAGTTGGGCGCCATGTTGCACCAACCCGAAGATTAGGTGCCACGACAACGTGCCCCAGCTTAGCCAGGTACCAGATGAAAAAAAAATTTAAAAGGATTTTTATCCACTGTTAAAAATGTGGTCAAAGTTGGGTAAAATCAAATTCACCGAGATGGGTGAGCGCCACCATATGTTTGACATGTGATGCAAAAAAAAACCTTAAAACTTTTTTTTTTAGATAGCATGCCACATGGCTGCACGCGTGCGCACACACACACGCTCACACACACACACACACACACACACACCCGTCCCCCCGCTCGCACCCACCCACCCACACACGCCTGCCCCTGCGCGCGCGCGCACACACATTGTGGTCTACCTACCTCCATGGACCTAGCCTTATAACAATCTACGTGGAGCCCAAAAAACTGTTTTGGTGACACGTGGACCAAGGGAACATTGCATATATCAGTTCAAAAAAAAAAATTTGCAACTCCATGGAAAAGGTAAAAAAATCGACTACATTCAGTAGTGTCCAATAATACACTATATCACACCAGATTTCAAATTGTTTCCGAAAATAAAAATTAGTGATGAAATGCCCCTTTGGTCTACATGGCACCATAACAGATTTTTGGGTGTCACGTGGCACCTTCTTTAGCGGCTGTCCATGATGAAAGTAGACCAGCAGTCTATGGATGCTTTTCCACACATATATGCCAAAATCCCAAGTATGCTAATCAATCATTCATTAAAAGAGTAGATGTTATATGGGTGATTCAGTCACCTAGTGAGAGAAGATTATTTTCCAACATAGAGAATTTACTCTAAAATTTTCAATGACTAGATTTGAACAATCCTTCTGAGGACTCACCCAAACAAAAAATCAAAAACATTCCAGAGAGGTAGAACACATGAACATTTATACTCTCTGCTTAAATCTAACAAGTAACAAGGGATCTAACGATCTGCATCAAGTATTGAATAGTTGTTAATACAATCGATTAAGAGTTGAGCAACATCACAGTATAGCACAAGCAATGGGAATTGTTTCCTGTCACTTAAGATATATACTGGCAGGCCCATACAGCTCTCACCCATCTTCTAAACAAGGTAAATTTCATACAAAACTTGATATGCCTAGCAATACATATGAAACCATCCATATAAATTTGTCTTGTTATCCAAAATTTGCCAAGCTAACAATTTTACAAAAACAAGTCTTCTCTTTGTACAAAAATTACTTCCTGATAATATTTCTAAGGCTGCCAAGTGAAGTTAATAAATTTACCCTAGAAGGAACATGTATTTGCAGGTGGCTTCAATTGAATGATATCAGTTTTTTACAGACTGTAGAATAATATCCCAAAGAGAGACAACACATTCAATTCTTGAGTTCAGACAAAATATTAATTATTAAATTTTAAAAAGATATAAAGTTCCTATTCTTAAGTGACAGTTTACCAAATAACATTAACAGCTCGGGGTTGGAGTCAAATAGAAATTAACATTAAAATGTCAATTTTTTAATAGTGGACGTTTCAATCCAGAAAAGTAACAAGGAAAAGAAAAGCAAAAAACAATAAGACTGCTTTTGAAAGAGTAAGACTACGCACGGTCCGGGGTAAAACCATCCCACAAAGCCATGAACTCAGTCTTCACGGTAGCTTCATGGTCTGTCATACGACGCTGTCCCAAAAACCTGTCGACCTCATCAATAAAAATAATGGCAGGTTGGAGCTTATGAGCCAAACTGAATACGGCAGCCACTGCAAAATTCCAGTAGGATATCATAGACTTAGAAAAGGGGAAAAATCTTATTTTAGACAAAATTTATTAAGTAATTTCACAAATCATAGACCACATGAACAATTACAAAGAACATGATATATTCAATAACTAAAGGTAACAGAACTCAATTTAGAAGACGTTCAAGCAAACAAATAGACAAATTGCAAGTTGTGACATTATGTATTGATGAAGAATAGTTTTAAGCCATAATAAGTTTGAAGACTTATGACCGTCATGACTCATGAAAAAATAATACAAAAGCATGGTATGACAGGTCAACACTTTGCAGCATAAAGAAACATTTATACCGTTAACTCCAACTTTTTGTTGATACATGAGTTCCTTGCAAAATATTTAGACAAAGCAAATTAAAATTTTCAGGTTTCATTCATATTTTTCAACCTTTTAAGAGATGCCACGTGTCGGACCATAATAACCAAGTTCAGATTCGCTACTAATTCGGCAGGGGGTCAGGTCACTTTAATTCAGATAAAATTAGGAAAGATTTGGGGAAAATTCGTGGATTATTAAAAGTTATCAAAAAATACAAAAAGATATCTGAAGTCTTAACCTATTCAAAGTTTTCAAAAATGATGTTTTTAAGCAATAAAATAGGTGCATTACATAATCCACATACATAACAAATTCACAATCATAAAGAACAATACAACGCATGTTTAAAGCATGTATCACAAATTCAAGATCATAAAATTTCAAAAAAATTCGGCGGATCACCGCATCGGCTCATTAGTTAGTGAAAAGTTCAGCGAGTCGCCTATTCGGAGAACTTTTTCCGAGTTTTTGAAATAAGTTGGAGAATTTTTGTGACAGATGGTTGGACTCAAGTTTGGGTTCATTACAAACCTTATGCATCCCATTTCTAAGACAAATCCCCAAATACGAACGTGTGTATATATATATACACATTCGTATTTGGGGTATATATATATATACAACAAGCCGAATTCCAGTCAAGCAGGGGTTCCAAAGAGTATTCATCTGCCTAGTTGCATGTAGTCTGGGGTTCTTATCAGCTTGCAGTCCTTTCATAGGGCTCGATGTTTGATAAAGAAAGGCATTAATTCAAACCAATTAGTTTAATTTTGGTAAATTCAGGAAAAAAATATATTATATAATATGTTTGAAGTTAGAAATAACGGTTTTAATAAACAAAATAACCTATAAGATATTTGATGAAAGGCACATCTATAATTGCATAATCTTTGTAACCATACAGATGCATATGCATGGTTCATCTGAGTTATTTTCAATAAATTTGGGAAAATTTGATACAAAGGATTTTAGTGTTCTTTTTTCTTCCAAATTTGTGACTATGACCTATAGTAATTGTATGATTAATGGATCGCCTTTTGTAAATTTGCTTAAGTATCCAGAAATCCATCATCGCACTAAATGGTCGTGTGTACTATAAAAATGCATGATAATCATTAAAAATCTTCCTTAGAGTATAGTATGGGATGAAATCTGCTTACATGTATATATAAGTATCTACGTAATTTTTATCATATAAAGACGAGCCATAAACTCATTAAACCACAGGTTAAAAGCTCAGCAAAGTCGTTATGACTTTGCTCAGTGACTTGGTTTTGTAGGTGGCTCTAAAATGTTTCACTTGCTTGGAAGTTTGGAAAGAAGATGAGTCTGCCAACTTGACCCAAAACAGGAAGGCTATGCAAATGTTTTGATGCACAAAAATCAAAGAAGAGTCTATCTCGTAGCTGCATATAGCTCTACATCTCTCCTAAGCTTCAACTCAACACAAGACCAGCAAGTGGCACTTCGATTGAAGAAATATTTTTGTAACAAGGCTGCGGTATGACCTATTTTTGTAATAAGGCTATAACAGCTCGAGAAGATTTGGAATAATACAAACACAAAAAGAAGGGGAAGAAAACCAATAAGGACTTGGGGGGCAGTAGTGAGAAGTGACAAAAAGATTTTAGCCCTAAACAAAATGATTGGACAAATAGGACTCACAAAGCCGACCCAAATAGATAGGACAAAGAGACAATGATGGTGATGATGAAGTATTTCCTTGTATCGGTAAATGAATCCCCCCAATTCCCTATCCCACTTCCTTGGTTACCACCACAGAATAGACCCAATGTTTTTTACACAAATACAAATCCCTATTAGCATTTCAAAATCCTAGCAGAACCCACTATGCAAAGATCCCTTGAGACCTGAATTATTAGTACTTGAACTAAATTATATTTAGCCCACTGTCAGGTGTCATTTGATGATCTGAAAGCCACATCAAAGAAGGTATAGGAGATTCAAGCAGTACTCTGTTCTACTACTAAGGCTATCTTCAACACCCCTTCAAAACACATTAAAAAAGTACCTCATTCTGCAACTTCAATCATAAAGCTGAATACCTCATTCTTGCTATCTCAAAATTTGGCTTTAACAGAGAACATACACTAAAAAAAGCATGACATTGCTCCACTAACATTCTTGTGCTGTTTTCTTTAGCTTCTGAAAACAATGGAGATTTCACTACAAAACTATGGACTCACAAAATGCCCACATGTCAGTAAATGAGAAATAAAGAAGTTTGTTAGCCAATCAATGCAATATTATGAACAAAAACCTATAACCATAAACAAGGTTACACAAAACCATCCACTTTTCAATTTCGCAGCAATGAAACTATGATAGCAAATCATATCAATTAGTTTACTGAAAATCCTGCAGATGACAAAATGTGAAACCAAACCTACCAAGCTTTTGTGCATCACCAAACCATTTGCTCATCAAATTTGATACCCTCACGGTAATAAAAACAGCTCCAGACTCTTTTGCTATGGCCTTAGCAAGCATTGTCTTTCCAGTTCCAGGTGGTCCATACATCAATACTCCTTTCTATGGACTGAGAAGCTTCCCATGAGCAAACAATTCTGGTCTCCGTAGTGGAAGAATCACTAGCTAGTTCAAGTAATGCTTGCTTGACTGATTCCAAACCTCCAATTGACTCAAACTCCACATCGATGTTGGCAGGAATTATAACATCACAGACTATTTCATCCTGCAAGCTCATTAAAAGATAAAATCTCAAATAGGATAAAAGAAGATGTGAAGTATTAAAAATCTTCCTAGTAAACTTTGAAAACAAAGGAAGCATCTGACCATAAATTCTCGAAGTGCTAAATACTATTTATAGCACCACCGTTCATAAAAAAATCAGACCAATTAAAAATTTGCACCATATAAAGTGCCGAGTATCTCAATTCTCAGCCCATCTTATGCAACCAAAGAAGAAACCCAAAAGAATTGTTACATTTTAAATCTATATAAAAATACATATATGAGGAACTGTGTTATAGTGAACAAAGGAATTATTTAATAAAATAAGGGGAATGCATTGAACTATTTCCTAGAAAGCCGGTATCTAAATGCTCCATGGTTTCAATGGAAGGTAAAGGATAATAACCCCTTTGGCCTCTGCCTTTCTCATTTTGAACAAGCATCGGTATCTGTAACATTTGAATCATCAATTGTAAATTAAAAGCTAAAGAAATATGGAAAATTTGGAAACTGAAAATTATATAATTTGAGAAGTTTTAGAAGTTTTAGAAGCAATTTCTAAAATGGAGAACAATTCTCATCATAAGTTTTAAAAACATACAAAAGGAAACATTGGAGACACCAAATGCATCTGTGTTTAGTCAAATCCTTTGCACACATCTATATCGCCTTTAGTTTAGCCAATAGAAGCAGGAACTCCGCCATTGCTGGTCCCAAGCCCGGATGAGAAAGGAGGAGGGTTAGTGTTATGTTAGCAGCCAACTGTAACAACTCCCTCCAAATCCCTATAATGAGACGTATTATGAACATACATTTTGCGGCGTCCCCGGCTAGCGATTCATTGCAATGGACCTCGATTGTAGTGAGAAGTAGGCAAAGGATAGCTAGGCCATCGCAGGAGAGTCTTACGACACAGCATAGATTAATAGTTTTGGGCGTTCTGATCAAGAGCTAAGTGACGAAAAGAAGACAAAAGATCCGGAAAAAATTAAATGGTGGATAATAAAAGGAGACAAAATAACGACCTTTAAAGAGAAAATGAACGGCCAAGAAGTATGGTAGTGGGAAGAGGATCCAATTAAAAGGAGAGCAATGACAACCTTTAAAGGAAAATGAGTGGCCAAGAAGCATGGTGCCAAGAAGGTGATCCAAATGAAAAGGAGTACAAAAAGAAACTTGATGGTAGAATGCTAACATTCAAAAGGCAATTGTTGAGAAGAACAAGTGTTTTAAAGAGTGATACAAAGAACAAGAATTACAGATGATCTTGAAAGATATAAGCTCGCCAAAAGAGAAGCTAAGAAAGTTGTGAGTAAAATTAAGTAAGAAGAACAAAACAATTTATATACTAGGCTGGGAACAAAAGGAGAGCAAGAAATCTATAAACTTGTCAAGATTAGAGAAAAGAAAACTAGAGATCTCGACCAAGGAGCATTAGGGATGAAGATCAAAGGGTCTTGGTGAAAGAGGATGAGTTGAAAAATAGATGGCAAAAATGCTTCAAAGATCTATCAAACACAAAATATGCGAAATAAGTAGATGAAGAAGAAGAATCAAACCAAGGGCTGATCAACGACATATCGAAATTTGAAGTAAAATTAGCCTTAGCAAGATGAGGAAAAGAAAGGCATTAGGAGCAGATGTGATACCTATAGAAGTCTGGATTGTTTTATGAGAGAATAAACTAAACTAGTTGACTAAATTATTCAATAATAAGACGTTAAAAATAAAGAAAATGTCTAAGGAATTGAGGAAGAGCATTGTGGTCCCTTTTTATAAGAATAAAGGAGATATCTAACATTTTGTCAACTATCGAGGCATTAAGCTAATGATCCAGACTATGAAACTTTGGGAGAGAATAGTTGCACAATGACTACGACAAGAATCAAATGTATCCGAGAACCAGTTTGGATTTATGTCGGGAAGATCAACAACGAAAGTAACATTCCTATTGAGGTGACTTATGGAGAAGTTTAGAGAGAGAAGGAAAAACCTACATATGAACTTTATTGATTTAGAAAAGGCTTATGATCAAATGCCGAGACATATAATACGGTGGACGCTAAGGAAGGAATGCATCTCAAATTTATATATTGAGATTATCCAAAACATGGATGATAAGGCAGTAACTAGTGTAAGAACGACGTGGGAGAGACGAGTGAGTTCCCTGTCCGAGTTGAGTTGCATCAAGGATCTGCCTTGACCCCTTATTTGTTTACCTTTGTCATGGATACATTAACCATAAATATACAAGAAGAGACCTTTGGTGTATGTTATTTGCAGATAACGTAGTTTTAATTGCCCAACAAGGAAAAAAATAAATTGTAAGTTGTAATTATGGAGAAAAGCTTTGGAGTTGAGAGTTTTGAAAATTAGTAGAACATACAAAATACATGGAGTGCAAATTTAGTGATCAAGATAGTCTAGAAGAGGATTGAGTCAAAATAGAAAATCATTTAATGTCACAGTGCCATAGCTTTCGCTACTTAGGCTCTACTTTATAATCAGATGGTGGATTTGAAGATGACGACTCAGATACGATTAATCCAAGTTGGTTGAAATGCAGGCAAGCTAGCGGAGTTTTGTGCGACCCAAGAGTTTCACTTAGCTTAAAGGGACGTTTTTTATAAGATGGCGGTTAGACATGACATATTATATGGTGTGGAATATCGAGCTACAAAAAAGCGACAAGAAGATACAGTACTTGTGTAACGACCCAAATTTTCTTAATTTTATTTAACGGTATTAGATGATGTTTTGCACTATGCACAGTGTTAGCGACCGGAACCAACCCTATTTTTAGAAAACCTATTTAATCTACATAACTCTCTTTCACTTTTCTTATTCTAATCTTTCAAGAAACCCTAGCCATCACTTAACTCTTTTTCTTCTAAGAAACCCTAGTCGTCACAACATCTCTTGCTTAACTCACCTCTCCCAAAACTCTCTAATCTCTTCCCTAAAAATTTTCGTATGTTCTTCCACAAGAACCACTGCGATCCATTTCTACCATCAAGATCAAGGAGGAAGGAATAGAAGAAACCTTGGACGAACCGACGCGTTGGACGTTGATCTCTTCAACCCTAATCGTCGTAGATCTACCGTTCACGCTTAACAAGTGGGTACCCATCAATCCACTCTGTACTTCTCAGATCTCGTCGCGTAGGGTTCGTTCGATCCCGTATCGACGGGCAAAATAAAATGAACCTGTATAGTTCTTTTTATATAAAAATCGCTATTAAAAAAAAAGAGTGAAATGGATAACCTTAATTATGGTGTTATTTTAATTGTCCTTTTGTTCTTCTTTTCCTTTTTGGATCTTATTTTCGGAACCCTAGAAATTACAGAAACTCCAAAACCAATCAATCAATTCAAGTTGCGATCGATCGATTCCGAACCGAACAAAGGGTATATTAATTGCGTATAATCGATCGATTAATTTTAATTTATGATCGATCGATTTTGGATTGAACTGTTTTACCTATTCGCATTAATTACGATTGATCGATCGATTCCGAACCAAACCAAATGACGTCTTACTCATTAAGTTCGATCGATCGATCGATTATGAACTAAACCAAATGAGTTATTTACATTTAATTTGCGATCGATCAATTCCAAATCCGTTTGATCGATTTGCGTCCGAATAAACAACATTTTTCACTTTATATCCTCTATCGATCGATTCCAAGACCGATCGATCGATTCTTCAACATGCTATTGTTCCTTTCGATTTACAATCCGGTGTATGTCACCTTACGCTCTTCTGTACACCCAATTTGAGACCCAGCCTAGAACTCAGATTTTGGAACCGATTCGAGGTCTAATGCCCCGAATCATCGATATCTTTTGATGAGGTATTAAGTACTCTGTCCCTGATGTATCATGACTAAAATTCCTACGCAGGCTAATCTTAAGATAAGGTCTTTCGATCGATGATCTTGATAGATTCAAACTTTAAATCTTCATACCTCCTATGTGTAATGATATGTAATATATATATATATATATATATATATATATATATATATATATATATATACCTGTGTATGTGTAATGTAACTTTAAACTCAATCCATTTACTAAGCAAAACAAGAGGATGATTTCTATCACTTGTATGTTGTATGAGTTAAGGACATGTTAGGTCAGATACGCGAGAGTGTGAGATCATGCCTACGCTTGGGTGTGATGTTTCGTTGAGATGATATCAAAGCGGGGGTCACACAATATTCACATGCCTCACAACTCATGGTGGTATGGGACATCATGACGAGTGTGGTCAGTGCGAATTTAATGTAACCTCATACACGGTACCATAGACGATGATCTTATCATCCCTAAGCCTTAAATATGATAGATTAAGTATAGGACTTGTTTAAGGTTAAACTCAGGTTAAGTTAGGTGTTAAGATATGAGTTGGTAAGTTAAGATAAGATATGAGTACGATAATAAAACACCGTTGTGTAGGCCAGCATAAGATTAAGAACTTAAGTTTATACTTGTCGTTCCTTATGTAATCACCGTAAGGACCACAACGTTTATAGTCAAGACAGGTCTCAGAGAAGACATTATGAGTTTGTTATGAGTTACGTTGGCCATGTCTCCCCATAGGCTGAATGGGGTGTATGACTATGTTATGGAAGACGTTATGTTATAGTGGTAAGCTACTATAGTGACCCTCACATGGTAGGCTCGAGCAGCGACTCTGGCACATGTTGTATTAGGATTAAGAGTATGTAGGTACGCCCATACAATGTATAGACGCATGTGACATTGAAATAAGATATGTTATGTTCTGAGGTATGGTGAGATACGTTAGGACTGAAGTGTGTCTAGATCATGGTCTTACATTTATAGTATGATATGAATCTTACGATACATAAGCATTTATTATTTCCTTCTTTCAGATTATATTGTTATACTATTTTGTCGCTCACGAGATGCACCCACAATGCACCTAAGAAGAGTACGGTGGATTGGTGGTGTATCTACTGAGTTGCGTGTTGTTTAGCAACTCAGCCCTTGTGGCATTCATTTATTTCAGATGATTATATTGATGAAGTTGACGTTGGCTATTCTGATCTTGTTGGCGCTGACTTCGGTGACTCGGCAGACGCAGAGTACTAGGAGCCGCCTTGGGAGGGCGACGTTGCTAAGTACCAGGAGGACTTTGGTACTGATTTTGACTTGAGTACATACTATTGATAGTTGTAGTTTTAGTAATGAGATTAATTTCGTACAGTTATTGATAGTTGTAGTTTTAGGAATGAGATTAATTTCGTACAGTTATTGATTTATTTATAGTTTCGTACTTTTTATTTATGTCTGATCTTTATTCCGCATTGATTATGAGATATTTCATGGATTTTATCGCAGTTATTCATTTATTATGGCGCCCATTTATTTCATTCTTTTATTGTTGGATTCACGAATTTTGTGGAACCATATTTGCGTGAAAACTCTGATTATGTGTATAACCGCTTAGGGTATTCGGGATGCGTGCAGGTCATAACTCGAAATTCTAAGCCCTTGGGATGAGGTAGAATTTCAAGTCGTGACAACATGTGACCGAGATGCATATATTGTGATGGATGTGTGGAGTAATAAGAAAAAAAAATACGAAATGAGTACATAAGAGAAACTTTGAAAGTGGTACCTTTAAAGGAAAAAATTACTAACAGTCACTTGAAGTGGTTTGGATATGTTCATTGGAGGCAAGAAGCAAACCATGTACAAAGGGTTGAGACTCTACAAAGACAAGGACGTAGGAGAAGAGGAAGACTAGTGAAGACCTGGATAGAAGCCGTAAAAAAGGGATATGAAGATGCAGCCACTACAGAAGCAATTATAGCTGGTGATGAAGGGAGAACAGATGGTGGTGAGGAAGGTATGGGGAGAGATGGGGCTGCTACCTCCTCAGACTGGGTAGCAGCAAGGGGTGGTGAAGCTATGGGTGAAGAAGGAGGAGATAAATGGATGGGTACGTGGATAGGTGAAAGAGGGGAAGGGGGAGGGGGTGGAGGAGCTGGAGAGGATGGGGTAAGGGTGGATTGAATTGATTGGAGGCAGGAGCTCATGAGGGCTTGGTTGTCAGTGTTTATGGTCAATTGAGATTGAATGGACTGTAGGAGTGAGAGAATTTGGGTGAAAGTGTCAGGCATGGTGGGGGTAGAGGGGACAAGTGTTTGAATGGGATGGAAAGGAGAGGAGGGTGCATGGTTAAAATGAGGAGTGGGGTGTGGGGAGTCAGAAAGTGGGGTGTACTCATGAGCAACATCCTCCACAATTGAAGTCATGAGGGCAGTGAACCCAGTAGTGGTGAATTGGTCCACACCCTGTGTAAGCAAAGGGGGTTGCGAAGGAGGGAAATAAAAAATGGGTTGGGTAATGGGTGGAGAAGACATGGTAGGGGTAGGCTCGGAGAATGTGGGAGGTTCAAGGACTTCAGGTTGGAAGACCTGAGTGGCGGGTGAAGGTAAAACTGGTTCAAAGGTGGGTGGAAAGGGGTCTGTTGGAGGGGGGACTGATACAAAGGGAAAAAGCAACGTGGGTGGATGTGTGGGTAATGGGACAGGTATGGTAGGTGGAGGGATGGATGAGGGTATCTCGGCCGAAAGATCTGCTGCCACGGTAGTGGGTGCCTTCTCAGCCTCCTCCATTCCAGTTGGCTTACTCTTCTTAATCAAGGTGAGGCTGGTGGACCATTCCCGCTTTCCATACACTTTTGTGGTCAACTTTTCCATTGGCTCATTTCTCTTGATCACATACTTTCCAGTCTTGAGCAGACATGTGATGAGTCTGCAGAAGGGCAGACCTCCTCCCTTAGCAAAAGCTTGTCTCTCCAGCACCTTGTCATTGATGTCCACCATTGTTTCAAAAATCAGCTTAAGTGCATTCACAAATTGCCCCTTTGAACAATAGTATAGGGCATCCACTAATGGCTCATTTCTCTTGATCACATACTTTCCAGTCTTGAGCAGACATGTGATGAGTCTACAGAAGGGCAGACCTCCTCCCTTAGCAAAAGCTTGTCTCTCCAGCACCTTGTCATTGATGTCCACCATCGTTTCAAAAATTAGCTTAGGTGCATTTACAAATTGCCCCTTTGAACAATAGTATAGGGCATCCACTAATGGGATCCTTCTCTCTTGCAAATGCCCAGTGACAGACATTTTTCCTCAAAATGGTAACAATGAGTCTTAGAGTAGGATGGAGGTCTCTTCTCATCAGGGATTCACCAGAGCCCACTATTCCATTAGTAAGCTGTTTAGCCATTTCCCTAAATGTAGCCCCTATAGGTGCTCCCTCAGCTCTGGTGGAGTCAAATTGATATGGGACTCCCAAAGCCATCCCGATGTCTCTGCAATCGACAATCAGCTGCCAGTCATCAATCAAGGTTTCTAGTACATCCTCAGCCCAGGCACCACCTTCTTTGTCAGGTTTTGGTACCAAAATTTCACCAACCTGAGGTACACATTTTCCTTCAAGGGTGAAAGCAGGGGCAACAAACCTTCTTCCTTCAAATATTCCAATGTCCCCTGGCACTCCTCAATGTTGGCAAAGTATGCCAGATCAAAGTCTGTCTCAGGGACAAGACTCAAATTCTCTACAAACTCATTGGGGGTAGTTAACCTAGCTGGAAGATCTACTACAGGTGGTCTGTCACGGGTGGGCAAAGGTGTTTCCGCAGCAGGAGCAGCTCTCTCTAAGGGTGTTTCCACCTCAGGCTCCTTAATTTCGACATCTTTGGCTTTCTTGGCTTTAGGGGCCTTCTTGGGTGTCTGTTCAGAGAGCTTCCTTTTAACAGGTAGTTTGGAAGTTGGCTTCGATTTCTTAGAAGATTTGGGGGTAAAAGCAGCTGGTCTCCGGAGTAGGTTTGCTAGGGTTTCCTCAGGCTCAGCCATTTTACTCTCAAGGATTGCTCACTCACCAACTTGTAATGGAATTCAAAGGTTAACAATTAGAACAACAACAGATTGGCGGTGGGAAGGCAACTTACCCAAAATTCCTAGGGTTTAACAGAGATCGCAATGCACAGCTCCAATTTTTCCAAAATCAAATGCAAAATGCTCCTCCGCGCAAGCTCAATGCACTTACGAAATGGCAGACTGAATAGCTGAAGGTTTTGCGAGGATTTAGTAGAGAAAGAGGGAGGCGAAAAAGTGAGGAAGAGAGCTAGGGTTTTGCAGAGGGTAGGGAATGAGGCACAAATGACTTATCGACAGGTATATAAGGGGTGAAATACGATTTCGATAGGATGAATTGAATGGTTTCGATAGGTTCATGCGTCCTGTCGAAAGCTTAGCTGACAAAGCTTTCAAAAGGGATGATTCGATAGGGTCCCGATAGGTGGCACCATCCTTCCGATAAGCCTCAGTGCCTATCGAAACCATCAAATATCCTGTCAAAATCACCATGTGACCTAACGAAAGGTGAACTTGACCTATCGAAAGCTCTCAAAACGACTCAAAGAGCTCTTCATCTTGCTCTACAGTTTGTTTCCCTTGTGGACAAGCTCCCATTATCTCAGGACAGCTGGTAATATTGAAATGATGGCCTAGTATTTAGCATGACAGTTTTTATTGCAGAAACAAAATCAACCAACAACAAAGTAAACACCTAAAACAAAAGCAAAGTATGGTACATATGATACATACTAAACTTTAGGGGCTAATATGGAGGATCTGGAAGGTCCATGGTCTCCTCAGGCTCATCAAACTTAGCACCTTTCGTGGATCTTTTCTGCAGCAAATGTCCATTACCTGGGTGCTGTTTTGTATTTGTGAACCAAACATTACCCTGCATCAGCTGATGTGGATTTTCATGCACAACCTCCTCTAGAACATCAATGGAAAAATAGGCCTCATCTAGAGAGGGTTGATGAGCTGTGTTGTACACATTCAGCTTTACTTTCATGTTGCCAAAGGAGACTTCCATGACTCCTGACCTGCATTGTATACAGGCATTAGCAGTGGCCAAAAAGGGTCTGCCTAGAATCATAGGTATGGAAGAAACACATTTGCTTGGCTCCATGTCTAGCACCAAAAAGTCAGCAGGGTAAAAGAACTTCTCAACTCCCACCAGGACATCTTTAATGACCCCCATAGGCTTCCTTTCAGATCTGTCAGCCAATTGCAAGACCACATGTGTAGGCTTCAACTCTCCTAAGCCCAGCTTCTCATATACTGTATATGGCAGTAAATTCACACTGGCTCCCAGATCCAATAAGGCTTTCTCAATTTTATGGTCCCCAATGATGCAGGGGATAGTGGGCACTCCAGGGTCTTGAAGTTTTGTGAGGGTAGCAATAGACGGAATTTGCTTTACTTTTCTGCTGAAAAGACCTTCTTGGATAAGTGTATCCTAGATTGTCTTTTATGGGTGCATAACTCCAAAAATTTGACATAGGTTGGAACTTGTTTAATTGCATCAAGTAAAGGCAAGTTGATCTTTACTTGCTTAAAAGTTTTCATCATTTCCTCTATTTTACCTTGCCCTTTATCGAAAGAGGAGGGTGCTTGCATTGCTTTAGGAAATGGCAAATGTGGGATTGCTCCCTCATTTGCAGCCTTAGCCAATTGGTCATCTTTCTTTTTTATTTTTCTCTTTTCTTGAGGATCATCATTATCCTCTTCCTTCTCATTTGATTGCCCCTTCATGTCCACCACTGGTGGCCCTTGTTGTGTCCTTTCGAAAACCACCTCTTTGCCTTTTACAAAATTTCTCAAAGTCTCACAGCCAACTTGATTATCCACCAGCGTTCCACTTCTTAATATAGTAATGAATTTGGCTTCCTCATAGGTGGAGGAGACTTCACCCACTACATATTGTCTCCTTGGGTTATCCAGTGGTTGGCTAGGCAGCCTCCCTCCTCTCTCTTAGTCAAAGCATTAGACAGCTGACCAAGATGGTCTTCTATTTTTTTAATGTTTTGGCTGTGAGAGTGCACAGTTTGAGTTAAGTAACCCAAATTCTGCAGTGAGGCCAGAACTTGTTCCTCGAAAGAAGGTGATCTCACAGCTTGGGGGGTGTTGTCAGACAGTGCCCACAGCCGGGTCATGGGTGTGAAAAGGCTTTGGAACATAACTTTGGTGGTGGGGTTGAGCATTTTTGTAGGGCATGGGCTACTATTGCTATTGTTGCTGGTTTGGGTATGCATTTTGTCTCCACCTCAAGTTGGGGTGGTTCCTCCATTGGTACCCAGCAACAGGCTGTTGCCCATAGGACTGAGTGGCAGCCACATGTTCCGTAACAAAATCTGGAAACTGGACAGCTGATGGGCATTCTTCAATGGGGTGGGTAGGAGACTAGCATATAGCACATGCCTCCTCCACCCTAGCAGCCATGGGTGACTGCATTACCCCCATGAGCTTATCAAATTTCAGTGTCAGGCTATCCACTTTCCTCTCCAAATCACTTTGCACATTTACCTCAAACATCTTCCCTCTGGTGGTATTCTCTTTCACCAATCTAGGAGGATCTAAGTCCCTAGACAAGGTCTCCCTCTGTATGGAGTTGTCACTAATGATATCAAACAACTCCCAGGCCTCCTCAGCAGTTTTATCGAGGTAGGTGCCACCACAAGAAGCATCTACCATGTCTCTGCTTTTCGAATCAATCCCTTGATAAAAACTTTGAACCAATTGCCCGTGAGGGGCATTTCTTCAGAAGTTCCTTGAATCTCTCCCAAGCTTGATGAAAATCCTTAGTTGGATCTTGGGCAAATGAGATGATGCCTTCCTCAACTGGCTTGTTTTAGACATGGGAAAGAATTTGGCCAAAAACTGACATTGAAGATCACTCCAGGACTGAATACTGTTGGGTGGAAGCATTGACAACCAGGTCCTGGCTCTATCCTTCAATGAAAAAGGAAAGAGTCTCATCCTGGTTGCCTCCTCCCCCAAACCTGTGATGTTGAAAGTGGTGCAAAGTCCTAAGAATTCATCAATGTGCTTATAAGGATCCTCTTTGGTCAGGCCATGAAATGAGGGTAGCATTTGGATTATGGAAGACTTTATTTCATAATTTCCTTGAGCAATTTGAGAACTGACGAGAAGGGGGAATTGTAAACCCCCGGTGCATTAAATTCCTTGAGAGTTCTAGGCTGTTGTTGCTCACCTATTTCGGAAAATTCAGCTGCAACAGATGTGAGTGGAGTTTGTCTAGATCTGAGAAGCCTTTCAACCTCTGGATTTAATGGGACAATCTGAGGTTGGAGAGTTCTTCTCCCAAACATACACCACTCAAGATCTAATGTAGAGCAAATCTTCAAACAAACAAGCAGGAAGAAAAATAAATGACTACTGAATCTAAAAATTAACAGATCTGACAAATAAAGGGGAGTAGAGGGATGTAAACTCCAGAGCAGCCTCCAGCACAATGCTCCTCTTTCGCAGCAGCTTCAGATCTGATAAAATACAAACAGAACTAAAACAACAAGACTTACAAACACAGTTAGTGAAAAATCAAACAAACTATCACAGATCTATGATCTAAACTAAATCAAACTTAGATCTACCAATTTCAAAAACAGCTCCCTGGCAGCGGCGCCAAAAACTTGTTGGGTAACTGCCTTGCCTTCAAAAAGGGGTTTAAATTCACTCAATTCGAGGCAGATCACACACACAGACCTGTTGTAGCAAGTTTTAAAAGAGTAAGTAAGGGAATGTCCATAGGGAGGTGAGCTCCAAATATGGTAAATCTCCAGATCTGGAAGAGATCTGGCACCCTACCTAATACTAGGTTAGTAAAAGAAAGAGGAGAGGTTTTGAAGGGCTGTCACTTAAGCTAAACTACACATGAAGTGCAAACTAACTGAGATTGAGTCCAGAGATCTAGATCTTGCAAGTGGAAGGGTTTAAAAAAAGAAAATGGAGAAGAGCAGCTTGGAGATTGGTCTCACTGCAATCAGGTTGAGCTGGTCATGTTACAGGGGTTCAGAGCACACAAATCTCTCACCTGGCTACAAGCACAACTGCATGGTAGAAGGCTCCACTCTAAACCAAAGGATTTAACTGATCTTAAGGCTATGGTTTGTCCACTTCAATGGTTACAAACCATCCTATAGACTTCATCTGATCCAAAGGTTTATGGTAGAAGAATCCAATTGAAACCAGAGATTGAACTACTCTTAAGGATATGATCTATCCACTTTAATGGCCACAGATCATCCTAGGGAATTCCTCCAAACCAAAGGTTTCAACCAGAGCATGAAAACCACTACAGATGCTGCAATTTCCAGGTCACAGACACAAGAAATTGCAGGGATATCAGATCTAGGGAAATCATATGGTATCCAAGAGGTCTACCAGTTAAGTGGGTGAGCTGATCAACAGACTCCTCTACACAAATCCGATCGAGCACCAAATGAACTATAGATCTAATTAAAACAGTAAAAACAACATTTACATTGCAATGAAACTCGCTCTACAATGAAATGCTCTCAGATTTGTAGTCTGTGCAACAATTAACCCACAATAACACTCTCAACTTTACCCAACTACAGATCTAACCTCTCTCCTCGCTGCTCCTAGGGAATTAGCCAACCATAGTTGAGCTTAAAGAGGGAAAATGGAATTTCGCTGCAAACTCTAATCTCCAGAATTTGATCCAAACCTCGATCTCCCGTGGTTGCAATTGGGGATCTCAATATATAACTTTCTCTCTTGTTTTTCCCGCCAATATTCCCTTCTAGAAGGTCCTCCGAGTTTGTTAGAGTTCTGTCAGAGCACGTGGGTTGGTTAGGGTTTCCTAGGGCATCTTTTGGATCGCCGTGCCGGTCACCAATGTGCCTCGGTTTGCGTGCAGCAGGTCATCAAGTTGCAACGTGTGAACAGCCTATTTTCTGAGAAGTTCTTCACACGATTTCGACAGGTTGGGGAAGCTTCCGACAGGTTCAAATGGAGCTTTTTGGTCCTTTCGCTAGGTTCTCAAATCTCTTCGATAGGTTCCAATAGGAAGAGCCTTCTTCTTAAAGCATCAGCATTCTCAGCCCTTTGCCTAGAGCATTCGACAAGTTGGGGAAGCTTTTCGACAGGTTGGAGGACCATTTCGATAGGTTCAGCTCTGCATGCCATCATTCCGATAGGATTGCTCTCACTCCTATCGAAAGGCTCAAGCACCCTTCGATAGGTTCTGTTCCAGCGTCTCCATCTCGATAGGTCCAGGCCACCATCCGACAGGTTCAGGAAACCATTCGATAGGTTCCCCTTACACCTCAGGCAGGCTTTCGATATGATGGTTTCTTCCTTTCTTTCAGCTGCTCGATAGGTTCTTGGATCTTATCGAACTCCTCAATCCACACGAATCCATCCTTTCTCTGCCTTCAGATTCTATCGAAACCTTTCCAACTGCACGAATTCTTCCATTTTTTGCTTTCAACTCCTATCGAAGTCTTCAGATAACCTCTTGATATGATGTTTTCAGCCTGTTTTCACTTCCTTCGCCTTGCCCTGTTGTAGCCACGCGCTCCAAGGACCCAATGGTGTGCAACCCTCTTGTGTGCCATTGCTGGGTCTGCACTGCGCTGAGAGATGGACTTCTTTGTGCAGCATTTTTGAGTGGTTTTCTGCACTATTCCTGTCTTTTATTGTTATCTACAAAACAGTCTCAACAGGTGTTTATTAGTGTGCTCACATGTCCATCAAAGGTTAAGTTAAGGGGTGAAAACTTGCATTTTTTACTACTTAACACACGCTAACCCTAAAATAGCGTAAATCCTGCACGATAGGATTTTAGGGTCTTGATTCCGAGATAAAATAAATAAATAAATAAACAAAGAAATAAGAAGATAAAGAAATCAAAGGAATTTCACCACAGAAATTGTGGCCTCACACCAAACCGCAAGCAGGCCAAGGAATCACTCATCTAGAAAGAATCGCTCTCTCAATGTTGAACAAGGTTCAAAATTTACAATATTCATTAACTAAATTGTTCTCACGTTTACATGGCTATTTATTAGCATAAAATCCTAAATCTAAGACTCCTAAATAACAATTAAAACTTTCTAATCTAACAGTCATAATTACATTAATCCCATTTTCTCATTACGTGATCGCTTCTAAAAGGTCAAACGATGTTCAATTAATGCGAAATTAATCTTGTTTGAAGGCTTCTCGAAGTAGCTTTCCAATAAGACAAAAATCGTGCAACTCTGACATGTATTGAAGAACTTATAACAACTTTTTTGATAATTGCACTTAAAGTGACAAAATGAATAGTCACATATCATTATATGTGCATGACCCCTAAATAATTCAAATAAGAAACTAATCATAAAACTAGCCACTTATTAAAAGAATCCTAATAAAAAATGAAACTAAACCTAATAACGTACGCACGGGCCTTCAACCCATCTTCAATGGGCCTTTTAAAAATCCGTTCATAGGTCCACTTCTTTGTTGGTCGTCTTTGTTTGACTTGGCAACGGACATACCTTAATTCCGTATTATTAGTACTAATCAGAAATGCAAAAATGAGTGGAGAAATAGGACTCGCAAAGCCGACCCCAAACAAATGAGATAAGGCTATAATGATGATGACTAGCAAACAGAAGCAAGGTATTCAATTAAATATTTTAGTTTGTAACTATAAATCAGATTTTAGGTCGTCGAACTAGAAGTCCCACACTTTAATAAGCAAATCCCAAGTATTATTATTATGGAGCCGATTCCTAAGACCGCTTTACTCATATTTTGCATTGAGAAGCACCCATTTAAGCCATGTAGCATACAACTTTGATCATTTTAAGTGTTTCAAGTGAACAACCATACTTCCATCCACATGGCACAAAGATCATGATTACTAGAGAATTGAAACCATCTGATTAAAGCGCAATATCTACGATTAAGAAAATGCGCACAACCATCCATATCAGAGAGCATAGATCAGAAGGTTCAAATCCCCATGGATTGTGATTTTTGGGTCCACGGAAGTTTCCAAAACCATCTATAGCAGAGTTTATAGATCAAACAGTTCAAATCCGCCAGTCTTTTGGGACCATGGTAGGACCCGATACCACCCAAATTAGAGTGTGTGGATCAAAGAGTTCAGAGCGAGTGTAATTTTTGGGCCCATGGTAAATCTCTATATAAGCTACAATCTTGATGACTTGGATTGCTGAAAAGATGTGTCATGTGGCATAAAAAAATCAGTAAATGCTTCTCATATCCCATTATTGCGATTATTACTGATATTTTCAGCTAGATCCACATTCAAGTTTCACCCAAGAACACTTCATTGGAGACTTTTGATGCGATTTGGCAATTTCAACTATTTCCCATCACTACCAATAATTTTGTGCTCCATCTCTATTCACTCCCAATAAAAAAAAGCCAAATATAACCCACGTAATAATTAACTAAATTTGCATAAAAGAACCTCCACATTCGATAATTTCTACACTCCAATCACCATCCCATCAATGAACAAAACCATACATACTGTACATAAATTCACAGTGATTAAACAAAATTCTAATAAAGAAAGAAATTTTCAACGCTCCAATCGCCACACTCAGCCACATATAAGCCATCCAAGATGCACAAGAATTCAACATTATGCAAACACTAATAAAATTCATCTTTAAAACCAAATAGACCTGACCTGTGACCCGACCCGCAAATCTGGACCCAACTCCACAACCGCCTCACCAACCGCCCTTCTCCACTATAAATTGAGAGGGGTGGGAAATTCACGTCCCCACACCATAACTCTCTCCTCTTTTAGCTTACTCTCTTTCTCTTTTAATTTCTCTTCCTCTTATAATTTATGTTCTCTCTCTCTCTCTCTCTCTCTCTCTCTCTCTCTCTCTCTCTCTCTCTCTCTTAATCTCTCTTTTCCACAAAATAATCTTTCTTTTTCCCTCTACTTTCTCTTTTAAGAAGACTACTGAGCCCAAGGCCGACCCAAACCCCGTAGGAAAGAATCAGGTATATAGCTACTTAAATTTTCCTTTTAAACACTATTTTTATGTTACTAACATTTTCTTCTTTTTCTTTACAGATGGCTCTGCCTCCGAAGTCGATGGTAGGCTCCGCCCTCTAAACCGATTTGTTGCCAACTTTATGGTAGGCTCTGCCTCCTAAGTCGATGGTAAGCTCCGCCTCCTAAATCGATTTGTTGTCGACTTTATGGTAGGCCCTACCTCCTAAGTCGATGGTAGGCTCTGTCTCCTAAACTGCATTGTTGCCCAACTTTATCACAGGGTCTGCCTCCTCCTTCTATGGTTGGCCCTGCCACCTAAAAGTTCTATCCTTTATATTCTTATCGTAATTAGTAAATGAAAATTACACCACTTGGGGCCACGTGGCAAATAGTAGTGACCCAACCGTTTGATTAGTGTGACTCACCCAACCTGATCAGGTGGTTGGAACATTCTTGTAAATAGAAATTGTTAAGCTCAAGTGATCATTCTTAACAATTATTAGTGACCTATTGATAGGACCCACCGACACCTTGAACCTTCGCGGAAATAAACAGGCAAATCCTCCCAGCCTAGGATTGGTATAAAGTGGAATAGAATGTGGGACCTGACGAAGTCCAAGATGGTATTACTTGAAATTTTAGAACTGGTCCTAATAAATGGAAAGTATCTACGGGTGAATAAACCCTACAATTTCACCTTGGATTCGGTGCCATGCCAAAATGAAATATTTGGTAGCCATGGACCTGTGAATGGTATAAATGAAAGTATTTACACTTCGTAATTTTAATTAACCTTGTGTGTTCCTTTATTTCAGTAACTATTGGTTGATATCATAATCTGAAAGTTTATTGTGAAATTGTCAAACTACTGAATTATTTCTTTATTAAACACTACAGTGGTTACTTGTTGTGCGACTTGTCACTCAATCTATTATCAAATTATTGCAGGTACAGAACATAGAATTTCTGAAGTTGCGAGAGGGAAAGAAACTATGAAAGATTTCCGAGGATAGACTAGTCTAGGAAATTAGAAACTTTCTTTTGTTATTTTGTGTATAGCGAGAACAATGTATATTCTATTAGTTATCAATGTAAATAAAATTATGAATAAATAAGTGTTTCTTTGTCTGGTTTTTGATATTCCGAGTTGTTTCATTTACATTCTGAGACGGGTGCAAGATCGTTTTTCAAGGTGTGGCAGTTTGGTATCAGACCCCGGTTTGCGAAACCCATGGAGACCTTAGGTTAAGGACCCTCAAGTTAAATTCAATTTATAATTATTGATAAGTGTTGAAATATAATGATGTTTCACACCCTAAGATGTACACTTAGTTGTTTGATGAGAGTAATCTAACAGTTTCTGTGGAGTTTTAATGATTTCAGGAGATTCTAACCATTGGATCAATTCAGTAGTATAAAGGAGTAAAAAAGACAACATACGCCAGAATGTAGAACCGAGAGAGCATCGAGCACAGAAAATCGTGGAAAGACTTAAAGAAGAAATTGCGTTGTTCATTCTGTACAAAATCGATTGATCGAAATTTGGAATCGATCGATCCATTTTAAGTGAATTGGAATACGACAGAACTCTGTCTTAAATCGATCGATCAAATTTGAGAATCGATCGATTTTAGTGTTTTGGCAACGAGTTAGGGTTTCGAAATCAGACCCTATAAAAGCAAGAGTTAGAGTTAGGGTTTTTTAACTCTTTCTTTTAGGAGGCTCTCATGTTTGTACATTAGTTATAGTCTTCTTTTTGTTAGCAATTTTGAGTTTTCCAGCTTTCTTCTACCAGTTTTCTAGCTTTCTCCAATCAGTTTTCTAGCTCTAGCTCTAGATCATAGAATAATAGTTCTTTTTGGAGGAAGATCATAGCGGATTGATTAAAGTTGTTGTTTAGATTTGTTTTGATGCTAAATTCTGGTATTTTAATGAAGTTTAATTCAGTTATGTTATATTTTTCTTATTGAAATGTCAGGCTAACCTCTTAAAGATTTAGGATCTAATGAATCTCATCTAAGGAATTCATCCATGAAGTTAGATCTATGGTTGGAATGTTAGTAGACGCCTTTATGATTTTTATGCCTATATAAATTTTTGCCGTTCTCGGGAACTAATCATCAATCTGAGATATGAGAACAAGTCATACTTTTCTCATGATCTTAGATCTATGATTAGGTACTGTAAACAACAAATTTGCATAGGATATAAATCTAATACAAATCAATCACAACAAATTTTGTCTCTAGGAGAGTTTTATTAAAATAGCGGACCTTACACTTTCGGGTATCACAATCGATTCCCGTTAATTACATCAAAATTAAATACCTCTAATTAAAAGCCAATAAATAAAAAATAACGTAATTACATCTCTAAAATAAGCAAAACTAAAATTCTAATTCTAAGTCTTCATCGACATCTTCAATCCGTCATGAGATAAATGCATACCAGATTATCTTCATCGAAGATTTGACAAATATGAAATAAGGGACGACGGATGGGAGAACCCCTCCTCCAAAAGTCGGTTCCATCTGATCGAAAAGCACGAGTCATTACTGGAGCAAGAAATTCATGGACGAGTCTTAAAACGAATTATTGTTCTTTGGTCTCAAAAATGAGTTCGAATACCAAATCCATTCTCGGGCAACTGATTATCAAAAGAGTTATCACTTTCAGTGATATAGTGTCTAATCATGAGTTAGATATTACCAAATTCCTTAAAATTTGAAGATCATAGATTGTTTTATAACGATTTTACCGTTACATTTAACTAATATCCTAAGATTTGGTCGATGTATAGTAAATTCACCGTTAGATCTCGTTAGAATCTGGGATTATGATCGTTTGACCAAAATTCAATGAATCCACCATTAGATTTGACTAGAATCACAAGATCTGGTCAATATATAATAATTCCACCGTTGGATCTCATTACGATCTCGAATTATGATCATTTGATCAAAAGTCAATGATTTGACCGTTAGATTTGACCATAATCATAAGATCTGGCCAATATGCAAGAAATCCACGATTGGATCTCGTTACGATCTCGCATTATGATCGTTTGACTAGAAGTCAATGAGTCCACCGTTAGATTTGAACAGAATCACAAGATCTGATCAATATGCAATAAATCTACCGTTGGATCTCATTACGATCTAGCATTATGATCGTTTGACCAAAAGTCAATGAGTCCACCATTAGATTTGACTAGAATCACAAGATCTGGTCAATATATAATAAATCCACCGTTCGATCTCGTTACGATCTCGCATTATAATCGTTTGACCAAAAGTCAAATAATCCATCATAAGAGAATTTCTGATCTCGAGGCTAAGTTCAAACCCTACATTTGAGAGAATGATAATCCGAATCGCGAGGAAAACTCTATTTTCGGAACATAATTCAGATTCGATAAATGAGTCGTCGTAAATGAATATTTCGAGTGTCATAGTCCGGAACCGTTCTTTGGGTTAGTGATTGCAGCCCGTATGAATATCAAATTTGTGGTTGCAATCCGAGTGTACTAGGAGTTATGCTCAGGGTCGTACCCACATGGCTTAACTATTTCTAAGTATACAAAAAATTAGGTACGAATCGTAACACGTAATCCCAAATTTCGACCATACATTCTGCTTAGGTAAGAGTCGTAGCTCTTATCCTAAGCGTATCACTTTTAGGTAAGGGTCGTAGCCCTTATCCAAAGTGTCTTAACCCCGACTTTTAAAAATAAAAAATAAAATAAGAAAGGAAAAGAAAGAATCTCAGAGATACCCTAAAGTCTTTTGTCAGAAGAGTCGGAGATATTTTCGGCAGAGGTCTAGTGTCAGAATTTTCGGATCCCTATACTGAGGACGAATCTCCTATTTATAGATTTATGGTAGCGGTTATAGAAGTTATGATCCTACGGTTCCTGTAAAATTTTCATGAAATGAACGGCTATGAGAGGTGCGTAAGTTTTCGCCTTCACGCAGATTGAAAAAAGATTATTCTTGTGTACGCAAGTCTTTTCTCATAACCACTTAAGTGTCTAACTATGTTTTCTAGCCACCTAGGTGACTAAGTATGTTTTCTAGCCACCTAAGTGACTAAGTATATTTTTCTAGCCACCTAGGTGACTAAGTATGTTTTCTAACCACCTGGGTGACTAAGAATGTTTTTTAGTCACGTAGGTGACTAAGTACGTTTTCTAGCCACCTAGGTAACTAAGTACGTTTTGTAGCCACCTAGGTAACTAAGTACGTTTTCTAACTAAGTGACTAAGTATGTTTTCTAGTCACCTAGGTGACTAAGTATCTTTTCTAGCCATCTAAGTGACTAAGTATGCTTTCTAGCCACCTAGGTGACTAAGTATGTTTTCTAGCCACCTAGATGACTAATTATGATATATAGGCACTTAGGTGTCTAAGAATGAAATTTAGGCACCTAGATGCCTAAGTACAATATCTAGTCACCTAAGTGTATAAGTATATTATCTAGGCACCTAGGTGCATAAGTACGATTTTCTAGGCTCCTATGTGTTTAATTACAATTATCTAGGCACCTATGTGCCTAATTACGATTATCTAGGCTCGTAAGTATGTGACAAAACTTAGGACTTTAAATCTTATTTAAGACTTTAAATCCTATTTAGAATAGGTTTTGTTAAAAGAAAAAACTATAAATAGAGTCTCATTTCCTAATTCCTTCCATTAATTTACTCTATCTGATTTTTTGGGTTAAGTGGAAGAAGAAAGAGTTTCCGATTCCAAAATTTTTGAGTCAATAGGTTCTTACTCAATTTTTATTAAATTTTTTTTCAATAAAAAAAACGAAAACGATAAAAAATTTGATAAAAATTGAAATAAATTTTTATTTCTTATGGGAATTTTACTACTGACCAATGATCGTATTCTCTACGGAGATTCGATTCATCGAAATCTAGCTAGTGATCCTATTCTCTACGGCGAATTGATCATTGAAATTTTGAATTTTTTTGGGGGTCCATCGGATGATCTTATTTCAATCTGAGAGATTTCAAGGGACGAATTTTTGATTTCGAGATTAATCAGACTGTAATTCCTATGGGTATACTGTATACTGATTTATGGTTATAGGATTTGCGATTCTTACGAGGACGTTCTCCGATTATCAAGATGAATCTCCTAAATTGGATTTGCGATTCTTACGGAAACGCTCTCCAACTATTAAGATGAATCTCCTAGATCTCTTAGACCTACGAAAACACTCTCCAACCATTGATCTTAATATAGGTTGGGTGGTCAAAATTAAATTTGAAAGATCTACTTTGGCTGTCCGGGCAGGTCTGACTGATTTTGGGATATTTACAGAGAATAAAACGTCCTTAAAAATATTTTAAAAAATCAGCAAAAATTATAAAGTTGATTTTATATTGACCATCTATCTCAATGTAGATCGGATGGTCGAAATTAAATCTAAAAGATCTACTTTGGCTACACAGACAGATCTGACTGATTTTGGGACGTTTACAGAGATCGAAACGTCCCAAAAAATATTTTCTAAAAAACAAAAAATTATGAGGTTATTTTTATATTGACCACCGATCTCGATGTAGATCGGGTGGTCGAAATTAAATCCGAAAGATCTACTTTAGCTACTCGAACAGATCTGACTGATTTTGAGACGTTTACAGAGATCGAAACGTCCCTAAAAATATTTTCTAAAAATCAATAAAAATTATGAAGTTGATTTTATTGACCATTGATCTCAATGTAGATCGGGTCGTCAGAATTAAATCCGAAAGATCTACTTTAATTACCCGGGCAGATCTGACTTATTTAGGGACGTTTACAGAGATCGAAACGTCCTTAAAAATATATAAAAAAAAAATCAATAAAAATTATGAAATTGATTTTATATTGACCATCGATCTCGATATAGATCGGGTAGTCGAAATTAAATTTGAAAGATCTACTTTGGCTACCCGAGCAGATCTAACTAATTTTGGGACGCTTACAAAGATCGAAACGTCCCTAAAAATATTTTCTAAAAATCAACAAATTATGAGGTTGATTTTATATTGACCATTGATCTCGATGTAGATCGAGTGGTCGAAATTAAATCCGAAAGATCTACTTTGGCTACCCGGACAGATTTAACTGATTTTGGGACGTTTACAGAGATCGAAACGTCCCTAAAAATATTTTCTAAAAATCAAAAAAAATTATGAGGTTGTTTTTATATTGACCATCGATCTCGGTGTAGATCGGGTGGTCGAAATTAAATCCGACAGATCTACTTTGACTACCCGGACAAATCTGACTGATTTTGGGACATTTACAGAGATCGAAATGTCTCTAAAAATATTTTCTAAAAATCAATAAAAATTATGAGGTTGATTTTATATAGACCATCGATCTCGATGTAGATCGGGTGGTCGAAATTAAATCCGAAAGATCTACTTTGGCTACCCGGGCAGATCTAACTGATTTTGGGACATTTACAGAGATCGAAACGTCCCTAAAAATATTTTCTAAAAATCAAAAAAAATTATGAGGTTAATTTTATAGTGACCATCGATCTCGATGTAGATCGGGTGGTCGAAATTAAATCGGAAAGATCTACTTTGGCTACCCGAGCAGATCTGATTGATTTTGGGACGTTTACAGATATCAAAGCGTCCCTTAAAATATTTAAAAAAATCAAAAAAAATTATGAAGTTGATTTTATTTCGTCCATTGATCTCAATATAGATCATATGGTCAGAATTAAATCCGAAAGATCTACTTTGGCTACCCGCGCAGATCTGACTGATTTTGGGACATTTACAGAGATCGAATCGTCCCTAAAATATATTCTAAAAATCAACAAAATTTATGAGGTTGATTTTATATTGACCTTCGATCTTGATATAGATCAGGTGGTATGAAAAATATGAAATTTGATCGGCTATCCGAGTCAAAATCTGAGAGGTCTCTAATCATAAAATCAATCGAAGGACCAAATTAACACTTGTAGAAATTCAACTAAAATATGTAGGTTGAATTTCGATCGGGCTTCGAGTTTAAAACTCATCGGATGACCCGATTAAATTTACATGAGATCTGACCGGCTATCCGAATGAAGATCTGAGACGGTCTCTGATGATAACATCAATCGGAAGACCAAATTAACATTTTTAGAAATTCAACGTAAAATATGAAGGTTGAATTTTGATCGGGCTGAGTTTAAAACTCATTGGATGACCCGATTAAATATATAAAATTCGATCAGGCTATCTTATATAGATTTTTTATTTTTATTTTTATCGGTAAAGAAAGATGTATTAATAACCAGCAAGGTGCTGAAACCCAATACAATCTTGTCAAGCAACCAAAAAGAAAAGGAAATAAAATAACAAACAAAGAGAACCACAAACATACCGAGTCCCCCTTAACCCGGGTTCCATAGGAAATTCTCGCAACTGTCCCCGACCTTTCCCCGCCGAACCCAAAAACTAACCAACTCCGCAACTGACCTGATGACCATACCAACAGGTTTGGAAACCTCTTCAAAATTTCTGAGATTTCTCTCACGCCAAAAGCACCACATTGCGGCAAAAATCGACGCCCTCCAGGCAAGCTGAGCTTCCGCCACCAGCTTTACTGCATCCCAGCCGAGTAGCAGCAAGTAAGGCGAGTGCGGCATAGACCATGAAATACCAAACTCTCTCAGAATGGCTCCCCACACCACAGAGGCCATGCGACAATGAATGAATAGATGAGACGCAGACTCCTCCCCATCAGAACACATAACGCACGAGTTCGGGACATCCCTTCCCCGCAGGATCGACTGGTCCCTTGTTAGTATTCTGTCCTTGCACAACACCCAAACAAAAAAGCGGATCTTGAGTGGAATAGGCTCTTTCCACAGCCATCTACCCTCGAACCTGATGAGCGGCCGGCACGACATCCATAGATATAGCGCTTTGACGTTGAACTTCCCATCACGATTCAGAGTCCAAGACCTCTGGTCCACCTGGGACCTGTTTTGGTGGGTGTCGTACAGCGTACTCAGCAATTCCAAATAAGACCCCATCTTAGAATCCCTAAGGCGCCTTCTAGTGGCGACATCCCAGACGGTCCTTCCACCAATGGTCGATACAAACTCGTCAATCCTGCCCCCTGGGTTCATCGATAAGGCAAAAATATCGGGATAAATTTCTTTAAGCAGCCCAACCTCCAACCAGTGGTCCTCCCAGAAACGAATCCTGGAGCCGCACCCCCAGCTATAACGAACCCCTTTCGCAATAAACTTCCAAACATGAGAAATCTCTCTCCACCATCGAGAAGTGCTCCTGTGGGTAGAGAGCTCAATCCCCCAATTCCCCCAGGAAAGCTCATACTTGTCGCTGAGAACCTGCCACCATAGACTTCCCCTTTCCTCCGCCCTCCCCATTCTCCAAATCCATTTCCCAAGCAGCGCCAGGTTGGTTCTTTTTAAATTCCGGATCCCCAACCCACCACAAGCAATCGGCAACTGGCAGGTGTCCCAATTGACAAGATGATAGCGTCTTTTTGTGTCTACTCCTTCCCAAAGAAAAGCCCTTTGGATACGATCGAGCTGGTCAATAATCTTGGCGGGACATTTGAACATAGACATGAAGAAGATCGGGGTCGACGATAGCACCGCTTTGACCAATATCAATCTCCCTCCACTGCTCAAAAGCTTCCCTTTCCAGGAAGACAGTGAAAACTTATCGGACGACCCAATATGTAATTTTTTGTAAAGTTTGAATAAATAATTATGTCAAAATTTGATAGCTCTGTAATTTTAGTAAAATCTGATTAGAATATCTAACTCAGAATTTTGACGGACTCTATATTAGGTAGCCCGATTTATTTGAACATATTAGGATGGTCAAAATGACTGACTAGAAATGTGACAACTGCGCTATGCAGACTTTTGTTGAGTCACTTGATTCTTGATCGAAATAACTGATTCAAGATTTTGACAGGTATCAAGTTACCCAATTTATTTCACAAGTTGCAATCACATATTTCACTTCATTCTTGTGTGAATACTCAAGATTACATATGGCATACCTACGTATGCTCTTTCACAATTTATTCTTGTATGAGTAGAGGAATACATACAACATAACTACCTACATATCTACACAATTTAACCTTATGCACGTAGGAGGTTACACGATGATGTACCTACGTACAAACCTTACGCAGTTCATCCTTATGCGAGTAGGAGATTACATGATGGTGATGATGGTGATGATGTACCTATGTACATATCTTATGCAATTTAGCCTCATGCGAGTAGGAGGTTACATATAACATACCTACATATGTTCTCACATAGTTTATTCTCATACGAGGGGGAGAAGATGAACGAAGTAACCATCGATAAGTGGTAACTCATTTTCTTCTACAAATGTGAACCATTTGAATGCAAAGCACATATAGTCTTTTCCACTCGGGTTTGAGCTCCTAGGCGTTTTCGAGTGACAATCATAGGGTGTTAAACAATGAAGACAAGATCGTTCTTGAACAATCAATGTTTAACTTTCTTTTTGAACATCTACGATATGCCTCCAAACTTTTTGTATTATGCTCAATAAGTACTTTTGAGGATCATAGTGCCATATTATCCTTTGCCTCGTGGTATGTTGGAAACTTTAGCTGATAATTGGAGTTTGTATATGCACGCGTGCACGCGCGCGCACACACACACACACACACACACACACACACATATATATATATATATATATATATATATATATATATATATATATATATATATTATTCATTTTTTGAAGCATTAGATAAGAAACCTTTCAATATCCATAGCTCGTGAAGATGATTCTTCAAGCGATTTCAGAGCCTTTCCATGAAGAGGTATACTTATATCCTTCTTCAAACCACTGAGGCACATTTGAACTGCCTCCAATTCTGAAATCTTTGATGAACAAAAAGATTAGCATCTCTTCATCTCGTGATATAATCGGCAACCCTTTCGCGTGATTGCTGCTCCATTTGTGATAACTCTGCGATCCCTATAGATCTCTGCATACTAAAAAATCTTTGTAGGAATTGTTTCTGCATTTGATCCCAACTCGTTATTGAATTGGATAATAACTTCGAATACCAGGTGAAAGTTGGTCCTCCCAAGGTTTGTACGAATTGCCTTAGCAACAACGCACTATTCTTGGCGGTGTCTCCGCATGCTGCGACAAAATGTGCCAGATGCTCTTGAGCGGAATCACTTTCATTGAAATGGGTGAATTTTGGCTGTTGATCAGAGTGAATTTTCCTTTGAAAGTCTTTAAGATTTTCGGTAATCATATGTTGAACTTGATCCATTGATAGGATATTATTCATTTCTTTGCTTTGTTTTTCTCTCTCGAGAAGTGCAGCTATTTCAGCATCCCGAATACTAATAGCGTGGCGCAGCTCTTGAATTTGCTCTAAGAGAGATGCATTGTCTTCACTAGAAACGATCATGACTGACATGACAGTAGGAGGTGTCATCATTTTAGCTTCTGCTGAGTTGTAACGAGTATTGTGGTGAAGTGCATTCAAAGAACGAGCTTTGTTTGAAGAAGACTTATCATCAAGTTTCAAAGATGAAATGATCATCTTGTTTGTCTCCTGACAAGGTGCACTAAATGATGATGAGTCATTGATTGCCTCCGGATGATGTGGAGTCTCATTATCAGATGAAATGATCATCTGAGATGAGTTGAATGACAATGAGTCATTGATTGCCTCCGGATGACGTGAAGTCTCATTATCAGATGAAATGATCATCTGATTTTCCTCCAAACGAGGTGAGTTGAATGACAATGAGTCATCAATTGCCTCCAAATGAGGCGAAGCAAGTGTACTAACAATCCTCAGTACTCCTGTAGGGCTCACCGAGTTTGATCGGGGTGATTTTGTTGATGGAGCTTCAGGAGATTTATCCTTTGAGAAGAGGGAATTGAAATCTCCATATAGTGGGTTCTCAGTTGAAGTGAACAAATTAGGAGACACTGGTTCTTCCATATGAGAACGTTTTTCTTCTAATGTGGCGCGAGTCATGAGGCTGGTTATGTCTTAGAGTGTTGCCTCCTCAGTTTGAGGGCATGCCCTCTCCACATGTTGATTGCTAGTGGCATGGATCAAAATGCCAAAAAATCGATACGTATCATCCGAGCCCAAAACCGATACGTATCGGTATCGGATGGTACCGGACGATACATTGAATGTATCATCCGGCTAAACACATATATATGACCGATACCGATACCGATACGTATCGGTATCAGACGAAAATTTGATCCATAGTTAGCGGAAGAGGATGTAATGCTCTTTCTATAAGCCATAGAGTTAACCTATTGTATGGAATAACCAACGATTAAATGAATATATGTATGGAATAACCAATGATTAATTATTCATCACATTCAATTCATTTTCTGAGAATTCGTTTCATTTTGTAGCTTAAAGATGAGAGGAGAAGTGTGTCCCACCGGGCGTGCCAGAAATTTGTAAACAATAAATTTGCGTAGGATATAAATCTAACACAAATCAATCATAACAAATTTTCCCTCGCTATGAAAGGGTTTTATTAAAATAGCGGACTTTACACTTCTGAGTATCGCAATCGATTCCCGTTAATTACATTAAAATTGAATACCTCTGATTAAAAGCTACTAAATAAAAAATAACGTAATTACATCTCTAAAATAAACAAAACTAAAATTCTAATTCTAAGTCTTCATCGACATCTTCAATCCTTCATTAGATAGATGCATAGCAGACTATCTTCATCAGAGATTTGAGAAATATGAAATAGGGGACGACGGATGGGAGAACCCCTCCTCTAAAAGTCGGTTCCACCTGATCGAAAAGTACGATTCATTACTGGAGCAAGAATTTTGTGAATGAGTCTTAAAACGAATTCTTGTTCTCTGGTCTCAAAGATGAGTTCGAATATCAAATCCATTCTTCGGATAATTAATTATCAAAGGAGTTATCACTTTCAGTGATAGAGTGTCTTATCATGAGTTAGATATCGTCAAATTTCTTAAAATTTGACAATCATAGATTATTTTATAACGATTTTATCGTTACACCTGACCAATATCCTAAGATTTGGTCAATGTATAGTAAATTCACCATTGGATCTCGTTAGGATTTTGGATTATGATCGTTTGATCAAAAGTCAATGAATCCACTATTAGATTTGACCATAATCACAAGATCTGGTCAATATATACTAAATCCACCTTTGGATCTTGTTATGATCTCGCATTATGATCGTTTGACCAAAAGTCAATGATTCTACCATTAGATTTGACCATAATCACAAGATCTGGTCAATTTGTAATAAATCTACCGTTGGATCTTATTACAATCTTGCATTATGATTGTTTGACCAGAATTCAATGAGTCCATCGTTAAATTTGACTAGAATCACAAAATCTAATCAATATGTAATAAATCTATCGTTAGATCTCGTTACGATCTCGCATTATCATCGTTTGACCAAAAGTCAATGAGTCCACCGTTAGATTTGACTAGAATCACAAGATCTAGTCAATATATAATAAATCCACCATTGGATCTCGTTACGATCTCGCATTATGATTATTTGACTAAAAGTCAACGAGTCCACCATTAGATTTGACTAGAATTACAAGATCTAGTCAATATGTAATAAATCCACCGTTGGATCTCGTTACGATCTCCTATTATGATTGTTTGACCAAAAGTCAAATAATCCATCGTAAAAGAATTTTTGATCTCGAGGTTAAGGTCCAAACCCTATATTTAAGGGAATGATGATCCGAACCGCGAGGAAAACTCTAATTTTGGAACATAATTCAGATTCGGTAAATGAGTCGTCGTAGATGAATATTTCGGGTGTCATAGTCTAGAATCGTTCTTTGGATTAATGATTGCAACCAGTATGAATATCAAATTTGAGGTTGTAATCCGAGTGTACTAGGAGTTATGCCAAAGATCATACCCACATGGCTTAACTATTTCTAAGTATACAAGAAATTGGGTACGAGTCGTAACCCGTAATCCCAAATTTCGACCATACATTCTATTTAGGTAAGAGCCATAGTTTTTATCCTAAGCTTATCACTTTTAGGTAAGGGTCGTAGCCCTTATCCTAAGTGTCTTAACCCCAACTTATTCCTCCCGCCAATTTTTTAAAATAAAAAATAAAATAAGAAAGGAAAAAAAAGAATCTCGAAGATACCCTAAAGTCTTTTGTCAGAAGAGTCGAAAATATTTTCGGCAGAGGTCTCGTATCAAAATTTTTAGATCCCTAGAATGAGGTCAGATTTCTTATTTATAGATTTATGGTAGCGGTTATAGAAGTTATGATCCTACGGTTCCTGTAAAATTTTCATGAAATAAACGGCTATGAGAGGTGCGTAAGTTTTCGCCTTCACGCAGATTGAGAAAAGATTATTCTTGCGTACGCAAGTCTTTTCTCATAACCACTTAGGTGCCTAAGTATGTTTTTTAGCCACCTTGGTGACTAAGCACGTTTTCTAGCCACTTATGTGACTAAGTACGTTTTCTAGTCACCTAAGTGACTAAGTACGTTTTCTAGCCACCTAACTGACTAAGTATGTTTTCTAACCATCTACGTGACTAAGTATATTTTCTAGCCACCTAGGTGACTAAGTATGTTTTCTAGTCACCTAGGTGATTAAGTATATTTTCTAGCCACCTAGGTGATTAAGTATATTTTCTAGCCACCTAGGTGACTAATTATGATATCTAGGCACCTAGGTGCCTAAGAATAAAATTCTAAGTACAATATCTAACCACCTAGGTGTCTAAGTATATTATCTAGGCACCTAGGTGCCTAAGTACAATTTTCTAGGCACCTAGGTGCCTAATTATGATATTTAGGCACCTATGTGCCTAATTACGATTATCTACGCACCTATGTACCTAATTACGATTATCTAGGCACCTAGGTGTGTGACATAACTTATGACTTTAAATCCTATTTAAGACTTTAAATCCTATTTAGAGTAGGTTTGTTAAGTCCTATTTAGAGAATATTTTGTTAAAAGGAAAAACTATAAATAGAGTCACCTTTCATAATTCCTTCCATTAATTTATTCTATCTGTTTTTTTAGGTTAAGTGGAAGAAGAAAGAGTTCCCGATTCCAAAATTTCTGAGTCAACAAGTACCCCAATCTTGATTTTAATGCAAAAATCAGAATCATTAATTCATTGTGATTAGATTTATTTCTAATACACTGAATGTTTTGGTTCTTTTCATTTGTGGATTTGGAAAAGTATTACCTTCGATTTTTACACCGATTTAAATTTTTTATCTTCCATAAAGTTTTAATTGATTTTAATTTTTATGTTATTTTTTGTGTCCAACACTCCACCCTTTAGATCTAAACTCATGGATGATAACCAAGGATGAGAGGATTTAATATCCTAATCCTTGCCTGTTTTTCTCTAAGTAATATTATATTGTTTATTTTATTCTTCTTTACATTCATCGAATCTATTAGGCTAGATTAATATTGTGATAATTCCAGGGAATTCTATGATTGGTAGTTTATTCCTTCTTAAAATCTATTTAAAATCCTTGTGGGAATGACCTCATACTCTGCACCTATTTAGTACGGTATGATTCGTGCACGTGCAAGTATTACACATTTAAAATCACATCAATTATTATTATTTATCATTTGATATCTTATTTTTATGATCAGGAATGGCAAGAACATGAATAATGCCCATAAAAAGTTGCACCCGGCATACACGCACGCCGTCGTTACCTAGGATTCCTTTACAATATCAGAATGACTTTTCATCTTCCTCTTAAACCTTCAATAACTTAAATAGTATCCTACCATCAGAATCCTACTGTATATTAAAAACGTTATTACACTTTTGGATCTCAATGATGGCGTTAAGTCTCAACCTAACCTAGCGAACAGAGTTGTCACTTCCGACAATGAAGAACCAGGTGAATTAAAACTGAGAATAAAGTCCAAGAGGTGATAACGGTCGAGGACAGCATATCAATCGTCGACATAAGTTCTGGGTCGGAAGATGAAAGCGTAAATGATCTCTCTGAAGATGAGCCTGATGACTTCCCTCCATACTTTGGGTTCACCCCACCGCCGCAGCCAAAAATTTTAAAAATAAAGAAAACATATATCCTAAAATTGTACATCATAAAATTTTGAGTTTGTACTTCTGATGTACTTTATAATGTGTTTTAACACCTTTCGAACTTAGTGTTTTGACTTCGGATTGTATAAAGTGCTTTGTCTTTTCTTGGACATGTAAAGTTGTACCCTGTCAAATATATATATATATATATATATATATATATATATATATATATATATATATATATAACTTTATGTATCTAAAGGGAAATTGCTTAAAAAATTATTAATTTGTAGATGGTAGGATCTATACCAACTTCCACTTCTATAACTACCACTACCAATGAAACCCCTACTCCTGGCTGGGTAGGTGAGCTAGGCAACATTCATAAAGCATTGGAAGGGATTGCCACTATGATAAGTCATCTGGCACATCCGAGGGCAACTCGTAGCCCAAATAATGCCCATATCACCAATGGCACGGCGCATTTAGAAAAATTCAAGCGAATGAATCCTCCACCTTTTTCTGGTACTACCAATCCGACTGAAGCCGAGAGATGGATCACAGAAACGAAAAAGATTTTTGGTGCCATTACCTGCACTGAAGCTCAAAAAGCCGCTTATGCAATCTCTCTACTTCGAGGAGGAGCGGATGATTGGTGGAATTTGATGACAAGATCAAGACTAGAGCCTAGAGAGGTCGTGAACTGAGAAATTTTTTTAAAACTTTTCAATGATCAATACTTTCCGGAACATGTACGCGAAAAGAAAGGAGTTGAATTCATGAGAATAGAACAAGGGGAATTGAGCATGGCACAATATGAGGCCAAATTCAAAGAATTGGAACGATTCCACAAGCATCCACTCATGGAAAAAGAAAGGGCGCAAAAATTCGAAAGAGGACTTCAACCAAACATACGAAGTCAAATATCGACATTCTGTTCAGAAGAATATGCGTTGTCAGTACGCAGGGCTAGAGTTGTTGAGGAAGATTGCAATGACCTTTGACAATTTCATGAAAAATGAAGGGACGCGTCGAGTCACAAGAATAAAGATCGGACTCACCAGCCATTTCCAATTCTAAACGACATCGGTACAGTAACCAACAATCAACATCACCACCCTCCACTTTTTCCGGTAGCCCTAGCCAAACGACCATAACCTGCTTCAATTGTGGCGAATCAGGCTACCTATCAAGGGCTTGCACAAAGCCATAAAAACTTGTTATAATTGCGGAAAGTTAGGTCATATGGCATAAGATTGTCGATCACCAAGAAATCCCAGCCAGTAGTCCACCAGATACCAATCCGTTCAACAGCCTTCATGTCAACCTGGAAGACAAAATCAGCAAAGGATTCAGCAATCATCACAGCTTCCCCGTCAAGATAATCACAGTCAAGTGTTCGCCCCAACCAAGCAAGATGCAGGCATCTAACGTTGTACTTCAAGGTACCATTCTTATCTCTAAAACCACCACTCAAATTCTAATTGATTTTGGTTCAACTCACTCTTTCGTATCCACAACCTTTGCACATAAATTAAAGTCTATTCCACAATCTTTAAATTTGTTACTCACCATTTCTACTCCTATGGGAGATTCCTTGGTCACCAATCCTGTGTATAGAAATTGCAAAGTCAGTGTATGTGATCAAAACTTACCTGTTGATTTGATTGAACTAAATATGTCCAATTTTGGCATTATCCTAGGTATGGATTGGCTTGTTATTTATCGGGCACACATCGATTGTTTTAAACAACGAGTCTAATGTCATATTCCTGGCTTACCAATTTTTTCCTTTCCAGGAACAAATAGAAATTCTGAACCTTAAAACCAACTAACTCCTTGTGAAGGGTTGCTAAGGGTACCTAGCATATGTCATCAATAAAACCAAGGCGGAACCCAAGACAGAAGATATTCCCATTGTTAACGAATTTGAAGGCATTTTTCCCATACACTTGCCTAGATTCCCTCCTCATCGGGAAAGTGAGTTCACAATAGATTTATTTATGAAGCAACCCCCATACAGTGTTCTTAAAATCGTTGGGTTCAAGGCGGGGAAGTTCTCATGAAATCTGGCGGTGCAGGCTGGCGCCAAGGTCCTGATGTCTGTGTGTGTGTGTGTGTGTGTGTGTGTGTGTGTGTATATATATATATATATATATATATATATATCTATGCCACTTGCCAGAATAGGAGGAAGAAAAAAAAGAAAAGAAGAACAAAAAAAGAGTTGTGCTTACTGCTCAGTTGCCGAAAAAAAGTGTTGTGCAAGATCATGAAAAACTGAGGAAGAAGAAGAAGAAAAACTGAGGAAGAAGAAGAAGAAAAACTGAGAAAGAAGAATAAAAAAACTAAGAAGAAGAAAAAAAAACTGAGGAAAAAAAAGAAAAACAAAGGAGATAAAAAAAATATAAAAAATTGGTGATTGGGGTGACCCAGGCGAGGTCCGGGGCGGCCCAGGGCGACCGCCCTGGCGGCCTGGGCGGGCGCCCAAAATTCGATCCGCCCAGGAGTCCGCCCAAGCCTAAACGGGGGCGCCCAAAATTCGATCCGCCCCGGAGTCGGCCCAGGCCTAAATCGGGGCGCCCGGGCGGCCTCCTCGGGCGATTTTCAGAACATTGCCCCCATATCAAAGGCCCCTTATCGTATGGCACCAACAGAGCTCCAGGCGCTCAAGAAGCAGCTAGAAGAATTAATGGAAAAAAGATTTATCTGTCCAAGCGTATCACCTTGGGGCGCACTGGTCTTGTTCATAAATAAAAGATATGGATCCATGAGAATGTGTATCGACTACAAGCAATTGAATCAAATAACTACCAGAAATAAATATCCTCTGCCACGAATGGCCGATCTCTTTGATCAACTCCAAGGCCTAACAGTCTTCTCCAAAATTGATCTTAGGTTAGGTTATCATAAACTTAGGATATAGGAAAATGATGTACCAAAGAGAGCATTTCGAACGCGATATTGGCACTATGAATTTTTGGTAACGCCTTTTGGCTTAACCAACACTCCGGCTACATTATGGACCCGATGAAACATGTATTTAAGTCATTCTCGGATAAATTTGTGGTGGTCTTTATCGACGATATACTGATCTACTCAAGGAGTCACTCAGAGCACGAAAATCATCTATGCATAGCCTTACAAACTTTACGAGAACACCAGGTATATGGATAACTGAGTAAGTGCGAATTTTGGTTGAATGAGGTTTCATTTTTAGGGCATGCAATATCTTCAAGGGGAATATCCATTGATCCTATAAAAATCGAAGCTATTGTAAACTGGAAGCAATCGAGGAATGCAACAAAAATTAGGAGCTTCTTAGGGCTTGTTGGGTACTATCAGTGCTTCGTAAAAGACATTTCAAAGATAGCAATTCCTTTAATCAAAGTTATAAGAAAAGAGTCTAAGTTTGAATGGACCAGCAACTACGAACAAAGCTTTCAAGACCTAAAAACCAAATTGACTTCAACCCCCATTCTAGCACTCCCTTCACAAGGTGAAAGATTTGAAGTTTACAGTGACGCATCAGCAGGTGGCTTAGGTTATGTGTTAATGCAAAAAAAGAAGGTAATCGCCTACGCGTCAAGACAACTCAAACCTCGGAGCAAATGCATTAAGTCGGAAATCATCAATAATCTCTACCTCATTAATGATCAGTGAGTTGAAGTTGCATGAAGACTTCTAGAATTGGAGCGTTGTCATTCGAAAGGAAGGATCCAAATATATATGTACATACTTGAAGATCCAGCCGGCCATCATAGAAGAATTAAAGGAGAATCAACTTCAAACCCAAGAGATCTTAAAGCTTATAGGGGAAGTCAAAAAAGGAGAAAAATCAAAGTTCAACATAGTGATGGATGGTTGAACTACTAGGATCGCTTATGCGTACATGACAACGAGGAGCTAAAAAGAATACTACCCTAACCAAACCGTCAGGGTCACGACATGTTGTTGATATTGATTGAGTTGGAGGGAGCTTTAGCGTAATCGAGGTATGCAGTACATCCTGGTAGTACAAAAATGTACCAGAATGTAAAACGTCGTTTTGGTCAAACAACATGAAGGAACAAATTGTTGAGTACGCATCAAGATGTCTCGTGTGTTAGCAAACAAAAGCTGAACACATAAAGCCTTCAGGATTGTTAAAACCTGCCAATTCCAGAATGGAAATGGGAGCACACTTGCATGGACTTTTTTACCGGACTGCCAAAAGCAAAAGGCGGCTACAATTCAATTTGCATCATAGTCGACAAGCTCACGAAAACATCATACTTTTTACCTGTTAAAATTTCCCAAACAATGGAAGGTCTTGCAAAGCTGTATGAAGAAATTATCAGACTACATGGTGTGCTTGCAACAATCACATCAGATCGAGATTCCAAATATACATCAAGATTCTTGAATAATTTTCAAGTGAAATTAGGAAAAAAGCTGCGATTCAATACTACCTTTCATCCAATAAGAGAGAACAATTCAGACCTTGGAAGATATGTTACGAGTGTGCCAGTAGATATGAGAGGAAGTTGGGATGAACATCTACCCCTAATCGAGTTCGCTTATAATAGCAACTATCAGTCGAGTATTCAAATGGCCCCCTACGAAACACTTTACAGAAAACTTTGTCGATCACCCACGTGTTGGGCAGAAGTTGGAGAGAAAAGTTTACTTAGACCAAAGCTAGTACAAGAAACTTCGAAGAAAATCAAGCTCATTCGCAAACGACTCTTCGCTGCTCAAAGTCAATAAAAAAGTTACGCTGATCGCGGTCAAAGGGATTACAAATTTGAAAAAGGAGATCGTGTATTATTAAAAGTATTGCCAGCAAAGGGAGTATTAAGGTTCGGTGTAAAAGGGAAGCTTGGGCCCATATTCATCGAAGTATCGGATCGTTTGAAATTCTTAAACGAGTAGGAAAGGTTACGCATCAATTAGCCTTACCACGCATCAATGTTATAGAACTACAAGTATGATTCCTCCCACATTTTGAACCATGATTCCATCAGACTACAAGAGGATTTGACGGACGCCGAATCACCGTCACAGATCATTGATTGGAAGGATCATGGTAAAAGAACTAAGAGGAAACTGCGGGTCAAGGTTCTATGGAAAAATTAGTTTGATAAGGACGCAACTTGGGAACGCATCAAAAGTACCCACACCTCTTCAACAATAACAAGGTATGCCTAAGTAAATTTCGAGGACGAAATTTTTAAGGGGGAAGAATGTTTGACCCGACCCGACCCATTTGGACCCAACTCCACAACCGCCTCACTAACCACCCTTCTCCACTATAAATTGAGAGGGATGGGACATTCATGTCCCCACACCACAACTCTCTCTTTCAGTTATCTCTCTCTTCTCTTTTAACTTACTCTCTTTCTCTTTTAATTTCTCTTCCTCTTTTAATTTATGTAATCTCTGTTGCTTTCTCTCTCTTAGTTTCTCTCTCTTAATCCTCTTTTCCACAAAACAATTTCTTTCTTTTTTCTCTCTACCTTTTCTTTTACGGAAACCACTAAGCCCAAACCCCGTAGGAAAGAATCAGTTATATAGCCATTTAATTTTTTCTTTTAAACTCTATTTTTATGTTACTAATATTTTCTTTCTTTTTCTTTATGGATGTCTCTGGCTCCTGAGTCGACGGTAGGCTCCACCTCCTAAACCGATTTGTTGTCGACTTTATGGTAGGCGCTGTCTTCTAAGTCGATGGTAGACTCCGCCTCCTAAACATAATTGTTGGCCAACTTTATGGTAGGCTCTGTCTCCTAAGTCGATGGTAGGTTCTGCCTCCTTCTATGGTTGGCCCCGCCACCTAAAAATGTTATCCTTTATTTTCTTATTGTAATCAGTAAATAAATTTTTCACCACTTGGGGCCACGTGACAAATAGTGGTGACACAACCGTTTGATTGGTGTGACTCAACCAACCTGATCAGATGGTCAGAACATTCTAATAAATCTAAATTGTAGCTTAAGCGGCCACCGTAGATATCATTCTAAATAATTATTATTGACCTATTGATAGGATCTATCGACACTTTGAACCTTCACGAAAAAATCATCCAAGGCAAGTAACTGATACCTGAATACTTGAATAAGAATATATGCCGAAAGAATGTATGTACGTAATTTATTTGATCCTTTAAAAACAAAAATGTTGTTCCTGATTCTTTGTATGAAGATATAGTGGTACGTGTCTAGACTATATAAGGATCCCTACGGGGCCGCGTGGATTGAGGACAAGGGAATCCTTGGATAGTACTTTCTTCCTCAGAAGTAAACAAACCAAACCTTCCGGCCTAGGATTGGTATAAAGTGGAATAGAAGGTGGGACTTGACGAAGTCCAAGATGGTATTACTGGAAAATTTGGAACCGGTCCTGATAAATGGACAGTGTCCACGGGTGAATAAACCCTGTGATTTCACCTTGGATTCGGTGTCATGCCAAAAGAAATATTTGATAGTCATAGATCTGTGAATGGTATAGATGAAAGTATTTACACTTGGCAACTTTAATTAACCTTGTGTGTTCCTTTATTTTAGTAATTGATGGTTGATATCATAATCTGAAATTATATTGTGAAATTGTCAAAATGCTGAATTATTTCTTTATTAACCACTACGGTGATTACTTGTTGGGTGACTTGTCAGTCAATCTATTATCAAATTATTGCAGGTATAGAACCGAGAAACTTTAAAATTGCGAGAGGAAAGGAAACTATGGCAGATTTCCTAGGATAGACCAGTCTAGGATATTAGAAACTTTCTTTTGTTATTTGTGTATAGCAAGAACTATGTATATTCTAATAGTTATCAATGTAAATAAAATTATGAATAAATAAAAAGTGTGCTTTTGTCTGGTTCTTGATATTCTGAACTGTTTCATTTACGTTCGGAGAAATGTCCGAGATCAGCTTTCGGAGCATGACAAATAATAATATCAAATTTTAAACAATAATTATATATATATAGGAAAATGTGCTCTGGCGTAGAGATATCTCTACACCAATTGATATGGGCGCAACACGTAGCACCTCTTTTGTGAAGTGATGGGTAGCATGAGGCCCACTTTACTAATTAGAGTTAAACTTTTAAAATATTTTAAAAATTATATTCCTTTTCAGCCGTCATTCACTCATTCTTGACCTTTTTAGAAGTCTTTTTAAACTCTCTTCTTTTTCTCTACTCTCTTTTTCTACTCAAAACATATGAGCGTCAGCCGTCCAAGTAGCAAAGCGCTAGCACCTTTACAGAGAAGTGTCGGCTCCTCATTTTAGGGGCACAGACGCTTCATTTAAGGGCACCGGCGCTTTGATTTTTTTTTTATTTTTTTTTTATGGAAGAGCCAGCGCCCCTAAACGAAGCGTCTGTGCTTCGTTTTAGGGGTGTTGGCACTTCGATAAATTTTATTTTTTTTGAAGCCCCGGCGCCTCTAAAACGAGGCATCAACGCTTTATTTTAGAGGCGGTGGCGCTTTGCTCCCCGAAATGTTAGTGCTTCGCTACCGGGCGCCATATTTTTGAATAAAATATACATGAAAAAGTAAGTTTGTGCGTAGAGATATCTCTACGCCCAGACGCATATCCCCGGGTGAGAGAGAGAAAGAGATAGAGGGAGGAAGGTTTAGAGAAAGGAAGACCTTGTAGGGATTGGTTTGGATCCAAGGGCGACCCAACCTCTTAGCAAGCTCCTTCTTCTGCTCCTGGGCTTTCTTAGAGGCTGCGCGGTTGGGGTCCAGTTGGCGAAGCCCAGCGAACAAAACCAAGCAGCTGAGGGCGGCGCTCGCTTCGTAGAGGACGAGTTGATACACGAACCGGTTATCCCTCATGCCCATGAGCTCATGTCCTGCGCAACCTTCTTGTTGCTTCTGTCTTCTCCTAAGTCCTAACAAAACACGCAGATATAGAGAGAAAGACACAGAGAAATGAGAGAGAGCGAGAGGAGTGAGAAATTAGAGAGAGAGAGAGAGGGATCTGTTGTACTTTCACCACTCACTGCATCACCTATCGAGTTTACCAAGGGGCACATTGCTCAATCACTCGTGTCATATATGACTTCAACACCTGTCAGAACCTCTTAAAAACTCTGGCAAAGTCAGCTTTTGATATGATTGAACGACTAAAATTCTCAAAAACTTCAGTTAATCTTTAGCCTAGAACAAGTTACAAAAATATATAACTTATCAAAAAAAATGTTACAAAATATGTGTGCCCGCTTTAATTAATGATGATATAGGGTTACCGGCTGTGACCGACATTTAAATTATTAAATGATCTTTCACAGTAACAATGTCACTTTTTTATCTCACACTATTAACGTGTGATTTATATTGTGCAATATTGCTGGAACATGTCTCAAGTCGAAGGATCATACTTACAAGTCCATGTAAATAATCTCATTGAATTTTAACATCAACTATCAAAATTATGAACTGTTAATATTAGAGTACATAGATTGGATTATTCGAATTTTTCAAAAAGTGTGATTTTTAAACCTATTGCTCTTCAATTGATGATAGATCACTTTGAAGGTATAAATTTTCAAGATCACTATCCAATAAATGGTGAGATATCGTTTAAACATACTTTAGAGTTTAAATAATGCTCGGGAGAGCCGAGCACTAATTTTTAATGACTAAACGTCTAAAAGGCAGCAACTCAAGCCTAATAAAAATGAATGTCTTACAAAAACTACCACCAATTTTTCACTATCATATTGCAAACTCTCGGGAATAAAACACTTTATTTTTGCAAATAAGTTTCGTGCAGATAACTTCTTTGTAAAATATCCTAACATTAATTGGACCGAGTGGATAAAACTTTTAAGAGCGTTCAAAATATGGCAAACAAATACCTAGTACAATAAAATCCAAGCTAGTTATGGTGAAAGATTTCTACTCAGTAATCAGTATAACATTTACTGTCAATCTAGACCATCCAATTGATGGGGCAACTAATTGGATGTCATCAGGTTGGACAGTCCATACAAATGGCGTGCCAAGAGATGCTAGGTTTATAAAATCGTTAATTCCTAGTATAAGAATCACACTGGATCCCCCACTGTAAGAGTACCAAATCACCCATGATCTCAAACAATTACAGATGATGGGGATAATTTCATCTTTAATAAAACTTGGTAGAGTAAAATTGTATATAGAATAATTTTCAGTAGTCCCGTCCCAGGTAACAAGGGATTCATAAATGAGAGAAGATTACAACAAACTTCATATAATTGGATTCCTCTTTTAAAAATAATAAATAAATAAATAAACGTCATATAATTGGAGCCCTGCATATATCACCATCATGGTTTTCAAGTTTTTCTATGAAAACAACATACTCCCTGGACTCAAGGACTTCAAATGCTCTACTTCTACGTCACCCACCTTGGGGGCTCCACCTCCGGCGCAGGCATCTCCCCTAGTCCATCTTAGTCATCGCTTCCTTCAGAGGAAAGGCGGGAAGCTGTTGTTCCTTTTTGTCCTTAGCCCTCGAACATCCATGTGCATGCACAATCAAATTTCTATTTATTCTCATCTGCATCCCCACCTTCACTTGAGTGTTCAGAATCGTCCAATGGCCTTTTTGGAACTTCCCATTCTCGGAGCTTGCTTCTAGATTCTTCATGTGCGGAAGGCAGATCCCCATTTTTCTTCTCCCTTCCCTGAGAATACATAATTTGATAAGAGATTTGACTAAGCTGGCCGTGGTTAAATGGATTGGGCCACGACCGGTCACTCATCTGCCATATGGCATCATTGATCATTCCAACCAATCCAGTAGTAAAATCATCACGGCCACATTTTTCAGCCAAAAAATCAGCCCTATCAAAAGGATTGGAACCACCCAGTTGGAGTACTTTAATATCAACCATTAATACGGATGGATCAAATCCCCTCGATCAGTGGGATTTTTAGGCCTAGGGTAGCTCCCAATGCGAAGGCTGGGATTGGGTAAAAGTTGTATTGTGCCACATGACCAACTAATGGGGGAGGTCATAGCCCAATCTGTAAGTTGGCAATCATATTCCATTAATCCAATCAATAATCATAGATGCATATTTACAATCAAAACTATTTTTATGAGTAAGATCGGATAGTCATACATCCAATTGTCTGTCAACATCTGATTCATGATCAGAGGTGGCAACCATTACCTGTAAAAACGAACTGATATCCCTGATTCATTGCAGATGATCACTGTCACCACCCATTGTATTTGATCATAAATCAACAGTGGTGGTGGTGTCCAAACAGCAACTAGATGGCAGTGTAAAAAAGCGGGTAGGGCTCGTTCTTATCTTATTATTGGAGACAAATAAAACTCGAATGGATTACTACCTTTTTTTGGATACCTTCATGATCCTGAGTTACTTTATTTTGGGTCATTGGAAAAAGAAGCTTTAGAGCATCACCAAATAGTTGGGTGGCATCAAGATCTCCATTCTTTAAGCTTGCTTCCAGCTGCCAATGATAAGGTATTTAGGAAAAGATGAATCATCATTGTTAATATAAAAGATCATTAAGGTCGCAACGTTGTACCTGAACGTGAAGAATGCAAATTACAATGCTAGCAATAGGTAGCCAGCTCTCCTCCGTTGAGAGTGACAAGTTTGTCCTGTTAAATGAAATCTGACAGCAGAATGAGAACATATAGAGTTTTGAGAATCTAAATGCCATTCTATAGAGATGAAACTGGAAGAATTCAATATCAAGCTCCTGCTGCACAATAAAAAGGCTACGTGGCCCCTCTCTCTCTCTCTCTCTCTCTCTCTCTCTCTCTCTCGTGTAAACATTGACACTAGTAGAACACCATACAATGGACATAAGGATCCGATGCACAGTGAGAGATTGACTATACATGTATAGAGATTGGGCACGTAATCCAACTCATGGGAAAGAGAGACTTGAAGGAATTGTTATTCTCTCCTTAAAATCCTCTCCCATTAGAGTGTGTTAAGTACCCTGTCTCTACACCAGGTCACTGCACTAGTCAATTTTCCACCACCGAATTTGTCAAACCGTGAGAGATGCAAAGACACTTATAAGCATAAATAGTGTGAAATTATAAAATGTATTCATTTGAACCGTCGAGTTAAAGAATATGCTACACATAAATAAGATTGCAGACTCTACATCAAAGATTATGTTTTCGACATGCATTTAATCCTATCTCCTAAAATCAAAGTAGTAGTGCGTTGAAGAGTGCACTGGAGAGAGAGAGAGAGAGAGAGAGAGAGAGAGAGAGTAATTCAGAGAGAGTTTAAGCAAAAACTGGGGGTTTAGATCCAAAATACTTCAATACCCTTAAATTTTAAGAAAAATACTTAAATGTCCTCCATTTTTAAACTAGTTTTATTTTATTCTAACAAACCAAACAATGGACATTCTTGCCGCTAAAATTATAATGCAAAAAAAGCGAGTAGCAAGACTAAAAATGGGAAGACAATGAAAACAAAATGAAGGGCATTAAAGTAATTTTCTTTTAAAAATTAAGGGTATTAAAATATGTTGAAGTTAAACATTAAGGTATGAAAGTATTTTAAAGTCAAACTCACTCTTTCCGGAAAACTCTCCTCGTTATTTCTCTCTCCATAGCATTCTTCAAGATATTGTTAATTTTATCTTAGGGGTTAGTATTAAGTGCATGTCCCAAACAAAATTTGTGATGTAAAATCTACGATTTCATTTGCACACAAAATGTTCTTTGTTCAATGAAACGAATCACTTCACAATTCCACACAATTTATGCTCGTAGGTGTAAGTGCATCAAGGTGTGACCCTTCTTTTTTTTTTTTTTTTGAAAAATGATATTATATTTCCGAAAAGAAAATGCAACGCAAGAAACGAGCAAAGAGCTCAACAAAGAGCAAAGAGAAAAATAAAACATCACCCCACCCCTACAGAGAGAGTTTCAGCATTGTCATCATCCTCCCTAATAGGAGCGAAAAAAGACAGTCAAAACCACTTCAGTCAAAAGAGAAGAATGGATGAGCAGAGAACCTCTCCTTATCTGTTGTGCACCATGGACCAAACATTGAGAGAACAGATAACCTCTTCAATGACTCCAGCCCAAGTATTAGAGTTTGCTTCGAAGATTCGGGCATTTCTTTCACGCCAAATTGCTTCAAAGATCGCTAGCGTAAAATTCTGGATTGGCTTGTGAGCAGAAAATTCAGTGATAACATCGCTACAGTTACCCGGCATACATCCCAGGATACTCCATCTTTCCCAAAAAGCATGCCATACTTTGGAGGAGAAATCACAGTGAAGGAGATGATGATTTGCCGTTTCGGCATCCTTGTAACATAGCACCAATTTGGCGGTGGAAAGTTGACCAGTGCACCAACCTTGGGGTAGAGGTAGGGTACCTAAACTCTAATGGGAAAGAATTAGAAGGAGAGAAAAATAGTACCTCTTTTACCCATGAGTTGGGTATTAGGTGCCTATCAATATACCAAGAGCTGTGCATCAGCCAATCTCTCACGTGTGATGCACAAAGGGTAGTGCATGAGGTCTGAAACATTAGACTCAGGAAAAATCTTAAGGAGACTCCTGATTTTGAGAATTTGCAGAGTTTGATTTACGGCAGCAAAGTGAATGGCCGGCGATCTGACAGAGGGATCTGGATGGAAGAAAAGGGTGGTAATTTCTCGGTAAAATCACTTTACAAGCACCTGACTCGAAAGCAAAATGGGGACATGGTTTGGGTTTGTTTGTGGAAAGGTTGTGCACCACCACGAGTGCTCTTCTTCGGATGGACTGTGGCATGGGAAAGAATTCTGACATTTTATCAGTTAATCAAGAGTGAGATAAACATCCAAGTGTGCTATGTGTTCTATGCAGCAGGAGGATGCTAATCACTTGCTTATTCATTATAGTTTTGCTTCCAACATTCAAAAGATGCTGCTGGGTCAATTTGGCTGAATTGGGATTCTCAGAAAACCTGGGTCAGTTTGGATGAATTGCTTACACCATTAAAGTACACTTTAATGTTAATGGCACACGGCCCACATGTGGTTCATCTATATAGGCACTCAGCCAATGAATCGCGCCTATATAAGTGAATGTGATCCATCTGATCGATGAACATTATATAGGCATTCAATTTGTGAATATCAGTTAATATTACAGATGAGTGGACGTGCATATTATTATTTTACCAATCTTCCTATTGCTCTGTATTCCATCCCCTCTATATCAGTATTATTCTATTCAACAATTTTACGGACTGCAAGGGCTAAGGAGTAATAAATTTTGGTTTGTTTCCATCATGATTAGTTCCCTCCTGTCAAGCCCCAAACTTGAGATTCCCTTCTCAGCTGATGTTGATCCCAGAACAAAAAATATGTCATTAAATGCAATTTGGTATAGCCTCCTTCATGCCTATGATTTCATTCTAGGTTTCATGTCACATTTTTTTCCTTTCTAGAATCAGTTTCTGTTCTATGAGGCTATTAGATAAAGATGTACTACATAGATGTTTTTGTTTCTGTTTATGGATTTCTATAGATGTATTTTTTTAGAAATTTGACTATAATAGATATTTTGAATTTTTAATGTATTTTTTTGCCATATATATATTATTTTTAATACTTGTTAAATAATGAGAGTCAGAGCGAGTCGAGTCAAAATGAGTTTTCGATTTAACTCTACTCAAATGGCTTGCGAGTCGAGTATAGTCCAGCATTCATGTTTTAAAACCATGATGAAAATTCTTAAATATTTATACGAGCATCCAAATCAATGAACTGTCAAAAAACATATTTCATTGATTTGCCTACTCATGAATATCCATGAATTGATCAAGTTGTGACCAAATTAACGGATATAGACTCATTGACTCATCCACCACCTTTGGTGCATAAGTCAAAGTACATAATACCAAATCTCAAGAAAAATGGAACATGAGATAAAGTTCTACAAAAAAAAAAAAAGATTACCTATTGTAGCCACATAGCGCAAGATAAAGCTTTTTGAAACAAAGGCGACTTACTTTACCTATTGTAACTTTTTTCCTCAAAAATATGCCAGCTTCGACATAACAATCGACACGAGTAAAAGAGTGTTCTCCATCACTTGAGTGAAGATATGTATATATACACACTAGCGGGTCCTGCACATGCGATGCACCTGGGCACCCTTTGTTTAGAGAATGAAAGGCTACAATGTAAATATAGTTTATTTTAAAGGTCCTTGACTGGTGAAGTATGCAGTTTATTGTTTTAGAGTTCGGAGAGCATTGGAGCCCTAGTCCATTTTCGAACAAATAGTAAACACCTTGATGGAAGGATGGACCCTTCTGTAGTGGTGAAACGTTGGAGTTTGACACTGCTAGCCATGCTATGGTCTGTGTTCGAGCGTGTCAGCGTCACTCAAGCATATGGTCTTTTTCAGCCCAAGACTTGGAGATCATGTTATCGACATAAAACTCCATTTCCTTGAGAAACAGATCATGAAAGAACGCAGTCATGGCTCTACGATGGCAAATGAAGCACGTCTGTAGACACTAGATTCTGTTTGAACTTTGATGGCCTTGACTTCAGCTGAGTTGGATAACGATCAAAGTTAGTATTTGACAGATATTTTGCATTGAGGATGAGGATAGAAAAAAGCCAGGGACCTTGTCAAATTTACTGATAGTTTTGAGCACCAAATCGCGACCAAATTTCATGTTGCGGTTAAAATAAATGTCACATGTCACAGTCAAACTTCATGCTGCCGTCAAAGTTCATGTCATAGTAAAATTTCATATTGGAATCAAATTTCATACTAATCAAACTTCATGCCGCAGTCAAACTTCATGTCGCAATCAAACTTCATGTCGCAATCAAACTTCATGTCGTGGGTTGAGAACATGCTTCAAACTACGTCATTTCGTTGACATTTGAGTCATGTCATCTCGTTAAAAAACATTTAATGAACAATCAATTTTATAACAGGTGCATGGATCCATGAATCTAATACATAGTTGTCACTTTCAAGCGTTTTTTTACAACAGGTACATGATTAAACTGTACGAAAAAAATATATCTAACACAGTAGAGAACCAGAGATAATTGATGAATGGAATAAGCTGGAGTCTCAATTAAAGATGTGCATACAATGACGATGTTAAGAAATATGAGGTAAATATAAAATGTTTTTCATTATAAAAGTGGATCAGCGTTCCTAAGACAGACAACGACTCAAAGATATTTAAAGAATTTATAGAGTTTTCCCAACCACATTTGTTGCTATCCAAGTTACATATGCAGACAAACTTCATGGAGTGGCCAAGCATATGTAATGGTCAAACTTCATGTCGCAGGTTCAGAACATGCTTTGAACTGTCATCTCGTTGCGCCTCTCAGCCTGGAATGTACTTTTATATCCCTAGGGCGAGGTGATGAGCTCTCTCACTAAATTTGCAGTGAGAGTCCTATAAAAGAAGACCAAGACTCGTATCTGGGTAGAGGAAAACAAATTGACCCATATCAAGTAATTGATGATTGACCAGGAACACCTGAGAGGAAGCCCACAAGATGAGCCTTCGGACCTTGCCAAGCGGTCAGTGTTAACTTATTGATATGCCACTGTTAACAGTCAATCGGTTAGTAGTAACTAATCAATCAGCTAGCACTAACTAATCAACTGGCACTGAGTATCAACATATCGTGGTTCAGAAACAGGCCGCTATCAGAATCATGTGGCGAGCTGTCAAAAGGGTCTGGGAGATAGCGTAACTCATATCATGTTTCTCGCACATCATGCCTCTCCGCGGTATATTTCGTTAACTTACCAATAGGCTGGTGTTAACAGTCAATCAGTTAGTGTTAAGTCCACAAACTTGGGCACCTTGTATAAGCATATAGCATTCCAGAAACAAGCTGTGGTTAGCCTTGTACAAGCATATAGCATTTCAGAAACAAGTTGTGGTTAGATTCATGTCGCAGTTCACAAAGTCCACAAGGTGTCAAAGAGGTTCCACAAGATGTCAAAAGGGTACGCCAAATAGCCTAACTCGTCAAAAGGGTACGCCAAATAGCCTAACTCACAACATGTTTCTCTTCGCGATATATTTCTCCCCGCGGCCGTGACATGTTTCTCTTCGCGACCACGACATGTTTTCTAGCCATGACATCTTCTCTCCACGACTTTCACTTTGTGAATTTTCCTGTTAGATTTGCATCTCGAGAAAAGTGTTGGATTTAGCTCTCTAAATTGAGCTAAAGGAAATCTCTTGAATAGCTGAATCTATAAACACCAAAACTTCAATCTTCTCATCAAAACAAAACCTGGTAACAACATCAAGAATTTCTAAAATCCGATAACCAAATAAATGAAAGACACCCATCGAATTATTTTGCATGAGGGTTTTATAGAGGCAGATTCTGATTTATAACCAAGGTATCAAATATCGGCTGATACCGATACATATCGGTTTTTCGGCAAACCAATGCGTATCAGTTTCCAACTTTGTATCGGTATCGGCCAATACAGGCCCGTATTGGCCGATACGTATCGTTATCGGTCAATAACTATATTTTTAAATTTTTTTAAAAAAACAAAGGCCGATACATATGGGTATCGGCCGATTCATATCGGTCCTCCAAGGACCGATACCGATTTTGTTACCTTGTTTATAACACAATAACGAAACCCAAAAATAGAAATTATAAAAAGAAAAGGATAAAAAAATTAAGAAAAATTGGAGTGTAGGAATTAGGAGTAATTTTGAAGACCATTCAAAACCTAAAATAGAAATTATGACATAAAACCCTAGGATATCTCTTGATCTATGAACACTAAAACTTTTATGACGGGGACGCCGAATACATGGACATCGGTTATGAACCACATCGCTTCTATCGGCGTCGGAAGAAAGGAAGAGGAAGCCCGAGTACTACGGCTTCAAGGGAGAAAAGGAGGCACAAACTGTCATCAAGTGATAGACATCCGTAGGTTCTGGACGGACATCTAGAAATAAGTGCTATCACTGTTTTGGCGCGACGGACGTCCATGACCTTGGACTCCGTAGGCGACGGACGGACGTCCGTGGAGATATCCGCTTAGCGACGGAGATATCTATTTTCCTGCGAAAATTTACTTTTTTAGTTTTTTATTATTTTATGACTCTTTTAATTCGAATTATTAATTGGTTGCCTATTTAAAGAGGCTTAAAAACACAATTTATTTAGTTTTTGAATATATTGACTGAGCTTTTACTTGAATGGAGAGAGATTTTTCTTCCTTGTGATGGGTTTGGCGTGAGGCCAAGGAAGTGATTCCCATTAATCTTCTTCTTTATCATTTAGTATTTTCCATCTGCCTATCTATGTTCTGTCTTCTACACCTTTATCGATTTGTTCATCTATTCTGAAACCCTAATTCAACCAAAACCCTAGTTTTCACATGAACCTTAAAATTTACCCAATCCTACAACCCTAGTGAGAACTAGCGACTCTACATCGGATTAATGACGAATGCCCAAGCCTGGAAAGCTAGAGTTCTATCTCTAGGCCCAATCTTGTCGTAAAGCTAACGGGACTCGCGCATCAGACTGGACCCTATCTGGATCAAGTGTGATCTGCCTATCAAAGTTCTCAAAACCCTAAGATATTGAGATAATTTTGTGATTAAGGTTGACTTAGTCTTCTTTTTAATTTCGGCAAATTCCATTAAATCATTATTCACGCATTTTAGGGTTACCGTATAATTTTTTATCATATTTATTTATGTTGCATTATTTTCTTATGAGTCCATATTGCATTCCATATTAGAACCCTAATAGGCATATGTGATCACCATAGACTCAAGTGAGATTCTCGATACTCTTAGAAGTATGCGAGAGCCGTTGGGTGCAATTAATGAGCGACTGAATACCATAAAGCAAGCCTAGACAACCCTAGGGGCTGCTAATGGTAGGCTGCCTAGTCGAATCAACCAGTTAGATGGGTTTGATGAGCACCGTGATCAACGCCGAGAACGTGAAGGTCCACGCTTTGAACGAGATGGTCACCAAGATAATCGGAATTGGAACCGTAGAGATCATCGTGGAAATGATTACGATCCCGATGCGAAACTCCTCAAAAATGTCTGAGTTGAGTTTTCAGCCTTCGACGGAAGAATGGACCCTGAAGTCTTCCTCAATTGGCTTTCCGACATGGACCAACATTTTGATTGGTATGGCATGAATGACAATTGTTGTGTTAGGCTCGCTAAAATGAAATTAATTGGGCAAGTTCGACTTTTCTGAGTCAATGCCAAGCGCATAAGGGTGAATGCGGATTATCTTCCCATTACCCGTTGGGACGACATGAAGGAAAAAATCATACCACTAACGCCTTCTCGACCAGTGGCAAAACTCATGCTAAGGTGGTATACCCGTGACTGAGTACATTGACAAGTTCGAGTTCATCATGAGGGCCAAGGTATTTTTTATTTTTTTTTATCGGTAATAAAGAGTATATATTGAAAAGCAGCAAGGCGCTACAGAAACCCAATACAACAATACACGACCACAAGCGGAAAAGAACAGAAAACACAGATGCAAATAGCACCCACAGCTCCGGGTACTTAACCCGGATCCCACGCAAACACATCCCCCCCCTCCCCCCCGACCTCACATTCCCCTTAGTAACCCAGAGCCACATCAGGTCGCGGGCGTGCTTCATGATCAGCCCCACCGAGCGACTCTTAGCTTCAAAGACCCTACGATTTCTTTCACCCCATAGAGTCCAGAAAACAGCGAACGGGGCCACCTTCCAATACTCAGCCTTCGGATCATCAGCACGCACAGAATTCCACATCAAAAAAAGAGAGAGGGGCGACACCGGCATCACCCAACAGATGCCAAAGGATTTAAGAACGATAGACCACACCGCATGGGCCACCTTACAATGAAGCAGAAGATGATCAGGGGTCTCCACTTCCAGATTACACATAACACAACAGTTGAGGATGGATTTCCCCCGACAAATAAGTTGATCCAACGTTAAAATCCTTTCTTTGAGCGTGAGCCACATAAAGAATTTGATTTTGGCCGGAATAGCCACCTTCCACAACCCAGCAGCACTAAATCTGATCAGGGGCCGAGATGAGAGCAACGAATAGTAAGATCTAACCGAAAACAGACCCTTAGTACTTGTCCTCCACCTGTGCTGATCCGTCCCCACCCGATTGCGCTGCATGTTATACAACAGCAGCATCAGGTTATGAAACGAAGTGACCTCCTCATCCCTCAGCAGCCTTCTAGTAGTAACGGTCCAAAGTCTCCCCCCCACAGTCTCAGAGACAAAGTCATCAATCATTCCAAGGGGGATCACCGAGATTGAAAAGATATCTGGGAAGGAGGACTTTAGGGGCTCGCTGCCCGCCCAGATATCTTCCCAAAAGGGGATGCGAGGGATTGGAAGACCTTGAAGTCACTCTCTCTAGATTCCGCACTGGATTGCGACTTGATTTGCAAAAAGAGTTGATTTCTCACCCCGTGGAAATTCTTGAAAGATGTTACGCCGTTGTGCAAGATTTTGAACAGTACATAAAAACATCAGTGGTGAGGGGAATCAAATTCTAAAAAGATGTTGCGCCGTTGTGCAAGATCTTGAACGGTACCTGAAAACATCAGTGATGAGGCGAATCAAGCCACAGAACAGTGGTCATCGCTCCGAAGAGGAACGATTTAATATTGGAAACCCTCCTCCCAAACCTACACAACCGGTCCCTACCAATGCGAGGTTTGAAAAGGGAAAAGGTGTAGTCGAGGAATCCTCTGAGGGTAGCTCTCAAGTTAAATGTTATAAGTGTCATGGGATGGGACAATTTGTAGCCCAATGCCCTGCGAGAAACCCCCAAAGGAATCTCTTCATTAAGGCAAAGGAGGATGAAGGTGAAGCAGTGGTTGAAGAATAAGTGTTCCAGTCGGACGTCACACCCAGCGATTAGGAGGGTGCTGATAGTGGTCGTGCTTTAGTTGTAAGGTGTGCCCTTGCACAACCTCAGCGTGATGAGAAGGATGACTGGCGAAGGGAGAACATCTTCCACACCATTGCAAGATTAGGTGACAAGAGTTGTAAGGTCATCGTGGATAGCGGTAGTTACACCAATGTAGTGTCAACTCACACCATACGCCGCTTGGGGCTTAGACCTGAAGCCCACCCGAGACCTTATAAAGTTGCATGGGTTGACTCTTCATCCATTCCCGTGTCGAAACGGTGCGGTGTGCCGATTCAATTGGGTTCTTACTCGGACACCTTATAGTGTGATGTGGTGCCGATGAATGTGGGTCATATTATTTTGGAAAGGTCATAGCTCTACGACATGGACGTGACACTTTTTGGTCGATCAAACATATGCACGTTCATGTATAAGGGCAAAAAGATCACTTAGACCCGTTGCCTCCCAAAACACCATCGACCAACAAAGTTGAGGAGAAGGGCGATACATCTAAATCCATCAATATTGTGGGCCTTTAGAGTTTGAAGAGGCTTTTTTGGATGAAAATGTGGTCTACGTTATCATCACTATCGAGAAAGCTCTCGAGTCTATAAGCGAACACCCTAAGGAGGTTGAGCCGATTTTGAGAGAATTTACGGATGTCTTCCCCGAAGACTTACCAAACGAACTCCCTCTAATGTGTGACATTCAATACGCTATAGACTTAGTTCCCGGATCCACATTACGAAACCTGCCCCACTACAAATTGAATCCGGTTGAGCATGCCGAGTTAATGCGGCAAATTAATGATCTCCTCAAGAAGGGGTTCATTCAAGAGAGTATGAGCCCTTGTGTCGTACCCGCACTACTCACACCTAAGAAGGATGGAAGTTGGCAAATGTGTGTGAATAGTCGAGCGATTAACAAAATTACAGTCAAGTATCGGTTTCCCAACACTAGGCTCGACGACATGCTTGATATGATGGTTGATGCCACTATCTTTTCTAAGATAGACTTCAAAAGTGGCTACCAAAGTTCGAATCTGCCCCGGTGATGAGTGAAAAACCGCCTTCAAGACCAAGGATGGTCTTTATGACTGGATGTTCATGCCTTTTGGGCTCTCTAATGCCCCGACTATTTTCATTAGGCTATGACCCAAGTGTTGAGGTCATTTCTAGGCAAATTCCTTGTTGTGTATTTTGATGACATCTTGATTTATAGTCATGACAAGGAACAACACTTGAACCACCTGAGATTGGTTTGCAAAACCCCAAAGGGCGAGAAGTTGTGTGTGAATTTCAAGAAGTGCAACTTTATGCAACGTTCCATTGTCTTCTTGGGACTCATTATCCATTGTCTTCTTGGGACTCATTATCTCGGCCGATGGAATGGTCGCGGATCCAAAAAAGGTTAAAGCCATTGTGGAGTGGCCCGAACCTAAGAACATACATGATATCCGCAGCTTCCATAGTTTGGCTACTTTCTATCGCCGCTTCATCAGAAGCTTTAGCACCATCATGGCCTCAATCACTAATTACATGAAAAAAGGGATTTTTTAATGGGGCAAAGGCGCGACGAAAGCCTTGCCCGAGATCAAACAAAGAACGAGTAGTGCACTCGTCATGCACTTGCCGGACTTTTCCAAAGTCTTCGAAGTCGCATGCGACGCGTCGGGTGTGGGTATAGGAGGAGTGCTTAGCCAAGAGGGTCGCCCAGTGGCCTAGTTTAGTAAAAAGCTTAATGAAGTGAAGCAAAAATACTCCATCTATGATAAGGAGTTCTATGCGGTCGTTCATTCCTTATGGTATTGGAAACATTACCTTAGGCCGCAGGAATTTGTGTTGTTCTCCAACCATGAAGCCTTACGCTTCCTAGCCTCTCAGAAGAAGATAAATCTAAGGCACGCGAAATGGGTTTAATACCTTCAAAGGTTCACCTTCGTGTTGAAGCATAGGGCCGATGTTGAAAACAAGGCAGCTGATGCGCTTAGTCGTCGAGTGGCGACTTTACACTCTATGAGCACCAAGGTCAAGTGTCCAGATTTTAGGGTAGAGTGCATTGCTCTCCTTAGTAACCCGACCAGCACACACTCCACATATACCCTCCAGGATGGGTAATTGCTCAAAGGCAATCGCCTTTGCATCCCTCACACTTCATTGCGTGACTTCCTCATTTGGAAGTTCCATGCCGGAGGGTTAGTCGGACATTTCGGGCGTAATAAGACTATTGCGCTCGTAGAGGATAGGTTCTTTTAACCTAGCCTAACGAGAGATGTCGCTCGGATTGTCAAACATTGTCGTACTTGCCAAGTGTCGAAACAGAGTAAGCAAAATATCGACTTGTACACCCCGTTACCGGTGCCACACACCGTGGCGAGACCTCTTAATGGATTTTGTGCTCGGACTTCCCAAAACTCCAAGAAAGCACGATTCCATATTTGTTGTGGTAGACCGATTTTCCAAAATTGTCCACTTTATACCTTGTTCTAAAACCTCCGATGCATCCCATATTGCTAAATTGTTTTTCGTGGAGGTAGTGCGTCTTCACGAGTTGCGCAAAACCATTGTGTCTGATAGGGACGTCAAATTCACTAGCTATTTTTGGAAGACACTTTGGCACATGATGGGCATGATGGGCACAATGCTCTAATTTTGGTTGGCCTATCACCCTCAAACAGATGGCCAAACCGAGAGCACCAATAGGAGTTTAGGCAATCTCCTTTGTAGTCTTATCAGTGATCATGTCAGGACCTGGGATACCATTTTGCCCATAGCTGAGTTTGCCTATAATAATTCTATCAATAGGTCCATAGGCATGAGCCCCTTTGAGGTTGTACATGGTCATAAGCCTAGGACACCTTTAGATTTGATCCCCATGTCAGCGTCACATAAACTATCTGAGGCTGCCGATGCATTTGCACAACACATTCATAGTTTGCATGCAGAAATTAAGCAGAAGATTAATTCAAGCAACAATCAATATAAATTATTTGTCGATACTCACAGGCGTTTCAAGGAATATCAGGTGGGTGATCAAGTGATGGTCCGAATTAGGCCAGAGTGGTTCCCATCGGGATCAGCAAAGAAGCTTCAAGCCTGAGGCGCTTGACCTTTTAAAGTTTTGGCAAGGAGTAGTCCTAATGCATATGTGCTTGAGCTTCCTCTAGGTACGAGGGTTAGTTCAACATTCAATGCGGAGAACTTAGTTCCTTACCTGGGTTCAACCCCACCTTCTGAAAATCCTTTCCAGCCCTTTCCTAGCCCAAACCCACCATTGCAGCCGATACCTCTCCCTTCTCCACGCAGACAGAGACCAGATATGATAGAAGAGATATTAAATGATCATGTCGTATCCACTCATGACAAGGGATTCCAGAAATACTTAGTTAAATGGGTCGAAAAACCGGAGTCTGAAAACACATGGATTCATGAGAATGAAGTACGTCGATTAGACCCTGATATGCTCGATCGCTAACATGACCGCGTTCCATCAATGATGAAACCTATTTGGTCCGGGGGAATTGACGGGGACGCCGAATATATGGACATCAGTTTTGGACCACATCGCTTCTACCAGCGTCGGAAGAAACGAAGAGGAAGTCCAAGTACTATAGCTTCAAGGGAGAAAAGGGGGCACAAACCGTCATCAGGTGACGGACGTCCGTAGGTTCTGGACGGACGTCCGGAAATAAGTTGATGGGGACATCATGGTCAAAAGCATCGGACTTGGACCGCAAAAGATTTTCAAGCGCCGGAAGAAACCAAAAGGGAGCCGGAACGGAAGTACCGAAAAGAAATCGATTCAGTTGTTCAAATTCAAGGGTTGAAGAGTCGCTCAGTCGATTGATCGACTGTAGCCAGTGGGAAAGAAAGAATAGCAGTTAAAATTCGAAGAATTGAAAGTTGCTACAGTGCCTCGATGGATCGAGCTACAATGCAGATTTTGACATAATTGTGTTTATTTTAGTCAAAATTTCATTTTAGAGTTTTATTTTTATTAGGACTTCTAATTTCGTATTAGGGTTATGATTAGCCTATTTAAAAGCTTGTAAACACTTTTATTATCAATTTTTTATTAATAAAAATTTGAGAGTTGCTTTTGTGCAAGCCCTAGAGAACTTGTGAAGAGTTTTTGATCGAATGAGCGAATCTTTCGAAACCTGAGGCGTGTTTACGCATTTCTCGTGCAACTTGGTGTGAAGCAGAAGCACAGCCTAGGTGCGAAGCCTCGGAAATCCTTAGTGTGAAGCCTTGGACCTCTTTCCTCTTATTCCATCTTTTCTCTATTTATCATATGGTAATATCTTCCCTTGCTTTGATAAATCTCCAAAACCCAAATATATATATATATATATATATATATATATATATATATATATATATATATATATTATTAGTTTCAATCTATTGATCTACCCTTTTATTTGTTTAAATCCTTCAAGCCTTATTTATTCACCCGAGAGGAATCAAGAGACGATACCGTGATTATCGCTTGGTACCCTAAACTAGAGCGAAACTCGAATCCTTCATCGGATCTGTTTTTCTAGATCGGGAAATGTTGATGCATGCGAACGCTAAAGTTTAGTTAATCTAATTGTTTTAATTAAATTTAGTAAATTATTTTATGTGGATGGGTGATTTGAATATTTCCGTTGTTCAATCTAATCTAAAGTTAATCCCAAATTGCATTAATTGAAGTTTTAGCGTTTGTCCCACGTCAAATTTGGTATCAGAGAACACTTTTAGTTTAGGGTTATCGGTGTTCAGAGTCATATAGGTTTTAGGGTTATTTCTGTTTTGCATCATTTAGGGTTATTTCGTCACGGATTCTGGTAAACTAGAAGCCTTAATTAAAGACCTTACGTCTAAGATGACCGCGAGTCATACCGCACTTCAAGCCCGGATGGATGAACGCCTTGATCAAGTGCAACAACAGTTGGGTGATCTACAGGCGCAACATGAGGCTTTAGACACTTGTGTTGAAGAAGTCCATGAATTCATCGCTAAAAATCATAACAAAGTCAACACCAATGACCATAGGAGGGATCCTCCTAGGCATGAAAATCGTTCCAAACTTAATGAGAGAGTCACAAAGTCGATTAAGATTGATGCTCTTACTTTCGAAGGAAAGATGGACCCCAAAATCTACATAAATTGGGCAACGGCCATGGACCATTATTTTGAATGGTATGAAATGTCGGATGAGCGCAAAGTGTGGTTTGACAAAATGAAACTTGTAGGGCAAGCCAAACTTTATTATACAAGTGTGGAACGACGTCGAGAAGCCCTCGATCGTGAACTCATTGCCACATTGGCAGACATGAAGGAGAAGCTTCATGATAAATATGTTCCCCTGTCCTACAACCAACGACTCATGGATCAATAGCATGGTTTGAAGCAAAAAACATGTCAGTTGATGAGTATATCAATAAGTTTGAGGAATACTTATATCGAGCCAACGCTTATGAGAGTCCACAAGTCACCTTATCTAGGTTTCGCACTGGCCTACGTCCAGAGTTACGAAAAGAACTCATCCCTCACCCAGTTGTAGATCTAGAAGAGTGTTACACTAAAGTGCAAGAATTAGAGAGGTATCTCGACGCTCCAGGTAGTGATCGACATAAATCCTCCAATCCCGAGTCTTGATCTAATCATACTGAAAAAGTGAACAACGCCTATAGTCAATCCTCGAAACCCGTGAACTCTAAGATTGAAAAGGGTAAAGGGCAACTGATCGAGAGTCCTAGGCGTGCACCACAGCAGTGTTACAAGTGCCAAGGTTTTGGTCACTTCACGCCTCAGTATCCCAATAACTCACAAACCTTGATTATTCAACAAGATAATGAGAAGACAAAGAGTTAGGGATAGAAGTTTACGAACCTATTGGAATGCCAAGTGATGAGGAGGATGAGACTCCCATGAAAACTATAGGTTTTGTTAGGAGGGTTCCCATTATCGAAGAAAGGGTTGGTATCATGTTCGTACCACATTAGTCATTAGAGGCAGTAGGAACATATCATCATTCTAACTTGAATGGGATTAACAATCAGATTTTATCGAATAATGGAAATACACATAATTGCATTGACACATTGAATATGTTTACTGAATTTAATAATGGCAATTTTGTGTTAATTCGCGATAGTCCTAAGCATGTGGAACAATTTCCAATCTTGAAAAAGGAAATGATGGAGGCCTAGATCTTCCTCTAGACAAGGAACACCGTCCGATAGTTGCAGTAGCAGATCTTACAGCTACCCCAAGCCTTGAGACTATACCTTTGGAGCCATTCCTTATTACCCAAATGACCAAGTCAAACCCCTTTAATCAATTCATAACCTGTATCCTACCTGTGCAATATGAGAAAGGGGAGAATGAAGAGGTTCTTGAGTACCCAAACTTCACTACCAAGGGGGATAAAAACCAGGCGTATCTCACAACATGGAAGGGCAAGCCAAGAGTTGACCATCTGAAAGGTACCACACGTGAGTTCTACAACTCATCGGAGATGAGCTTTTCCCACCCGGAGAGAGTTGATGGGGACATCATGATCAAAAGCATCGGACTTGGACCGCAAAAGATTCTCAAGCGCCAAAAGAAAGCCAAACCGGAACGGAAGAACTGAAAAGAAATCGATTGAGTTGTTCAAATTCAACAGTAGCTTAGTCGATCGATCGACCCCATGCTTCGATCGATCAATTGTAGCCAATGAGAAAGAAGGAAAAGCAGTTCAAATTCGGAGAACTGAAAGTTGCTACAGTGCCTGATGGATCGAGCTACAGTGTAAATTTTGACGGAATTGTGTTTATTCTAATCAAAATTTCCTTTTAGAGTTTTATTTTCATTAGGACTCTTCTAATTTCGTATTAGGGTTATGGTTAGCCTATTTAAAGGATTGTAAACACTTTTATTATCAGTTTTTGATTAATGAAAATTCGAGAATTGCTTTTATGCAAACCCTAGAAAACTTGTGAAGAATTTTTTATCGAAGGAGCGAATCTTTCAAAACCTGAGGAGTGTCTACGCATTTCTTGTGCGAATTGGTGTGAAGCCGACGTACTACCATGGTGCGAAGCCTTGGAAATCATTGGTGTGAAGCCTTGGACCCCTATCCTCTTATTCCATCTTTTCTCTATTTAGCATATGATAATATCTTCCCTTTGATAAATCTCCAAAACCCAAAAAAAAATAAAAAAATATTATTAGTTTCAATCTTTTGATCTACCATTTTATTTGTTTTAATCCTTCAAGCCTTATTTATTCACCCGAGAGGAATCAAGAGACGATACCGTGATTATCGCTTGGTACCCTAACTAGAGTGAAACTCGAATCCTTCATCGGATCCGTTTTTCTATAACGAGAAATGTTGATGCATGCGAACACTAAAATTTAGTTAATCTAATTGTTTTAATTAAATTTAGTAAATTATTTTGTGGATGAGTGATTTGAATATTTCCGTTCGATCTAAACTAAAGTTAATCCCAAATCGCATTAATTAGAGTTTTGGCGTTTGTCCTGCGTCATAAATGCTCTCACTGTTTTGGCGTGATGGACATCCGTGACCATCACGAACGTCCGTGATCCTGAACTCCGTAGGCGACGAACGTCCGTGCGATATCCGCCCAGCGACTGAGATTTCTATTTTCCTACGAAAATTTACATTGTCTTTTATTATTTTAGGACTCTTTTGATTCAAGTTATTAATTGGTTGTATATTTAAAGAGGCTTGAAAACACAATTTATTTAGTTTTTGAATATATTGAAGGAGATTTTGCTTGAATGGAGAGAGATTGTTCTTTCCCGTGATGGGTTTGGTGTGAGGCCAAGGGAGTGATTCCCATTAATCTTCTTCTTTATCATCTATTATTTTCCATCTGCCTATCTCTTTTCTGTCTTCTAAACCTTTATCTATTTGTTCATCTATTCTGAAACTCTAATTCAACCAAAACCCTAGTTTTCGCCCGAACCTTAAAATCTATCTAATCCCACAACCTTAGTGAGAACTAACGATTCTACATCGAATTAACGACGAACACCCAAGCTTAGAAAGCTAGAGTTCTATCTCTAGGCCTGATCTTGCTGAAAAGCTAACGGGACTCGCGCATCGGACTGAATCCTATTCGGATCTCGCGTGATCTACCTATCAGAATTCTCATAACCCTAAGGAATTAAGATAATTTTGCAATTAAGGTTGACTTATTCTTCTTTTTAATTTTGGTAATTCCATTAAATCATTATTCACACATTTTAGGGTTACCGTCCCGCGTCATTTCATCTCCTCATCAAAACAATACCTGGTAAGAACATCGAGATTTTCTACACCCAATATTTTTACAAGAAAACAAAAAGAAAAGACAAGATCCTTGCCCCTAAGCAATTCTTTACAATAGGAACTTGCTGGGACGACTATTTTGAACTTGATGAAGACTGCTTTGCTCAGAAGATTTCTTGAACTCAAAAAATGTGAGAACAAATGTTCGGCGGATTGTAGACTCAACAAGGTAAAGAAAAGTTTTAATTTTTGGGAGCGGTCAGTAAAATGAAATTTCTTGTCTCTAATTTTGTCATTATTGATGCAAATGATCAACTAGAAATGAAAAATCAACTAAGAACCATAAAAATTACCTATTCTCCAGTAGTTTGTTTGTGAATGAATGTTTTGTTCTCCAATAGTTTGTTGGTGAATGAATGTTTTGTGATAGGAGAAAAGGTTTTTCAGATATGGATAGCATCATGTCTAGTTTGATATTATATATCATGTCACATCAATGATCTTTGACATCACATATTGTTAACGCAAAGAGAAATCTCTATTGTACATTGTTTTCAGACTTTGGCTTCTTTAACATATGCCCACTTTTTTATCATCTTGCATAAGAACTAAAAAAATTGTCGCCTTGCGTCAAAATCAAAGAATCAGAATCTTCGATATAGAAAGTTTGCCGCTTCTTACCACTCCCTTATACACACACACACACACACACACACACACACACATATATATATATATGAGAGAGATCAGGAGAGAGGGATTATAGTCAAACCTGTCTCATAGTTGTCTATAAGACATGTATTAGTTAGTTAACAGTAAGAATGGAACCCACTGATTCATATAAAAGTAACCAAATGACTCGCTATTTAATAACTAGTGGTCATGGAATTGACTTTTAGTAACTTTTATACTTCAATAGGCAAGTCATTACCTTTACAAGATTTAGTGGTTGTCATTATTACCATCAACCAATTACTACCTACCTTATAATAAAAGTCTATAAAACGACTCCTGACTAAAAGATTTTTCATATACATACATATAATGCTAAATTCTAAGCCCTCGTCAAGACATTTGGACAAAAAAAAAACACTCTAAAATTGGTGTTTTTTATCTTTATTTGAATAAAGTAGGGACATTAATATAAATTCACATCATTACATATTATTCAATATCAGGAAAACTGAGTGTAAGTTGACAAATGAAAATGATAGTTAAAAGAACGTACCCTAGTTTTTCATATTGATATACATCATATGCAAATAAACAATAATGTCACTATTTTATTCCCATAGAGAAAAAATAAAACATTCTTACAAGACGAGTGCATTGAAATTTGAGAAGATCGCAAATGTTCCATTGAAAGCTAAGATGGAAAAGTGGTGTCTACTCTCATGGAGTAGATCATGGAGAAGACACGATAGGTACACTAAGCTCACATGGAGCTCCACATGGCACCCAAAACATTGTTCCGGTGCAATATGGAGTACAAAAGGTTGTATAAATCAATTATAAAAAATCAAAACTGATTTTTTAAGGTGAAAGTCATTTTTTTACCGAACATCAATTATTCAGATTTCAGGCCTCAAAAAATACACCATGGAGATGCAGCTTTGATTTCTTTTAAAAGATGATCTAAACAACAACACCTTTCTCGTTATGACACCAAAACATGTTTCAGTTGTCGCATGACTTTGGTGTATGGTGAAGGCACACTCCCAAGGAGTAACTTACCAATGTCATATATGTGTGTGTGTGTGTGGCTAAAGGGACAATACACTCAAACGTAGCATGAAAATGCTACCTTTGAGTGCTAGATTACGTGCCACGATAGTATAAGTTACACTACATCCTCTAAGAGTTTAGCCAGTCCCTTAGTTTTTATACATACATACTTATATATATATATGGCTAAAGGAACCATACCCTCGAAAGTAGCATGAAAATGCTACCTTCGAGTGCTAGATCACGTGCCACGTGGCAAGAGATTATGAGTTACACCACATCCTCTAAGAGTTCAACCAGTCCCTTGGTTTTAGAAAAAAAATGAACCTTTTTACACTTCAATCACAGGTCAAATATCTACGTGAACCACCCAAACATAGTCCATTGAAAGTAGCATGAAAATGCTACCTTCGAGTGCTAGATCACGTGCCACGTGGCAGGAGATTATGAGCTACACCACATTCTCTAAGAGTTCAACCAGTCCCTTGGTTTTAGAAAAAAATGAACCTTTTTACACTTCAATCACAGATCAAATATCTACGTGAACCACCCAAAGGTAGAAATTCACTCATTTTTTTCAATGGTCGTCGATCGACCTTGGAAAAGTTGGCGTGGCACCCGATCCTCGGGTAGGTGCCACGTGGTACCCAACTGACTCGAAGGAATCATTTTCATACTATCTTCAAGGTAGCATCCCAAACTTATATATATATATATATATATATATATATATATGAGGCCCGGGACTATGCGCCTGAGTGCACCCTGAAGCGCTACACTCCTCGGTCCATCTGGGCACATTGTGGCACCAATTACAATGATTGGGTACCACAGTAATTTGGACAAGATCGATCAAGTGCCACCCGAAAAGATTTCGCATGATCCAATACATATCTACTGTTGAAAATGTGGTCAAAGGTCCACAAAATCAATGCACCAAGTTTGCAAGGCGTCACCTTATCTTTGACCCATCAAATGGAGGCCAAAAAAGTCCCAAAATAAATATTTTTTAAAATCATATGCTATATGACTGATCAACCCAAAATGAGTGTTGTTTTCGGTTGATCATACCACGTGGCATGTGATCTACCGTCCGGGTGCAGCCCTTCATATATATATATATATATATATATATATATATATATATATATATATATATATATATATATATATATATATATATGAGAGGAGGGTATATTCACCCAGATGTAACCCATAATCGCTACATCTGTGTGCCAGATCACGTGGCACGATCAACCCAAAACAACACCCGTTTTGGATTGATCACCCATGTGGCACATGATTTAAAAAAAAAATACTTTTTTGAACTTTTTTGCCCTTCATTTGATGGGTCAAAGATAAGGTAGCACCCATCCAACTTAGTGCATTGAATTTGAGCACCTTTAACCACATTTTCAACAGTGGATATGCATTGGATCATGCCCAAATTTTAGGTGATACCTGATTGATCTTATCCAAGTTTCCATGGCACCTGACCCTCGTGATGGGTGCCACATGGTGCCCAGCTGGTCTAGACGCACCCTAAGTGTTGCGTCCAAACGAATAGTCTTGGGCCTTTATATCTGCACATATATATAAAGAGAGAGAGAGAGAGAGATAAATTGACTCTCCTCACTGTCTAGTTTGATATTCCTCTCACCGTCACACTTTTAGGCCATATGATGTATCATTTCTAACCAATCCAAGTCATCCAAATGGCAGGCCATCATTTGAACTTAACTCACTCCAAAAAATTATAGCCATCAAAGAATTCATAACATCCTATCATAGCACTTTAACATGAACCATATAATATATATCACTAACGGTCCATATTAAAGTGCTATGATCAGATGGTTCAAATCCTCAGATTCATAATTTTTGGGTTGAGTTTAGTTCAAATGATGGCCTGCCATTTAGATGACTTGCATGGATAAAAAATATGTGCATTTGTAGTGCACTGATAAAAAATTTGTGCCACAGGCCTTAAAAGAAGGATAGTGAAGGTGTTACCTCAACCAACGGTGAGCTCCCGTTAATCTATATGGGATTGTCTCTCCTCATCATTGGCATACAATAAAAGTCTCACCTTCTCACTTTCAAACCATATGGTGCCACAAATGGCACACCAATTCTACCGATCCAAGTTGTCCAAGTGGCAAAACATCTTATGCCCTTTGTGCAGCCAAAAAAAATGCCCATTGGAGGATATATACAATCAAATCTAAGCTTCAATATGAATCTTACGTTTAATAAAAGTAAATAGTCCACATTAACTTCTCAGATCAAAGAGTTTGAGCCCTATGATGAACATGCACTTTTAGCTAAGTGATTTTCATATGATGTTTAGCCACTTGGACAATTTGGATTGGCCAAAAAAGTCCATGTGGCCTAAAAAGTGGGACAATGAAGGAATTTATCTTAGGCAAAATGAGCTCCCATTAACCCAATCTATATATATATATATAGAGAGAGAGAGAGAGAGAGAGAATGTAATCTAATTTCGTACTCAGCCAAGATGGTTGGGGAAGAGACATTTTAGTGTCACATGGCACTTGTTCCCCAGGTTCACCCCTCGTAGTGGTTTTAGAACATAAAATAAATAAATAAACTCAAATATCGTTGTGCTCAACAATGATGAAAATGAACGGTGAACCAATATTTGGTTTCATCATTCATTTTTAAAACATTGACCAGCCTTGATCGCACAGTGGTCATATTTTTCAAATATAATTGGATTGACCCTCCTTACATCCAATGGCACCTAAACACGCATTTAGGCTAGAGAAGAGGTGTATTGCCATGAATGTAGCACCTCACTCCCCACATGGCATTCATCCCCACATGGCACCTAAACCAGCTCAAGAATTGACCCAAATGAACCCGATCACGTAAACTGGATTGAAAATTGGGTCTAGGTCAGGTACATTTTGGAGGAGACCCGACCCAACTTGAGTTATATACAGGTTAGCTCCAATCCTTCAGATTTTGAACATGAATTGGACCCTACTTAGACCAACCACATATATAGTTGTGTATATATGGTTAAGATCTACTGGATTTGTATATTAGTATTCTTTTCTTTTATATAAAATAGTTGAAGGAATATAATTTTTTATTTTATTTAGCATTAGGGATTTAACAAAATCTTGGAATGGGTTATTGGCCTAGTCTATCTGAGTGAGAAAGAATGGATGTGGGGCAAGATAAGTGTAGAGTGATATGGGTGGTATTCCTGCTTACATGTCATTCGCAAAGTTTATATGTGTAATCTTGTAGCTATTCCTTTGATTAGTTAGATAATTAGCCAGTTTTTACTATTTTTCTATTAATTTCACTAGGATATATCCCTATATTAGTTATAATATTTGAGAGATAGATTAGACCCGAATTCAGATCCAAACCCAACCCAGACGTGACCCAATTTCCAATGTTGATTGGGTATGGTCCGTATGGATCTAGCTTGACCTAGGACCATGCCCGAGAGATTGAACCCTAAGACCGTGCCCTTTTGTGTTCGCCTATCTCTAGGGTTTCCAGGGGGGAGGGGGAATATATGTATGAATTTGATCTAACAACTTGAAAATGAGTGGTGACTGGATATTTTCATTCACTATTCATTTTGTAAGCCATTGATCACGGTTCACTATTGTAATTAAAATGCTTTTTTAAATGGTCTTTGATCGACCTTGTGCACATCGACGTGGCAGTGTGGCAACCAAACAGATCTTTGGGTGTCACGTGGCACCCAGATGCTGCAGTCTTAGAGTTCAACCCTGGGACACACAATTAAGCATACAACATCCTGCTCCACACGACACCCTAAATTTTGTTGTATTACTTGGATCTATTTCTATAGGACCCCATCAGCAATTTGCCTCAGCGTCTTTGTCATGAAATACTTGAACTCCCCCTCAGACCTACATTTTTTTCTGTTTCTGATAACGGGTTTCCAGCCTCTTAGTGCACCCAACTTAGTCCCTGGGTACATGCAATAACCAGAAATCAAACATACCAGTCAGTAGGGATAAATCCCTACAAGTGACCAAAAAGGGGTGGGATCTTACATAAGTAAAACCTTCCTACCAAAGTCATGAAAAACATCTCTACAGGCTCTGATCCTTTCTCCAAGGAACAAATATGGGTGTGAGACCAACCATTTTATAAATCGAAACTAGTGACCGCTTACAACAGTGGGAGATCACTCAATCTTGCTAGAAATCACACAAAACAGCAGCTTGCGGGAATAGAGAAGTTATAAAACACTTGCAAGAGTCACATAGTGTGACACCAAGATTGATAGATCTTAGTCCAGCCATTAGCAACTTCAACAGTTACAACGCTAGTGATTCATTTCATAACTAGAATAAATAAAAGAATGGTGTTCATAATAGTCCCTAACGTAGCCAAGAACTGTCTCCGCATAATTATGAACAAAGGGACCTCAAATCTTCCATCTCTTCTTCCACAACTTCAATAGCAACTCTTAAAAAATAGTTGTAAATTACCATAACCTGTGAACTCTAATTTCTCCCAACAATAATAATGAATCTTAGGGTTCCTTACCTAGTCTTGGGGTTTTTCACAATATAAAACCACAAAAAGTAAAAGATTTTAAAAAATCTAAACTTAAAAGTGATTAAGAAGCTCAAACCTCAAGTAAGGAACTAAGTAGACGATCGAATACACCAGATATCTCTGTCTACCACTATCAAGCCATGCGAACACCCAACTCTGCCATTGAAATAAATAAATAAATAAATAACAGGAAAAAACATTAAAATCATAGAATCTTAATTTCTTAAAAACCAAAACTCACCAACCAATTAAAGTAAGGGATGAAGCTTATGATCCCCATAACTGCAAACCTAGCATCAGTAGAATCAATACCCGATCCGCCGGCATCGTCGTCGGATCCATATTTTACAGGGAAAACCAACGAATTGAGAACACAAGCTCCGATCGCCATGGCAAATGGAGCGTCGTATGAGATCTCTGCTCTGCATTTCCCACTTCTTCTTCTTCTCTGTAACGAGAAAACTAACGTTTTTCAGATTTAAACTGATGAGAAAATAGAACAGTGAGAAAGAGAAAGGTACCTGGTTCTTGATCTTGTTCCAATCTGATACCCTAAGAGACGATATTCGAGATCGTCGGGGAGGGTTTAGGAGAAAATCGATGGCGAGAGATGGAGAAGAGATAACTGAAGGTGGAGGGGATGATAGACTGATCATACTGAAGAGGAGAGAGAGAGAAAGAGAGAGAAGTGAAGTGAGAGAGAGAGAGAGGCTGAGAGGGTTTACCCTGGAACTAGAGCAAGCGACAGAGAAAGTAGACTCAGTAGTAGAACTTGTTATTAGGTGTTCAGGCCCAAGTAGAAAGAACTGTGGTTTGGTCATCAATATTACACAGGTGGGATTGGTGTGTAGGAATCTAGACCGTTCAAAACCATATAAGCGTCAACTATTAAAAGTACTTACTATCAATCTAGTGATCAAAACTATCCGATCGAGATCAGAGAAGAGATTGAAATTGAGTTGTTCACTTAAGAATGGGAAATGATCTTTATTTAAACACAAAAAATGCATTGATCATATGGATGGAATTGTTTGCATATATGGTATTTGAGTACCACGATGATTTTGTATAAGGATGGTCGATCAGAGTAGATTTAATTATTATTTTGTTGTGGTAGATGGGCTTAATACTGTTCTTGGTGGTTTGGGTAAAACACTTGATATTAGTTTAGAAGTGTGAGTTGGTGAGTAGCAGTCGGAAATGTCTCCGTCCTCGAAAATCACACTTTTGGAAAGTCGTGCCCATTAATCTGTGGGAGGCGAAGAAACCAAAGAAGCGTTAACAGTTACCCTTCATGGGGAGTAAAACTACGAAATAGCCCGCGAAACAGAATTAAAACTCAGAAATACCCCTATTCTCGTGACATCCAAAGGCTCGAAAATTATTTTCCTATTTTCCATCAAAATTCGAGAAGAAATGCCGAGGGTCCCTCAATTTTCTATCTTCGGAACCTACGGACTTCTCATCCATATGACTCTTCTCATAATACTATAAAATTTTTTTACTGATGAAAACCATTGACTGATTTGAATAAGATGATGGAGATTATTATTTTTTTAATCTTCCTCATGATAAATTTTAAGATCATGATACCCCTATCAGACGGTCTAATGTTGATCCTATATGACACACAACCCCAAAAATTAGAAACAGAATCATGTTATGTCTTTGGGTGTGACCACCCAAACTTTCTAAAAATTTGTTACTAAGTTTTAGGAGTCCTAATTTATATTAGTGGATTCTCATCCATTCAAAATTATCTTGACCACTCAAAATTATCAAAAATCTTTAAACAATTTTCATAACAAATATTTCTTCTTTGATTTTGTTTAATTATGTTGTAAAGCTATATTCTTACATATTTGGCGTATATGCTTTAGTATAATTAATTTTAAAAAATAAACAATTTATTACATGTAACAGGGCTTGAACTTAGAACCTAACCTTCACAAAGCTACCAATAGAGCAATTCAATAATATATGTAAAGAGAAAAAAATCTTAATACATGTATAATTTTTTAGTTATGTGGCTATTTTTTTTGTTAGGATATATTATTTTCCTATAATTTCTTACTCATGTATCCAAATACAAGATTTGGTTAATCCTGCATTTTCCCAAGTAGCAATGTGGTTATCCAAACAGCAAAAAATAAATGGAAACAAAGGAATACCATGGTTTCCTACAATTTAGGTATCCATGGAAAAATATAAGAATACTATTTTATTTTCCCACGTTTCCCATGTTTTTATCCAAACAGTTGCCCTTCTTCGGGAGTAAAACTACGAAATGGCCCGCGAAACGGGGATTTCAGTTTTTCATGGTTTCGAACTAAGGGCTCGTTTGGTTTTAAGGGTCTGTTTGGATAAAAACACGAAAACGTGAGAAAGTAAAATAATATTCCTATATTTTTTCATGAATACCTAAGTTGTAGGAAATCATGGTATTCCTTTGTTTCCTTTTATTTTTCGCTATTTGGATAACCACATTGGTAGTTGGGAAAGCGCAGGATTAATCAAATCTTGTGTTTGGATCCATATGCACGAAATTGTAGAAAAATAACATATCCTAACAAAAAAATAGCCAGATGACCAAAAAATTATATATGCATTAAGTTTTTTTTTTTCTTTAGTTCTAGGTTTAAACCTTGTTATATGTAATAAATTTTTATTTACTTTTTGTTAATTATACTAGAGCCTACACCATATATGTGAGTATATAGCTCTACAACATAGTAGCGCCCCTTGTAAGAGAAATCTCTCCAAAAATAAGTCCGTGCAATACCTAAATAGATGGAGAGAAGCTTAAAAATAGGCCAAATTTGTGAAATTTAGTTAAACAAAATAAAAAAAAATATATTTGTTATGAAAACAAATACCATAAAAAAAATTGTTTGAATATTTTTGATAATTTTGGGTGGTCAAGATAATTTTGGATGGATGAAAATCCACTAATATAAATTAGGACCCTTAAAGCTTAGTAACAAATTTTCAGAAAATTTGGGTGGTCAATTGACCACCCAAGTCATAACATGTTTTTGCCTCTGATTTTTGGAGATGTGTGCCATATAAAATCAACATCAAACCGTCTGATAGGGGCATCATGATCTTAAGATCTATCATGAGGAAGATTGAAAAAAAAAATATTCTATCGTCTTATTCAATTTAGTCAATAGTTATCGTCCATGAAAAAATTATGTGATATTATGAGAAGAGTCGTACGGATAAGAGGTTCGGAAGATAGAAAACCGAGGGACCCTCGGCATTTCTTCTCGGATTTTGACGAAAAATGTGAAGATAATTTCCGACTCTTTTGATGTCATCCAAACAACGGGAATCTCGACAATTTATTTGCTGCATATGAGTTTTCCCTTATTTCCCCTTGTTTCCCTTGAAACCAAACAGACCCTAAAGGAAAACAGGAGGAAGAAGGGAAAATTGGTAAGCGGGAAATGAATTGCCGCATATCTCGTTGTTTGGATGACATCGGGAAGGTCGAAAATTATCTTCCTATTTTCCGTTAAACTCGACAATGAATCCCAAGATTTTCTATTTTCCGACCCTTTGGACTTCTCATCCGACTCTTCTCACCCATTAGTAATATCACACAATTTGTTCACAAACAAAAATCATTGACTGATTTAAATCAAATGATGGAGATTGTTTTTTTTTTCAATCTTCCTCATGATAGATCTTACGATCATGACGCCCCTATTAAGATCAGCCTAAGCATGTTACAACCCGAATAAATCCGAGCCGAACGTGGGTTGAGTATTGCAACATTCGGCCCCCGCCCAGCCCGGATATATATATAACTTTTTTTTTTTTTTTTGATATGACCATTTAGGCCAAGACAGTCTCGAGAACCGAGGAGCAGGCACGCATACACATATGACAGTTGGAGAGCAGCGTGAGGGAGCACCAACTACAATGGTGAGGGTTAACTAACAGAACCCAACCCACACCTTGTAAAGATAAGGGTGAGAAACAGCATAAAGGACGAGTATCGAACCCACGACCTCCTCCCTCACAATGGAGGGAAGTTACCAACTGGGCTAATGCCTCTTTGGTTAGCTACACGGCCTCTATAATGGTAATATAATTAATTAATTAAATTTTTAACCTTCTTCAAACTTTTATTAGAAAATAAAACAATCTAGCCCAATTTTATTAGAAAAAACAATCCCAAAAAATAGCCTAACCAAATTTTATTAAAAAAAAAAAAATCGGAAAAAAACTTGGAAAAACACTCAAGCCATGACCGTGAGGCAGACTTAGCTACTTATAGCGGAGTTAGGGCCATCTTTGAAAAAATTGGGAACTCGACCCGAGTAGATTAGAGCCAGATTGAACCCCAGCTAAGCCCTAATCTGGCCCATTGAGAGCCCTACTCTTAACATATTTTCAAAGGGACCTACTTGGCACCTTTATTTACACCCATAGAGTCTAAAATGCCCATGTCAAAAACCAAAAATTGACTCCTTTGAATCAGGCGCTAGAGATCATTATTCATTTCAATCATCCACATAGAGGATCTCTAGATCATAGGCGCACCATCAAATGATCAGTTTTTGGTTCACCACGAGATCCTCTATGTGGATGGTTGAAATGAATAATGATCTATAGATCATGGGCGCACCATCAAATGATCAGTTTTTGGTTCACCACCCACACATTGTAAAAAGTGACTTGAAATAAAGTTTGAGAGTGACTATGTCAAGTGATATTCCGTTCAATTTTTCAGATATGTTATCATCATTATCGTAGTCTTATCTCATTTATTTTGGGTCGATTTTTCCAGTCCAATTTCTCTTCTAATCCAACTTCTCTACTTTCTTATTAGCGTTGAGCACCCTGTAACATCTTTGTTGGGATGTATCAAATGGAATAAAAAACTAATCTTCTGATGGGACGCCGGTGATTTCAAAATGGGATAATGGCTCATGGATGACATTTAAACACCATTGGTGTTGAAACAATTTACAACCACTAAACTAGATTTTTTAGTCTCACACTCTTTTTTTTTTTTTTTTTGATAATTTGGGTACCCGGGCCTCTTAGAGCATCCGTCTATTTCTAGGGGCACATGCGCACCTCAAATTCAGCACATATCGAGTCAGAACAAGATATAAATCCCTAGGGTGGCCTTAAGGGGGTATGGGATTCGAACTCAGGTCTCCTGCTTTTGAAAGCAAGTACCTAAACAGCTCACCTAACCCCTTGAGGTTTTTAGTCTCACACCTTTGAAGTGTGGGGATTCCTAATATGATATGTGGCATCGATTTATGATCAATCTTAATGGTTCTGGTGGCAATCCACTATTGGAAAATGTTTTAACTAAAGAATATATCCATCAATATGAACCATCTGATTGGCTAGTTTGAATATTAGGCATTAAAACTACACACAATAGTGGTATTAGAGTGCACAGACCAGACGATTAACACCCTTCAAAAAAATTGATTTTTAAGTCACTACCTTTCAACTTATGATTTTACCCACACTGCACATTGAGCCCATCACTGGTTGGGGCTTAAATGACGGTCAAGAGAGTTATGCCCTTTCAACAAATACGTACAAGATTAGGACACAAAACAATCTTCATCATCTGATTTAAAGCAGTCCATAGTTTTCTATGTGGGTGCCCTCAAATAGTCGGTCGGCACAAAAAAGGGTGCCCCTACTTATTTTTAAAACTGAGAGATCTTATTACCATCCGGATTTCACTTTAATCTTCTACACGATAGATCTCGAGATCATGCACGTAACCATCAAAAGATGGGATGTTAATTCTATGTGACACAACTCAAAAATCAATCATCTTGACAAATAATATGGCTCGACATGATTGGGGAAAAATAAAGAATTTTGTTATACATTTACCGCCTTTTTTGCTAATTTATAGTGCACTCTGTTGTTGGTATCAAATACATTTATTTATTTTTCATGATCATTTGACTAATGCTTTGAAGAGGAATGAAATCGACGGCCTAGCTATGGCGGCTCTCTCCTCACATAGGTGATTGGTTCTAGCAGCATTGTGATGGTTTAAACTTTCACTTCAGGGAACATTGTTGCAACTCTAGATGATCTTTTTTGCAAGCAAATGGAAAAGTTTTATAAACTCTGATCAATAGTAGGTTTTTCTTTTTTGCATTTATCTACTGAGATATGTCTCATTTACACTCCACATTTTATATTTCAGCTATTTAAAGTGAGGCTCTTGTTTTTGTGTTTACTTTTACTCCTTAGAGTGATCAACTCTTTAACAAAATAAACTTTGATTGTTGTAAATTAAACAATGGAGATTTTTTCTGCCTCGATCTTTTACCCGGTGAATCTTGAGATCATGGGCCTATAATCAAATGTGGGACCGGCCCTGGAGCAAGGCCCATCAGGAGGCCAACTCCGAATTGTTTTGTGTTTTCGTTACTATTACTTCTTGTAAGTTTTTATGGGCTATTGTTTAATATAATTTTATTAACATACAAAAATTGTAAATTAAGTCAATGGATTAGTTGGTTAAGCTACTTGTATGGGTTCAACTCTTTCCCATATTTGCATTTTTTAATGAGGCGGATCGGGTTTTTGCCGGGTCGGTGTTGGTCATGGGTCAGGTTCTTATTAAATGACCCAACTTAAAGCAACGATCTCGTGTTCGTTACAGTTCAATTTTTCGCAAATGACCTATTGATGTGCTCTAAATTCGTACTAAAGTCTTAACCAATTGCAAGCGCTCAATGGAAACTGCAGCATTAGTATATAAGCGTTCCCACGAGGAAGTGATTATCTTTATGTTTTGTGGCTCCTAAAAACTTATACTTGTCTTTTAAGATCCTAAACTATTGGAGAAATATGAATAAAATAACGGTTTGTTTTAACTAATTACAGAAAATAAATCTAAATCCTTCTCCTTCCAAATTATGATCGTCAATCACAATCCTTCAGCTCTCGAATATTTACAAAATTAAAGTACATTACACTGTATTGCAATCCTCTAAAATTTAGGCGCCAATCAAACTCAAGAATTCTTTAATATAGATTTAATCTAATCAACAACCTTCCTAAAATTTTGGCATCAATCAAACTTAAGAAAATTGAAGGTAGAAAAATAAATCGTTACACTAATTTGCAAATTTTCAATCTCAGTCGTCAATTCAAATAAAAAACTTTTAGATGTTTACAAAGCAGTAAAAGTGCATAAAATAAATCTAAACTAGAAAGTAATTAATAAAAATTGTATTAATCCTCAGCTCTTGTCCTCAAGAGTCAATTGATCACGAGAAACCTCAGACAACCTACACTAATCTTTCAGCTCCCAATTGCAGTCGTCAATTGCTCTCGAGAAGCCTTGGATCTCTAAACTAAACTAAACTAAAGTTGATCGGAAGAAAACTTAACCTTAGTCGTTAATTGATGCTTAGAGTTCTTTCAATAACTCTTCTCCTATGTTGAGCTCTCTTATTTATAAATCATAAAGAGTCGATTTACATTATTCTAAATCTAATAAAAGAAACTACTAAGAACAAAAGATTCTTAATACAACTCTACGTTTAATCATAGTTCTTCCTTGCTTTGAATAGTTGATATGTGCATGGATTGTTCATTCTTTTCAGCAGCAGAGTCCTTTAGGAGTCTTTCTTCTCAATCTTCTTAGATCTGTGGATTGTCAAACTTCTAATTTGAATAATCTTTTAATTTCGTGCATATCAATATAGCTCTCACGTGATCAGTAGCAACAACAAGCTTCTATTTTTGTAAAATCGTAATTTATGATTTCTCTGTTTGCACAACTTTCTCTCAAGACTATTCTTTGTTACAAACAATCGCAATTCTACTTTGCATCGCACTTCTCCTAAACTATCGTTTGAAGAATTGTAAATTGCGATTTCTCATTTTATCTTTGGCTTCGTTCAATCGCAAAGTATGATTTCTGGCTTTAATCATGCGTCGAATCATCTTTTACGTTCAATCGTTTTTCTTATTGCTTTATGAGTTCATTTTAACGAAGATTAACACTTTGGTTCTCTTTTGCTGTTTATTCTTAATATCTGCACATTAGTATCTCGTTAGTAGCAAACTAGGTTCTAACATAACTAAATTAAGAGTGATAAAATTGTATATTTTGTGACTAATCACCTATCAATTTGAACCTACTTGATGAGAGCTATCTAATGAACTTATTTATGAAACTTTTTGAGGCTGTTAAAGTAAGGTTGTCAATAGGGCCGGGCCATCAACCCTCCTAGCCCGGCCCTAAAATCTTAAGGCTAGAGCTTAAAAATAAGGTAAAAGGGCAGGGCTAGGGCCTTGAAACCAAAAGCCGGCTATCTGGTGGGTAGGGTAAGGGCTTGACATGTTAAAGCCTGTAAGTCCGGCCCGTCAATCTCTTTTAATTTATATATATACTAAATATATTAATATAAGTATATAAAATATATTATACTATTTACAACTAAATTACCCAAATAACACTCAACATTACCGTTAGATTTATCAAGATGATAATTGTAACGGTATTTTAAGAATTTAAATATTTGTAAAGAGAAATCTTAGGATTTTCGTTTTTATCATTCAAAACAATTTTCTTTATCTTTAACGAAAAAAAAGTTATAATGAAGAAAAAGTTATAAGAAGTTTTAAAAAATAGTCATAACCAATAAAATCCGAGCTCGACCCGCTCCCGCTCCAACCCGCCTAAGTTAGGGCTAGGACTGGCCATATCAAAGCCCACCTAAGTTAGGGCCTCGGCTTGCCCCCTAGGGTCGGGCTAGATTTTAGGAAGGCCCAGCCCTAGCCCGGCCTGTTGACAACCCTATGTTAAAGTGCTAAAAATGACAAGAAAGATTCAATGGTAGGTAAAGTGCTAAAAAATATCACAGTGTTATTAGTTGGGTTACTCGATCTGTGGGGTACGTTCGACTATTTAGCTTTTCTTTTTTTGTGTTTTATTTTCCTTTAATATATATTTTCGTAAACTTATTAGTTACATTTTTAAATTATAAAGAGTAGAAATGCAGATATTAGTAATCTAGGAGCAATCATAGTGACAAATTTTAATTTCGGCAATATTTCGGTATTTCGGGAAAAATTTAAAAGTTTCGAGGAGTACAAAAAATATTATATATAAATTATATTTATAAAAAAATTATTCATTATGCAAAAATGACTAAAATTAAAAGGAAATTCATTAAATTTGACAAATTTTCATTAATTTCCCCAAAATTAATGAAATTTTCCGATTTGGGAGAAATCATCGAAATTTCGCGGAAAGTTATTGTCTAGCTTCTGTCTTGGTAAATTTTAGTGAAGTTTTGGAAAATATCAGAGAAATTTTTCACTATTAGAGAAATGAGTATTATATAATTTGTTTAAAAAAAATTCTAGCGATTTTTTATTTTTTGGATTAATATGAATGAGGGCCCCATTTTAGGAATTTGTCTTGGGTCCCCAAAATCTTATGGCTGGCCTTGATCAAACGGTCAGATTTTGATTCATATGGAACACCGCTCAAAAAGTGATCCAAGGACCACATTTGATGTACAACCATGATCACGTAAACATTTTGGGTTGTCTACCATGTCGAATCAAAACTTGATCGCTAGACGGTAGTCCCTCAATCGCTAGATGGTGGAAGGTTGTGGTAAACAAGGATCTCCATCATCTGATTCAAAGCATCAAAGGTTAATTCTCTAACATTCAACGACTGATCATTAACTATGGGGGCAAGAAGGAAAGGAAATACTAAAGTAAGGGTCGTGGTATAAATAAGTGAATCATAATCGGAGACATAGCCAAATCACATGAACAATTAAACTGAGTGATCTGAAGTGAAGAAAGGCCTGCTCTGATGTCACAAATTTGGGCATCCATCTAATAATCAATTGACAAAGAGTGGAGAGGCGCATGGCCTTATAAGAGGAGAGACAAGGCTATGAATACACAATGTGGGACTAAACTTCAACACTTTCGTAAGTCAATCTCAACATGAGATTGTGCATATTACCAACACCATTGACTGAAAACGGCTTTCTTTAATGCTATGAATACACGATGTGGGACTAAACTTCAACACTTTCGTTAAGTTGATCTCAACACGAGCTTGTCCATATCGCCAACACCATTGACCATTGACGGAAAACGGCTTTCTTTAGGGGAGATCTTTAGTGGGATCGACTCAGAAGGAAGTCAGTCTTCAGGATGATAGAGATCGGATCATGGAGAAATGCCAGTACCCATTTCTACCTTAAATTGTGCAGATTGCCTCCTACTTTTCTCTTTATTTTCTCGTTTGTAAGGTAAAGGAGGATAGAAGGAGTTAATCCTGAAAGGGAAACTACCCAAATGGGTTAAAATCTAAGGAGTTTTTGGCATGTTTGGTGCTTGAAAACATTTATAACTATCGCTAATGCGATGGGGAGTCATTCTCTTGATTCCATATGTCATTCTTCATCCCAATCTTCGATACCATAAACCTTTAGATCAGGGTCTTCGAATCACAAGGCAAACCTACGAGAACCAAGTGGTCACTTTGCACACGGGTCGGGTAGCTAATACCAACTCATCACACTCCAAGCATCAGATTTTGATCATCTGTCGTATAAACAAATAGAGGTAAAAATATGCTATATACGTCTCAAATTAAATGAAGCTCATGAAGTAACCCTTAAACCATGTTCATAGAAAAGGGGCATATAAACATAATATTACAAGGAAAAATGTTCCAAAAAACAATTATTCTTCTTATAAATCCAATAAAGAAATTCAATATTTCAGGTATACATTTTAAGTTTATTTCCTGTGTATAACAAAAGTAACAAGGCTTTGGGCTTGTAGCTCAACAAGAGGGTTGCTCCAACTCAATATCGCTTCAATTTTGGAGAAAGCAACCTTATCGAGCCAAAACTAGCACTCAGCTATAGATCTGAAACGAAGGAGAAGAAGGGCGAAGGAGAAGGGGCTTGACGAGGGAAAACTGTTTGGTCTTAAACTAGCATATATAGAAGGGCAATTTCATAAACTCCCAAATGCTGCACATGTGAAAGATTTGTATCTCACAGCCCTTGAAACTTCTGGAAATCGTGAAAGCATGTTTGGCTAAAAACTTTCGTTTCAGGATAATAGCCTAAAACGTTTCCATTTGAGGCATGTTCTTCTAATTATCTCTTTTTTTGCATGCTTGGTGCGTGAAAACATTTATAACTATCGTTAAAGCGATGGGGGGTCATTATCTCTTGAATCTACAACACCATAAACCTTTAGATCATGGTCTTGGAATCATATGGCAAACCTGGGTCCCAAAAGGTGATCCATGAACCAAGTCACTTTGCACATAATGCCAACTCATCACACACCAAGGCTCATATTTTGATCAATCTGTCAGATAAATAAATGGAGGTCAAAATATGCTAAATACGTTTCAGATTAAATGAAGCTCATGAAGTAACCCTTAAACCATGTTCATAGAAATGGGGTATAATATAAACATGATATTACAAGGAAAAATGTCCTAGAAAACAATTATTCTCCTTATAAATCCAACAGAGAATTTCAATATTTCAGGTATACTTTTTAAGTTTATTTCCTGTGTATAACAAAGTAACAAGGCTTTGGGCTTGTAGCTCAACAAGAAGGTTGCTCCAACTCAATATCGCTTCAATTTCGGAGAAAGCAACCTTATCGAGCCAAAACTAGCACTTAGAAAAAATTGCGTACAATTGATGCTCTCTCAAGGCTCCAATTGCCTCAAGGTTGCAGGTTTAATCCTAGCTTACCTAACAAAAAATAAGAAACACAGTAATACAAAGCTTAACACTGTCACAAATGCGATTTCCATTCACAGATTCAACACTAGTGGCCAGGGCCTCGGGGGCTAGGCCCGGATGCCAACCGTCCGATCCAACATGTCAATGTGGATCGCGCCTTTTCATACACAGAAGGGTACATTGCCAGGTGATTTGCACTATTAAAGTCCCCTGATAACACCCTCTTTGCTTCTACTCTGCCTTGCCGGAAAATGGCGACGTAAAATATGATCACAAGCAAAAGGGTGCAAATTTGCCGGAAATTCATCTTCGTTGGTGGCCGAAATTTCGTGGGTTCCTGTAGGTTTATGATTTTATCAAGCAAGAGCAAGTACAAGGGCAATACAGAGCAGATTTCTGTTGATATGGGCTGCTCTATGGATTATTTATATGAGATATTGTGTTGGCTTCCTGGAAGGCTCATAAGACACATTTGAGTTTTGATAGAGTTTGTTTTTGAATCGTTCAGTAGAATTGACTTCAGCCTCTAATATTCAAATGTTCGAGTGTTGACCAGGGCGTTTGAAACTTGAAACGGTCATGGGTCTGGAGCAGGGTCTCAACGGGCCGGGCATGAGCAGACCCAGCCAACAATGGGTCAGATATGGGCTAAGGTAGGTATGTCCGAAGGTGTATGGACTGGCCTTGCTAGACTAGTAAGTTGGGTTGGATACTTGCATATGGGCTACTTCTAAAAGCCCGATAAAATTGACCCGTTTAAGCTGATTTGGCATCTAGCCTGGCCCGATCAATTCTAACCATTTATATGAAAATTGTAAGGCGTTGGGGGTAATTCCAAGAGGCCCCGTCATAATCGCACCAATTAAGGGCCACTGTTATATAATAGGGCACTTTAGAAAATAATGCCTCAAAAACAAATTTTTTAACAAAAAAGACCCGACTTCAAACGTTTTAGAAAAATGGTACTTTCACGAATTTTGAAACTTCATAAAACCGTGAAAGCATAATTTTTTGAATTTTTTTTTGAAAAATCAGTGCTTTCGCAAGTATTTGAAGTTTCAAAATCCGTGAAAGCACCGTTTTTCTAAAACGTTTTAAGTTAAGTCTTTTTTGCTAAAAAGTTTATTTTTGAAGCATGTTTCTCTAATTATCCCTATATATAATAATATATTTATCTAGGGCAATTTCTTTTCTCTTGACTACAATTTTTATACTTGACGAGACTATATAATAACCAGTTTACTTAGCTTATAAAAGAAATTATAAATAAAGAGATAAAAAATATATATATAAAAAACCATGCAATGTGAAATGGTTTGAGAAAGCTCAAGGAGACTAGTGCATTATCTCATATCAGTTGCTTTTTCATTCCCCTCTGATTTTTTTTTTTGTTAAATTCACATAAACAGCCAGTAAATCATTGGATCATCTGTGTGTTGTAATCACAACTTATAGACATAGTTAAATATTAATTGTTAAGGAAATGATCTCTTAACTTTAGTTATGGGACATAAATTCATGACTTGAGTCCTTAATAGCTGCATGTGTTATTTTTTGTGACCGTCATTGTCATGACCCAAAATTCTACCTGATCACAAGGGGCTTAGAATTCCGTGTTATAATACCGCATGCTTGTTAAGGCGATAAACGAACATACATATTGTACTAAATCATATATACAACTGGACACTCAAAAATATGAACCATCTTTTTTTTTCATTAAAACTTCCATTCATTATGTTTATATTGAATTTGGAGCCCATGATACAAAAATGATAATAAATAAAAGTACGATCAACTACTAGAAAGTCTTTCCAAATATTGAATATATACCTGATGTCGTCTAACTGGTCCTCTATGTCATCACCCTCATAAATCGCATAGTCTACCAGCGCATCAAGTCCATCAGGCAGTATAGTCCATATCTTCAACTGTAGCTGTTAGTTTTTAGGAGGGGGGTGAGTTTATTCATACACATTTCATATCAATTAAGCTGAAAGAATGTAATAGATTTCAATGCATATGATGTTTCTAATGCTTATTACTTTTCTTACTTATCTTGTCAGCTTAACTTACGTGGCATATCGAAAGTTTTATTATTACTCCATATGCCTACACAGCGTACTTCGCATCTTACTTATCTTACGAATATGACCTGTGTCAGGGCCGCTGCTCGAGCCTATCACGCGAGGCCCACGTGTAGATAACCACCTAACCTCCATATCATAACATAAACCACCATTCAACCCGATAAAATTACGTGTATAGTAACCATAATGTCCCCTTAGTTCGAGACAAAACTATCATACTATTCTTAAGACCCGTCTTAGCTGCAGACGTTGAATCTTGCGGTGGCACGCAAGACATGACACATGTAGAAACTTAATTCATGTACAACTGGCCTTCACAACGTGTCTTAACATGTCATAACATTATTCGGTTCTGGGCTTAGGACCACACCCCGATTTCATATTTGCGTGGACTTAAGTTTCCACTTTTTTAATATCTCGTAGCTTAATATATTTATATTTCATCTTTTCTTAAACTTAATTAGAGCGGGTCACGGTGCGATAAGATTCACAAACTACGTTTTTCAAGGGACGAGTTCCGTAGTAACCTGGATGTACTTCGCGAGGCATTCCATACTATCATAGAGGGTTGCATCCGTACATGGACGCCTACATTTTAAATTTTACGTGATCATGAAAGAAACCCCACCGTAACGAAGGCTTATAAGTTATATGTCATATCTTATTCCTTTTTAACCTATCATATACTTGTCCTAACGTATCATCTAAGTGATGGATGTCATACAATATAAATAAAGAATATAATAAGAAAACATCTAACCATAAGGGAACTAATATTACTCGTAATATTCCAAACTATGATTTAAACACACAATTCAATCGTAAGGAGATATTCGAAATACTGATATCAAATCGGTATTAATGAAAGGGTGAGTTAGACTTTAACTTTCAGATATTGCATTAAACTCTAAGACCTTATAAGGTTAAAGAGTAGTCTAAGAGTAACTAAGAGTGCCTCGCTCATCTTTAAGAGAAAGAATAAGGTGACCTACGATGAAGGTACCTGGGTTTTAAAATACGTAACTCAAAGTGATGTTGCGTTGATCTCATCTGATAGATCTTGTCGATCTGATGAAAGCGGACTGGTCATTTATGAAATTTGGCTAAAGATTGACTCCCGTGTGACTCAAACAAATTTCGATCGATGGATTCTTTGTTACATGATTTTCATGGTATATATAATCCAATTTAGATCAATCTAAACTTATAAATATATTCAGGGTATAGGATATTTGGGCCTCTCGTAGTTTCAACCCTTGATTTGGTCATTTGGACTCTTATCTAGAAAGTCATCGATTCGAGTCAAGATTATGTTAAACATAATTATTGAGGTGTCTACACTCTTATGGTGTGAGCAAAATACACACCTAACAAGTTATTTTAAGTTTAGGAGTTTGGCTTGGCCCATTCCTTGAAGATTGGTTCGCGATTTTTCAAAACGCGTGTTTAACTATATTGGATATACGAGCTCATTAAGGGTTCATAGACTAGATGGGCCCACAAGACCCATAGTCCTTTATGATGATTGGGGTTCTTGAATGACCCATATTATCGATGGATTAGACCTTATGTGTATGGGTGATGGCCCAATTTTATTAAAGTCATAAACCCAAAATTTATTGATGACACCTAATGATCATGAATCTTGCATTTATAAATCTTGAGATTTGTGAAGATTTTAAATTAGAAATTTTTTGATGGACCTAAATCAGTGAAAAAGAAGACTTTTCTATACACTAAACTTTTGTCGAATGTGGCAGAATCCACATGAAATGACACCCAAGGTTATCTATAATAAGAAGGGCTCATGTGTGAATTTAGGCAACGTTTCTAAGCCATCGGATTTCATCGTAAGCGATCAGGCCTAACGACATTAAAATTTCCCAAACATTAGGTTGGGTCCACATTTGGGTAATACATTGGTTTGACCAAAAATCGATCAAATAGGGGTTCAACAGACCCGTTTATCCTAATTGTACATGACTCAAATCCTTAATTTTCATGCTTTGAAAAGCGTGTCGATAGATATGATGAGATTATTTTGATCTGACAGACTTGACTAAGTTTTTATTGAGATTGTTATAAATCTGAGTACGTGGGCTGATCCGGCCCGATTTTCAAAAATTCAAGAAGTCAAAGATAGCCTAGACTTAACATTCCAAGTGGCACACACATATAACAATCATTTGAGGTTTTTTTTTCCATTTTTGAAGTAGCACTAAGGCCGAGGTATATTTATTTTCAAGAGGATCTGACCATCCATTTTATAGATGGTCAGATGATACAAGATTTGGCCTACGGTCTTGGACCAATAGTCTATAGTTTGGGTGCAATAGGCATCAAAGTGATCACCCGACAATAATTGAGTGTTTGTAATATTTCTTTTCTGGATGTAATATCACACATAAAACGAGACAGATAATTAATCTATGATTAAAAATAACCATCCGATGTGAAGTAGACATAAAATTAGAGTGGGTTATCCTACTGAGCTGAATGCGGAAACAGTCTCCATTAAAGCAATTTGTGTGGTCAAAGTGGCCCCCTTTATCACATATAGGTAGTTAACAAATAACATGAATAAAATTTCTATTGTGTTAGAAATTTTCATTGATTTTGGGGCCTATGAAAATAATAGATTAAGCGTGATAAAAGGTGATCTTAACTGTTAGATGGGTAGTACATCAGAGAGTATGGAGGGTCTCCCTACTGATATTTTACCAACAAGGTCCATAGGTTTGAGATCGTGAAGGTCAAACCATGACCTTTACCTTGGTCCAAAACATGTGTGTTATTGCATGTGTATAGTATTGTGCACTACTGCGGCTGAGAGTTTTTGACCCCAGTTTCGAGGCCCATAAGGGTCTATTCGCCGAATTACTTTCAAACGAAAAATGAAGGGTACTGGGTACCCTATATCGAGGTCAGAGGGTTTGACCATCAAGTAAGTCCTTTAACTTTTATGGCCTCTTGAAGCGTGTCTAAACTCATAAAAACCTAATTTTTAAGGCTTTTGTCAATCAAATGGGGTCGATTAACGTTTATAGAGGTCATAAAATAGATCGGAGTGGAATTGAAAGGAAACCCACCTGTTGAAGCATGAGTGATTGGTTTCACGATGGTTCGGGTTGACATGGTCAAAGAGGTTGGTGTCCAAAGCGCCAGTTTGTTCGAATCTCCCTTCAAATCGGCGCCTTCTCCTTCTTGCCTTTGGATCTGCTGAAATGGATCGATGTTGTAGTTTAATTAGGCATCTAGAGTGCTTCTTGGAGATGGTGATCCGACAATAGGGATGCTCGGGATGTTACCGGATGGTGGAACTTTTAGTTGGATCCGAGAAGTCTCGACCTTCTCCTTTCTTCTTATTTCATCAACAAACAAGATGGAGAGAGAGCATAAACAAAAGAAGGTGAAGAGATGGTTGGATGATGTATTACATATGGGAGGAGAGAGAGAGAGAGAGAGAGAGGGAGAAATATTGATTGGGGGCCATTTAATAGCAACAAAACTTGGCTGTTTGCTTGGGATGTATGAAGGAGATAACTTGGCTGTTTGCTTGGGATGTATGAAGGAGATAGTGGCCGGGGGCTTAGAGAGAGATATATATAATTGGCTATTGTGTATTTCATATGGGAGAAGAGAAAATGTGAGTTGGGGCTGGTTTGGTGGCTGGCTGCTTCAACAGAGAATGAAAGAGAAAGAGGGAGATGGGTCGGCTGCTTGGGTCTCGGTGAGAGAGATCTATTTAGAGGAGTATTTGTAGAGAGAGAGAGAGAAAGAGAAAGAGATGGGAGCCCGATTGGATTTCTAATAGAGAGAGAGAGAGAGAGATAGTCATCAAAGTGGCAAGTTGTCCCAACAGGGACGTAATTGCTTTCTAAAACCAATGGGGTTTGATTTGGGTGTTGTGCACTAACTTTATAAGGTAGAGTATGAGCCATCTAGGTATGGATCATACCTAGATGATGCCTATCGAGTCCGGGCTTGATGATTCAGGACGTGAATACCCACCCGATAGGCATCATCTAGGTATGATCCATGGTCGAGTTTGGGTTCTGATTCGGTTCGGTCTCAAGGTTTGAGTCATGTGCTACGCGCACACGAGCACACACATACCTACCCTATATAAGGGATTCACATTGGGATTGTGCCGACTGCATACATCCTACGAGAAAGTAGTGGGCCTGAGGCCACGTCATATTGGTCCAAGGTTTGACCGAGGTCAAACTAGTCAAAACAATTACGTTTTTGTCGAAAGTCAACGACTCAAAGTTTACGAAAATCCGGTTTATTACAGTCACTATGGTCAATCCATTGACCGGTGAATGGTGTAAAATTAATCTTGAGATGTAATAATTGTTAATTCGGTGAATTTGAGAGAATAAACAATTATTAATTAAGTCTTTTAGTTAGGGTATGATTGTAATTTCCAATCACAATATAATTAGTAATTTAAGTCCTTAATGGGAAGGACTCGTTGGCTATAAGTATAAGGGATGCTTGGTCCCAACAATTGCTCAACACACTTCAACCCTCCTTGTTAATAAAAACATCCCCATTGTGCTCGGAGGTATTGAGAACAAGGAGTTCGTTGAAGATTCAAGCGGTAACCCATCTTTCATGCCTCACACCCAAGGTGAGTTAGAGATCTTTTATTTTAAAGCTTTTGATTAAACTATAATCATCACGATCTTCACAACAAGGTACACACATATATTTCAATTTATGGATTATTGGCTTATTGCTTTTGACTGATCATACACTTAGATCCTAGGGCAAATATTTGGATGCTCGGATCAATAGATCCATCAACATGTACTCATTTTCAACTACTTCGAAAGGTCAAAAGCAGTTATCACGGCCAATAGGAGCTACAGTAGTGGGATATGATCTCATTAGGACTCAAGTGAGGATCTTTACAATTATTATTGTTTTGCAAAACTGTTTTCACTCCTAAATTTATCAAAATATAAGTTTATTCAGTTACTCAAATTTAAAAATAAAATAAAATAAAATGCTCTTTTCTCTTTCTCTCTCTCTCTCTCTCTCTCTCTCAACTACCTTAAAAATGAAAATTTTAACATGCTTTAGTAGTTTTTTTCCTTTTTTTAATTTTTGACATTTTTCTGACTTTCATGATTTTTTTCCTTATCTTTGTGAATTTTTTTTTTTATATTGAATGATTTCGATCTGGTGACTATGATGTATTCTTATATCACCATTTGTAAAAGCAAACCATAACAACGGGCATGTGGACAAAGAAATCAATCAAAAAGAAGGTTTTTGATAGTACACCCACATGTTGACTTTGTGCCACCGAGGAAGAAAATAAGAGCACTAACTGTCCTCAGAGGCGCAAATGGGTCAGGTTTGATACCAGTTAAGGTTCAACCTGAACCTGCCCTGTTAACCTCTAAGTCTGACTTGAACCTGAACTTTGACCTTTAAAAACGACTTTGAATTGTCCTGATGTGTGACGACCCGAAATTCTACTCCATTCCGAGGGCCTAAAATTTCGAGTTATGACCCGCACGTATCTCAGATATGCTAAGCGGACATACACTTAATCAGAGTTCTCGCACATATCTGATTCTATAAAATTCGTGAAGGCCAACAATTAAAGGAGAAACATAGTAGTGATCATAAATAAGGAATAAATGAAATGAAAATCCCAATAATCCCTCAATAAAATAGAAGTAGCAGTCGGAGACAAATCCGATAAAATAAACTATAAAATCCGCAATACTAGTTTCAATAAAACTCAATACCAAGTTCACAGTGATCAGTAACCGGCACTCGGATCAAGATCAGCAGCGTAGTCCTCCTGATAATCCCGGCAACGTTGCCTTCCAAAGGCTTCTGATAATCAATGTTCACCGGGTCGACGTACTCAGCACCAATCGGAACAGAGGAACCAACGTCCACACTATCAATATAGTCAGCTGCAGTTGTTAGATTATCGTGGGATGAGTTTACTCAGTCACGTAAACTCAGTGGATACACCACCAATCTACCCCATACTATTCAGGTGCATTGTGGGTGCATCAAGTGAGTGATAAATATAATATCTCAAAAATATAGTAAGAGACATCATTTGCGTATCGTAGAACTCATATTATATCATAAATGCAGGACAATAATCTAGACACTCACATCCTAACGTACCATATCATATCTCATATCATATCATATCTTATAACATACCATGTTTTATTATTCTCGCATATACATCTATACATCACATGAGCGTAACTAACATACTCATAAAAATCCTAAATGACCTTTGTCAGAGTCGCTACTTGAGCTACCATGTAAGGGTCATCATAGTACCATACCACCATATCATAACGCCATCCGTATCATGTCATATCATACATCTAGTCACAGGGGCGGCGCGCAACTCACAACTCATATCATACTGTTTCCCAAAGACCCATTTTGACTGAAAGATGTTATTGTCCTTACGGTGGCTACGTAAGGAACGACACGTACAAAAACTTAAGTTCTTAATCTTTTGCTGGCCTATACAGGGGTGTCTTATTATCATACTCATAACATATTTTATCATATGACTCTTATCTTATCATACATCTATGACCTGAATGTTCCAACCTCGTACCTTAACTCATCTAACACATTTAAAATAAAATAAAAAGATTCGGTATGAGACGTTAACACCGAACACGGTGCAAAGCACATTTAACACTACAAATTGCACTAAAAACAGGGTCGTTACATGATGAGTTGAACTTTACCTGGTAGTTGGACCGGGGCCTGCACCCATCGAACCTGACTTGCTAATCACATTTAATTCTGATGTCAGGTTTGGACCTAACCTGTTATGTTAAAACTATAATGTATGTATATATCTTACAACAATCATTTACCAGGTTGGATTCGGGTTTGGACCCGACTTGTTTGTATAATAGGTCAAGATTTTCAACTCAATCCAATACTTCTAATTCTTGAAATCCAAATCTGACTTGTAGCAAGTCGGGTTTGAAACATTTTCCAAGCCGACCCGATCCCTCTACCTCTTAGCCCTCTTCATAACTTTTATCATTTATATATGCCTTCGAGCCAATGAATACCAGCAATTTGACTAGATACTCCGACTTTTTAAAAATATCGCACTTTAACTACGACTATTTAAGTCGATGATTATAGTGATTGCTGTTTTTTCTTCTTCTATAGGTAAGCTGGGCTCAAATCTTGACCTTGAGATTATAATATTGCCAACATTCTATTGTGTTATAGGCCCAAGCTCATGGTTATTCTGAATTAATTGCGAGTTTTTGAAAAGGTATCTTCTCATAAATTCATGAACTTTGAGAAAACGTGAATTTTCCTACTTTTGTTCAAATTGGCCCAAATTAATATAATTTTTTATAATTTTTCTTTTTAAAATTTCCAAATATTAATTATTTGTTCTTGAATTTGCTAAATTTTTTCAAGCTTCTGTGAAGCTGATTTATTTCCAAACCTCCAACTTGGTCATTGTGAAAATTGTGAGCGTCTAATTTTTATAGGAATGGTAGGCTGTCAATAAGGCCAGTTATTGCGGCACTAGGGGCCGCCCCGAGGCCCTAACTTAGGCAAGGCTTTGATATGTCAAGCCTTAGCTTTAATGTAGTTGCTCCGGGTCAAACTTCGTTGTTTATTTGTTATTTTTTTAAATATTTATATTCTTTCATTGACAATAAAGAAAGATATTTCAAATGCCGATAAGAAAATTCTAAGAACTCTTTTTACAAATATTTAAATTATTAAAAATATTTATAATTGACCATAAGATTTAAATCTAACGCTCATATTGAAAGTCATTTTTAAATTTGATTGTAACAAGCATATATATATATATATATATATATACACACGATAGCTACCTCTATTGATATATTTAATAAATAATTAAAAGAGATTCACGATCCCGAACTGGGTCTTTAACTTGTTAGCCGTTACTCAGTCTGATGCACAACGAGCTTTTGTTTTAGGGGCTTTTGGCCAACCCTCCCACCGATTGGCCCTAGTCCTAAGATTTTAGGGCAGGGCCAACTGGTTGATGGGTCAACTTGAACCCATTGACAACCTTAGGATTTAGTGACTAATAAGTGTTTTATCCGCAATTGATCCATGGTTTCAAATGTCGTCTGATTCTGATTCGGATAGCTCGATCCAAATCAGCTTTGGTGCCCAAACACTATCAGTTCCACAGGTCATATTGTTTTTACGTGGCTATCAATTCGATTGCTTTGGATTTGTCAATTCCATGGGGTATTTAAGTTGGATCACCGATCCATCGATACAAAAAAGTCATATATCAAAATAATATGCTATGATTTGCACAAAATATAAATTTTCAAGTAAAAAAGAAAATAACTCAAATCATCTAAAGTCATAATCTAATGTCATTTTGTGAGACGTCGCCTTTCGTTTGCATAGACCTCTTCTTACTATCAAATTTCTTAGAAAAAACGAGGTGAAGAACAATAACAAAATTATCCTCATAACCCTATTATATACATCATGACTAGGGGTTGCAATAGCATAATATTATTTAAATGTTCCAAAGAATTCTGGTTGAAGATAACTCTGAAATTTGTCTAAATGTTCGGCCAATGCACTTCCATACATTAAATTAACCTTTATTGTGTTGGGATTGCCCAATCCGATCCGCCAATACCGATCCGGATCAGTTTTGGGCTGACCGATTCCGATACTTGATACCGAGGATTGAACCACATTAAATGCATTAAAAAATTAGTGAAAATTGAGTAACAGTGAAAAATTTGGTAAAAAGTAACTGAGCCGTTCACTCTCAAGTGTGAACGTATCAATTTTTGTGCCGAAATGGTCAAACTCGTGAGTCCACAAGGTTTTGTGAGCATGTAAATCCGCGAAGTATAAGTTTGACCTGTTTGGCATAAAAATCTTGAGACTAGAGAGTGATTGGGTTAGACGGTTAGCTTATAACAACAATTATACTACACGGTATGAAGCTAGTATATAGCTTAGAGCATAGTGACCAAGTTCAGATTGAACAATCATTCCATGGGGATGTCAGAATCAAACTTGGATACTTTAGAGAAAAATTGAAAAAAATTTAAGGATCATAAAAATTATTGACATATGCAAAACTATATTGAACCTATTAAAAGTTAAAAATAATATGTTTAAATAATACAATAGGTGTAATACATAATCTGAGATCATTAACAATTTGCAATCAGAAAAAAAAAGAAAAAAGAATACAAAGTATGATTAAAGTATGTATAAATAATATGATGAAATTAGAAAAAAAATGAGAAATATTAGAATAATCAAAGAATCAAGCAAACATTTGGCAAAAAGTTTGATAGATCACCTATTAGGAAAATTTTGATTAATTCTAAGAGACAATATGAGCCAATTCGTGAACCTTGAGATGCACAAATTTAAAGAATCGAGATATGTTTACGTTTTAGAATCTTTGCGAGTGCCTGGCGCAGGTGATTTGGATCCGTCGCTCTATTCTAGGGATGGATATTTGGTTTACTGAACCAAAAATTTCGAATTGTGGTTCAGTTCAACCTGAATTGAATCTATTCAGTTTCGGTTTTTTTTTTCTTTGAAACCAAAATAAATCCAAAACCTGAATATTTCAGCTTTTCGGTTTGGTTTTGAGTTTTTTTTTTTAATATTATATTTCTTATGTATTTATTTGTTTTTTTTGGGTTTTACATTATTTTTTCGATTTTCTCATCCTACCTCTTTGGATTCCAAGTTTTGCTACCCAAACCTGAAACCGAACCGGAATCAGTCCGGATTGGTCCAAATAGGTGTTTAGGTCGGTTACGATCCGTTAGGTTCGGTTCAGTTCGGTTTAAATCGGTTTTTAGGTCGATTCGAATGGGTTCGGCTTGGTCGAGTCAAAAGCTTGCATCCGTACTCTGTTCTAAGTTCTAACCAATCGCAAATCACTTGATTCTTGTGAATTCACATTTTGAATGCCAGGGCCCACAGGCAGAGAAAGCAAAGCCCAGAAATCCACTTGAAATCTGAAATCTTATCTAAGGTTATCTTCTCGTCACTTCTCTCAAAGGAACATGGCTACCACGCTCGGCTTTCTCAACCCCACTCTTCACCAAAAACCCTTCAGAAACCCCTCACATTTTCCTAAATTCTCCTCAAAGCTCCCCAATCTGCCAAACCCAACAAAAACCCTTTTCTCCAAACAACCAGATCACCCACAAAAACCCTTCCAGCAACTCCGAAATTTGACTGATCCTTTGAAATTGTCAACTCTCTCTTCTGCAACACTTACATTGTTGCCTTTCTTCAACCCACAGGCATGTTGCTTAAATTCTTTTTATTTTTATTTTATTTCTAGTGATAACGCTTCTAAGGACAGTGTTATATGATAGGCAGTTTTTGTTCAGGCAAAGTGTGGGCGGTTGATGTGTTGTAATGCAATTGGCTCCACATGCAATAAAGCAATACACATCGGGGGCAGCCAGTTACTTCATGCCACATCAGCCACCTGCACTTGCCTGCACAAAACCTGCCCGCAATTTGCAATTTTCCACTCTTTGAAAGTAGATATGCCCAAAAAAATTGCACTGTTCTGACAATGTTAACTCTCTAGAGAAAATAAAAATAAAAATGTAAATGAATGGTTATGATTGTCTGATCAGTGGCGAGAAGAAAAAAAGTGATGTGACATAAAGTTACTGCTTTATTTTGATATCTTGGGACGTAAAGATGTATGGTATTAGATTCATTAATACCTCTCATCTTGTCTTTAAAAGAGGGCCAATTGTAGAATGGTGGTTACTGCCACAGTGACAAATTTGGTTTTCGAAATATTTCGGTAGGGGTCATTTTAGTTTATTTTGGATAAATTTTGGGAAAAATTAAAAAAGAGTTTGAAAAAATTTGGAGTACAGAAATATATATAAATTATATTTAGTGTTTATAAAAAAATTATTTATTATTTTAAAATATCTAAAATTGAAATTTTTTTATTAATTTGGGCTATTTTGGAGAAATCACTGAAATTTTGCCTGACCCCATGAATTTCAGAGAAATTTGTCACTATATTATTCCACCAAAGTGGTTTTTATTTATGGATATAATATTTTTCATGGAACTTAACGCCGACCCTAATAGATGGGATAAGATTGTAAACAGGATGCTCTTGCAGTCGATGGGGAATTTGGGTTGTTGGAAGGAAGAACATTGGCGCTCATTCATCCGGTCGTAATGGGTAGCCTCTTCTTCTATACTTTGTGGGCTGGTTATCTCGGTTGGCAATGGCGGCGAGTTCGAACAATCCAAAATGAGATTAACGAGTTGAAGAAGGGGGTGAAGCCTCCGTTGGCCGGCGAATCTGCAGAATTGACAGCATTGATCTCGCCCGCAGAATCGAAAATTCAGCAGCTCACTGAGGTAACAACATATAAGATAAGGCTATGATGATGATAATGATGAATGAGTACGATGTAAGTAATAATAATTGATAGAGTAAGAAGGTAATGTTAATGATGCATGAATGTAATTGAAGTAAAATACTCAATTACATCGTACCCACCTATTTATTGAAAGTGCCCATTTAATGAAGGCACACCATTGCCCAACACACGGCCAATCATTATTAAGTAGGTGCTTTCAGTAAACAGGTGAGCGCGAATAAAGATACCCTTCTTAAAAGTTTGTTATTGGGTTTACCCAGCCGAAATGTTGACTGTTTGGACAAGGGACGGTTAGGACTGTCATGTCTAAATTTGAGTAGTTTAGAGCTAAAAAGCAGAAATGAATCTGAGTGTGATGAGATGACATATTGATACCTTGTATTATCATGCACCATTGGATCAAAGTCAATGTAGCTGAATGTAGGGTGGGTGATGTTGCAGGAGAGAAAAGAATTGATTAAAGGGTCGTATAAGGATAGGCACTTCAACGCAGGGTCGATATTGTTGTCATTTGGAGTGTTTGAATCTGTTGGTGGTGGAGTCAACACCTGGTTTAGGACGGGAAAGCTATTCCCAGGACCCCATTTATTCGCTGGAGCTGGTAAGTAAAGCATTATTATTTAGGGTGCCTTTATTTTCAATTCAAGATTCTTCCTTCTCAACACACTCGATTTACACTTAAATCGTTCAATGCTTTAGATCAAATGAATGAATGATGATGATTATTTTCCCCTCAACCTTCCACATAGTTCATCTTGAGATCATAAACTTATCATGAAACGGTCAAATTTTGATTTCACGTGACATTTCTCGAAAGTGGTCTGAGAACCACATTTGATGTACACTCATGATTGAGATGTGTGCCATTTGAAATCAAAATTTGATTGTTTGATGGGAGTCCCTTGATCTAAAGATCCAATTGTGTGAAAGATTGGGGCAAAATATGGTCTCTATACTAATTCAAGCAATCAATGTTTTAAACACGTAAACCTAGGTACCCCCCTTTATTTCGTTTTATTTTGGAAAATTTACAGGATCGACTCTGTCAGATTCACCTTTTCCAATCAGAGACCCTATATTTTCACTTTTCACCAAATTGGCTAGCTTTAAGCAGAGCCAGTTTCAGCTAGCACAAAAACTCTCAAATACCCCTTTTTACACTTTTTATCCTTCTACATAGTTTAAAATTTTTAAAATTTATATTTTTTTATATTTACGCGATGTGAAGCAGTATCTATGTTGTATGATTTGAAGGCCACAATATAACTATCACTGGTGCCAAAGATTGACATGAAAAAAAAACGACATCGCCTCTTTAAAAAAATAAAAAAAATAAATCACCTATCTAGAGAGTTAAATTTTTTTTTTTAAGAGGCGATATTGCCTTTTTTTTCGTGTCAATCTTTGAATCCATTGATCTTTATATTGTGACCTTCAAATTAGACGACATAGATGTTGCTTCACATCGCGTAAATATAAAAAAGTAAAATTTTTTAAAGTTTTAAACTATGTAGAACCATACAAACGTAAGAAGGGGTATTTGAGACTTTTTGTGCTAGTTGGAACCGGCTCGGCTTGGAGCTGATCGGTTTGGTGAAAGGTGAAAATATAAGGTCTTTGACGAAAAAGTTGAATCTGACATGTCGATTCTGGAAATTTCCCTTTTAAGGTAGTTTTGATGTGGAAAGGCCATTGTGTAGTCTTTAACATCTATGATCAAGTTTTTGTTATTTGCTGATGTCTAATAACAGTTGTCCAAGCAGTCCAGGCATACCTCCATAAATGTTAAGGCTATGTTTGGTATAGCTCTTTGTAAGCTCCTTGTCAGAGCCGGATATACTTACTTTAGCAAATTCTCATTTCTTTGGTAACACCTTATAAAGCAAGATTTACTTGCTCTAGTAGCTACTTCCCTGCTCTCTACTACCTCCCTATTAGAGTAAATAAAATATGCTCTGGCAAACAGTGAGCATGAAAATCTTGCTTTGTAAGGGGTTAGCAAGGAGGAAGAGAACTTCCTAAAGCAAGCAACAAGGATTTAGCAAAGAAAAATTTAACCCGCTAAAGCAAGTAAACCCTAAACCCTACTTTGGTGTTTTGGCAAGGAGTAAGCAGAGAGCTATGCCAAATACAACCTAAAAGACTACACAATAATTTCTTCTTTGGCTATAAAATAGAGCTATGCCACACAGTTGTAAGCCACATAGGTCTCAGCGTTGTTATGAAGCATTAGGCTGTGACCAGTGCACCGACAAACATCTTGAGAGGACATAGCTCTCTGCTAGCCCCTGCCATAGTAGAGTTCACCTGCTTTAGTTGGTTCTCATTTTCTTTTCTAACTCCTTGCAAAGGAGGATTTGCCTGCTCTAGCAGCAACCTCCCTGCTCTCTACTAACTCCCTATCAGAGCATATAAAATATGCTATGGCTGAGTAGTGAGGTGGGTAGAATCAAGGATCAAAATTTCGGCCGAAATGACCGAAAATTTGGATAAAATTATCGGTTTCAGCCCTCACCAAAACGATAATTTGGACCGAAATTTCGGTCAGATTTTTATATGGGACTGATATTATCGGCCGAAATTTTGGCCGAAATTCAAAATTTCAGCCAAAATTTCGACTCAAATTTTCGGTTTTGGTTCCCTCTGAAATTGAAATGAAACCCGAAATTTTGATCCTTGGGTAGAACTGCTGAACAGGTAAATCTTACATTGAAATCTTGTTAGACAAGGAGTTATCAAGGAGAAAGGTACCCTACTAAAGTAGGTAGTAGGATGTTAGCAAAGAGGATGAGATCCTGTTAAAATAGGTGACCTCTGCTATGACAGGGGCTAACAGAGAGCTATGCCATACGCAGCCTTAGTAATCAAGTTTGGATTCGACAATTATCGGCTTGAGGAGTTGATTTAATTCGGATAAATTAGGGAAAAATTACGCTTGAGCCAGCCGCCTTCAATCTAAAATGTTGGAAGATTTGGCATAGGCCCGGCCCAATGGCTAAATTTGGGAGAAGTTGTTCTGCCAGGCAAGTGCTATGGCTATGGCTTAATATTTGCACCACAGGGTGGCCTACCTTGGTGGCCTAATGAGCCAGCCTGCCTATTGGCAATCATAGATGTCCACTAGCGCTTATAAATTATAATCTCTCTATTTAAAAAAAAAAATATTCACACTTGCACGCATCTTCCTTGAGGTTTTTTTATTGTATATTACTATACTGGAGTCTTTCCGTTTGGATAGGACACCATAAAATGGAGTAAAGTTGTTGATTTTTATCACATTTCAAGTATTCCTAACTTGTAGGAATATGGGAGAATACTACGCTTTACTGCACTTATCATTATTTGAATACAAGTATGGAAAACACACTAAAATGGAGTAGAAATGGGAGGTTTCTACCATTATTACTGTTGATTGCCTTGAATTAAATTACTCGGATCATTTTTTTTCTTCCAATCTTAACACAGGATCTTCAGATCATGTCCCACTTATCAAACGGTCAGATATTGATTCCATGTTTTACAAATCCTCAAAATCAGGCAAGAACCCTCTCATCACGCACCATGATCATGGTCACTTTTTTGGAATGTGTGCTATGTGGATCAATATATGACCGTTTGATTCATGGGCTATGATCTCAATATTTGTCTGAAATATTGAGACAAAAAACGATCCTGATCATCTGATTCAAGGCATCCAATAGTGTTAATCATTGGTTGTGCACACCCAATCTTCAATTGCAAATAGACATACCCTATAAATTTTTTACAAAACGAGAAGGAAGAGAGATGGGTAAAGGTAGAGATCCTAGAGAAAAGAAAACAGGTAACGGCTAGAGAAATCTTAAGAGAGAGACTGTCTAATAAGTTTTGGTGTTTTGTGGAAATAGAGGTAATACCATTAAAAAACAACCAAACAACTGAATCTATGGTAAAACGTTTTACCATGCATTCCCTATAACCAAACCGCCCATATAAATGGTAACTACGATGCATTATCCGAATCACACAAACTAACCTTTTTAACATTTAAATATTTTGCAATCCTTCATCCAAATTTTAATGGGAGTTTTCATAAAATCCCATAACTTAATAGGAAGCTTTCATCAAGCCTAAGTCAAAATCCTTATTTATTAGGAGGTCCCCCCAAGGGTTGAGCTCTTCTAATATTTTTGAACTATTTTGCCAGATCTATTGTAAACAACCATACTACTTTTCACGGATTGTGATTTAGCAATTTTTTTTTACGACCAATATATCATATAACAGCCCATTCGGGAAAAAAACGTTATTCGTTAAAGAAAACACACCCGTTATTAGGGCGTTTTATAATCATAAAATATGTAAATTTCATCATGCCATCTATTGTCACAAAGCTTTAAATATAGTAATTTTAAGGAACCAATAAGTGGGATGGAAAAAATGCTAAAAGCAATAGTACAAGAAATGTCAATTTATAAGCAGTTAATCCCTTTTTATTATAATATTTGTCTAAATAGATAAATAAATAAGCCATTTATAAAAAATTATAATAATAGATAATTGAAGGTGGTGCTTCAAAATATAGTTGAACAAAAACTATTGGTCCTTCTTTGGTAAAAGGAAATCATATTAAACTAAATACAAAAAAACAAGATTTCCCTCAATCCAGTGAAGCTGGAATAGAAGGGACCACAAGGGGCAGAATGTCAATCCAAAGGAAAGAAAACTAACAATGGAAAGGACACTCCCCAGGCCCAGAGAACAACCAAGACTAGTAGGGACCCTCCAATAGGAGGAGGAGGAGGCTACCGCTCTTCCAAAGAATCTCTACCCTCCATCAAAAGCTCACCGGTAGTAAGCCAGATCCAGTAATTCGCAAGGTCATTTGACGTTCCTCTTAATAAAGTCAATCGGCCTTCCAATTCTTCGAAAGATTCTGCTATTGCATTCATTCCAGATGGCCCAATGAACCGCAAAGACCAAGATATGCCAAAAATATATTTTAATCCCTTAAAAAAGGACACCATCCCAGGCTGCAATAAGTGAACCAAAATCCTTAGGGAAGACCCACACCAGATGGAAGGATGCAAGCACAATATTCCAGACCTCAGTAGTAACATAGCATTGGAGGAGGTGCTGGACCGATTCCTCCTTCCTCTTACATGCACATAGCACATTTGGTCACTAGGGTTTAGAGTTTACCTGCTAACTCTTTAGCATACCGCTAGAGTTTGTAATCAATAATAACAGTTAATAATATATCAGCCATTCTTTTCAAAACACTGGTATCCATGATCATATCATACGTGCCATTTAACTAATAACAATAATTTTTTAGCAATAGAACCCCATCGCTTACTAATCGATGTTAATTTATATTCTGTGTGCTATGGTTCCGTGGATGCAGCTATTACGGTGTTATGGGCGGCAGCAGCAGCTCTAGTTCCTTTGATGCAGAAGGGTAATGAAACTGCCAGGAACCTCCATATTGCCTTGAATACCTTGAATGTCCTCCTTTTCATCTGGCAGATCCCTACTGGGATCGATATTGTGTTTAAGGTGTTCGAGTTCACAAAATGGCCTTAGATTAATGACTGTTTCTCTCTTCTTATTCATTTTTATTCAGCATATTTATAAATAGTCAACTAGCAAATGTTTTTTTATTTTTATTTTTTTTCTATATATACGTATATATGGTCCTGTAATAATATTTTATTCTTGGATTGGCCATAGTTCAAAAGCCAAAGTTGAAATCAATGCAATTTTTCACATTAAATATGGATTATTTAACATATATCCATTTGGCTCAACAACGAAGTTCTAACATATTTACTAATCAGTCAAAAAATAGAACTGGTTCAGTGGCATTTACATGTAAGCTAGAAAATACCGTTCAAAGATGAAAATCAGAAATAACCACCAACAATTTTGTAAAGAGCATTATGTGCAAACATATGAGAGATCCTATCAGTAGAGAAGAATATTTTTAAATGTCATGCCATCATATATGTGAAACCTCTACTCACCTGAAAGCCAACAAATCAGTGACTTCAGATCTTCAGCAAACGACCTTGTAATTCTCCATCTGCTACGATACATGTTTAATAGACATTACCAAAAAATACATCAAATAAAAAAAAATCAACGTCTAGGATTACTTGGTCAATTTGTTGTATCATAATACATCCAAAATCTGGGCGCTGTGTTGATTTGTGGAAAGAGATGGTCTACATGAATTAATTGTTGTGAGACCCATTTGAAGTTTTCACTCAATTGCTTGATGCCTTGATGTCCCGCCTCACAACTGTATCTCTAGGTTACTAATTATATAGATCATAATATTAAAGCACCCACTCACTCATCATTTTGCTGACAGAGCAGAGGAGTAGGGGTGCGAGTTTTTCATTTCAGAGATGGAAAATTCTATTTCTTTTGTGGTAATTGATATTGGGAATCATATATTTGGTTTTAGAAAAGTTTATTTTGTTTTATGTCTCTTAAAAAAATTGAAATTATTTTGAAAATTGCTCAACGCAAATTGTTTAGTTTGAGTCGAACCACATCAGCCAAGTCAACACCTTGCTGCCAAAACATCCCAATTAATTCGTCCATGGTCCACCACACCATTCTTAAAACTTATCCCATATAATTACTTTGTTTACATCAATGAATTGCCGGTCCCTTGAGAAACAAGAAATCATAAAAAAGAACACAGCTCACAAGTCCTCTCCCTTAGAATTCCCTGTAAGTGAAGAAGCAGTCACCAATATCCAGCATGGGTATCATTGGCCTCAAACATCCCCTTCTATTCTGTTAATGTTTGAATGCCCTGCTATGGTGGTTAATAGGCTGGAAAGTATCCAATCAAATTTCCTACGGAGTAGTAGGAACGTGAAAGAAAAAGTGCATGTGATCAATTGGAATGGTCCCAGACTTCCATAGAAGATGGTGGTCGTGGAATCAAGTCCCTCAAGTGGATGATTATGGCACTATCCAGAAAGTAGTTGTGGAGATGTGAACATAGCTACCAAATCGAGGTTTGGGAATAAGTCGGCAAGAAGAAAACTCAGCGAAAAATCGAAAAAGTTTGGGAGAATAGAGAAGAAAACTAATTTTTTTTAGAATATGATTAAAAGTATTAAAAGATAAAAAAAAGGATATTGAAAGTCACAAATTAATCATGATTTAATTGCGAAATTTCCCACTTTCCTTTTTTAAGAAAAACAAGTAATTTTTTGAAAAAGTCTTGATTAGAATGCGATTTATCAGTTTTGCGAATAAGTTGCATTTTATTCCAAACTTTTTCAAAAATTTGGAGAATTTGGTGACTAGGGATGTGAAGAGGAAGATGCAATGTGGAAAATTGGGATGAAGGAAAAACATTGGGGAGACATGGGTGGATAATTTAGGAAGAAGTTTGAAGTGTGTTCAAGTGTCAGAGTTTTTGCAAGGTTGGGGATTTGGAATTAATTTTGAAATTAAATCAATATATAACCTTGCTGTGCACAAAAATGAAACAATAGCGGAGTAATGGGATTTGAATGAATAACTGGATGGAACATCCAACTTCGAAGGAGGAGAGTGAACTTTGTAGAGTTGAATGGTGAGGTGAGTGGTTGGGCCGTGACTAGAAAAAAGCAAATCAAAAGTGTGTGGGAGTTACAGGAAAAAAAAAGGGTTGAAGTCTTCCTTTTTAAGTCGAAGACTTTTAGTGGACCGGCTGTGGCTAGGATTTGGAGGTGTGGGGCTATCCTATAGAAAGATATGTGCATGGGAAGTGGGGTAGAGTTTCTATTGTTGTTCAGCTGTGTAAAAGAGGAATGCATGTGCTGGTGGGGTGTAACCATGGCTCAAAATCTTGGAAGGAATTGGTCAGTATCGGTTTCGGAGGTCACTGGGTTGACACATTCGAATGTATCGACTCCCCAATGTATCAACCAAATTATCACCTGATAATTTTAAATTATCGAAATTATTGCTCGATAATTTTGTTAATTTGAAAATAAGTCTACAATGGCATATACAGTGATTTTCAAATTATGGAAATTATTGACCAACTATTTTGATAATTTGAAAGTATCGGTTAATACAAACAAAAATTTGGTTGATACATTGATCAATTTATCAGCTGATATATTGATACATGTCGATATGTATCGATCTGGGGAATGACCGATACGTATTGGTTTTACGAAGATTTTGAAGCATGGGTGTAAGTACTGTGGCATGGAGGAGGAATTGGTTGAGCATTTGCTTCTAAGGTGTGAGTTCACAAGTCAAATTTGGAACGAATTCAGATCCTGCTTCAGGTTTAGCAATTGCTTAGGGAGCCTTGGCTCTGGTCTTAGCTGGTTGACCAGTGGATGTTTCTGAAGGAAATATGACCATCATCTGGAATGTGCTCCCAGTCGTAATTTTCTGGGGGGTGTTTGAAAAGAAATTTTAAACCCTTAGATTTGTATCTGATTCGATTAATGAGATTCTCTGTTGGTGGTGTCCGTGTCCGTCTTCGCCATTTGGCTCAGCTGGGTCCGTAGCAAAGATCTTGATAGAGTGGGAACAAATTCGACTACCTTAAACAACCTCCTACTTTTTCTATTTTATTTTAGCTTTACCCTACACAGGTGTTTGGCTTTTATAGTTTTTTATTTTGCTTTATTTTTACCATTTTTACTCGATTTAGCTTCTCGGTGCCTCTTTAATCTGTTGTATTTTTGTTTTCATTAATGAAATGCGACTATAATTTGATCAATTAAATCATTGGTCTACTTGGTGTCTTATGGAATAGTGAGATTCTACAAATCCAAGTACAATCAATTTGTCACTTTCTAAGAGGCAGACAACAAGGTGCTAGCACAAAGAAGGTGCTAGCACAAAGAACGGCAACCATTGCCACCTTTTCTACGAGGAATATAGATACTATTTTGGTTTCTTTATGAATTAGTGGAGGGTTGCACTTGTAGTTAAAGAACTCGTCAACTCACAAAAGTCAACCTAATTGACTCAACTCGATTGACCAAAGACTTAATTTTCTTAGAAACTCGATTCCAACTCAATTAAGACCTTTGCTCTCGACTAGACTTGATCGAATCCTTCACTTCTTTCTTTTTAATTTTGAAAACTAGCCATTGAAGTAAAATTTGCAAAAGGTAGGGGGGATATGTGTAAAAAAAAAGTAATAAAAAAAATAAATTTAACATTTATATTGACAACGATAACATAAATTTTTTATACAAAAGATATATCTAGGAGGTTTATTTTCGATAAATATATCCAAGATGTTTGAAGAAATTTCATGTTGATTTGACCTAACATGAAGATTTTTTTATTGCTCTTAGGCATAACTTATAGCATTTGTATAATTTTCTGACGTATCACTAGAAATTTGTGCTTAGTATCTTTCCGTGGCTTTTATTTCTTAAAAATATTAATAATAATAACTTGTAGGTTGTCAATTCAGATTTAATAATTTGTATAAATTTTATGTCTTTGAGAACACTTAAGTTGGAAGCTATATTTATTTTGGATTGTTTGTGATTTTTATATGCAATATAAAATCTTCATTTTGCATCATTTGGCTAGAAATTATACATGTTGTGTTGTAAATTAGTGGTTTGAAAACCAACCGGATCGATGATTGAGCATGGTCCAAACGAGATGGCTAATTCTTACCGTGAACGTGATCCACACAAAATAGCGACTCCAAAGGGAACTAGTATGGACACAACAATGTTGTCAAAGGCACGCCTAGTTCCACCCTTTGCGCCTGCGCCTTGCAATTTAGGCGCAGGTGCAGTGAGGCACGCTTAGGCATGCGCCTCAAGTTTCTTCATTAAAAAAAGAGAAGATTGAAAATCTTATATAGCTTAGAACTTGAACACGAGTAACTGATATCTCTTCAAGTCTTAACTCTTTAAATTTATATCCCTTTAGTTTATAAGCTTCAATTCTACACTCTAGAATCAAGACTTTGGCTCCCTTGCTAGTTACTTAGACACCTACTTGCTAGTTTATTAAATTGGATTTTTTTTAAGCACATAAATACATAAGGTTCAAATGTTTATGATATATTTATTTGTTTCTTACATTTCATATTTGTTGAATGATTGCGCTATTGCAGATTTATAGTATTAGTTTTTTATTTTTATATATTTTATGATCTGTTTATAAAAATTAATTTTTTTATATTTACAAACACATTTAAAAATTTCAATGTTATAAATTATTAATAGAAATATAAAATATAATTTATTAATAGGAATATATTACTTTATATTAACATACAAATATTTAAATATATAAATATGCACTAAAACAATATACACATATATAACTTGAAACTAAAATGCGCCTTGAAACAAAAACCCTGCGCCTAGGCCGCAGGGACCCTTGTCACCTTGGGTGTGCATAGCGCTTTTGACAACACTAGGACACAATATGACAAAGAGTTAGTCTGGAATGGGTGTCCACCCATCATGTGCTGTAAAGAAGTCCATACATCTGTGTGACTGTATGACGTGCACGGACTTCCAATGTATGGAAATCAAGTCCGTGCATGTCATACAGTCTCACAGATGTATGGACTGCCATGTCCTCTCATGATAGGCGAACACTCATTGTAGAATAACTCATATGACAAAACATGTAGGAAAGCTGAAATAGTCTTCTAAGTTGGTTAAATCAAGGAATATCCGCCTAAAATTCCTCTGCCACTGAACTTACATGAACACCTAAACCTAATGGCAGCTAGTAAGCCGTTCACAAACCCTAAATAAAATAATACATTCAATTATAATTGATTGCATCAATGGAGCTCTTAATATGCTTTTACAATGCATAGAATTAGAAATCATAACAAAATTTACCTTCGAAATAAAGATCAAACTCTACTTTAATAAATATTTTCTAAAATAAAAAGATATTAATCAATTTTTTTATCACATTAAACTTATAATTCCATTAATAAAAATGGAGCTACAGTGGTTCAGGACACAATGAGAAGCTTACCAATAATAATAAAAAGTGATTAAAAATGGCAAGAACAAGAGCCCAAAAAGCAGAGAAAAAACATACAAAATGAAAGGTGAGGCTAGTACAAACGGCCCTCCAGGGTGGGGCAGAAACTCAGTGCAAGTTATGGTGGTCTGACTTGTTCCCACTCTAGTAAAATTTCAAACACTGATAAAGTCTCCCCAGAGGAGTCAATGGCACACTACCAACATAGATCATCGATAATCATACTTTCCACAGATACTAAACTAAATCCGAAGTTTCTTTAAAATAATTAACTTCTATTTTAACAAAACTTTCTTTTATAATTAAAAAGCTAACACATAATAACTTTGTATTTGTGACTGGCACCCACGCAAGCCCCAAAATAATGTAAATATATTGTCGTACTATTTTTTTTTTTCCTTTCTATATATGTTTTTCACTTCTTCTCACTTTCCTTTTTTTTCCTACTCATTTCATGTTCTCTCTACTTATCCCTTTCTTGACTGCATCGGTGGTTGGGTCAAGTGTAAAATCTGTTAGAAGCATAGAACTATGCTAGACTGCTGAACTGTTTGGTCCAAAAAATTAATCAGAACTAAGTGATTTAGCGAAGACACAAGTTTTCTAGCCAATATTCTAAGGAAAATAAATTGTTATTTTTAAACCCTCTTCAGCGAAGCTTGTTCATATATATATATATAGAGAGAGAGAAAGAGAGAGAGAGAGAGAGAGAGAGAGAGATTGCTTTGAGCATTGGCTTAAGGGGTCCCTACACTAAAGTTGTAGAGTTCAACTCTACACTCCTGTAGATCACGAGGCACGTGGAATCTGGATCGCAAGTTGCACCACACTCTCTAAAAGGTTCACAAGCATAGTCACCAAGTCGGGGTTCGGCAATAATTCAACAAGGTTAAAATTTGGAAAAATCCGACAAGTTGGATATATTTGGAGGGAAAAAAAAACACTACGAATTAAAACAAAAAACATTTTAAATCACAAATTTTTGAAAAATTTGGGAATTATTGGCGAATTTTTGTGAACACGATTTTTTTCGAGATTAATTCGTAGAACCTTAAATTCGCGAATTTTTCAAAAATTTCGGCAATTTTTGTTACTATGTTCACAAGTCCCTCTAGGGGTTAGAACTTTTTCTTAAATGACATTTTTTCTCTTCATTTCAATATAAGAGTGTTTCACCCAAATAATTTTCCCTTAAAAATTTCAACCTTCGACCACAAAATCAATGGTGTAAAAATAATTTTTTTTATGATCATTGATCAACCAAATGAAAAGAAAGGATAAGCTTAGAAGAGTATATAAGAAGAAGTTCAGGAGTTACTCAAAAATAAAATTAAAGAATACTGCTTGAGATGGTTTGGGCATATCCAATAAAGAGTTGAGACAACCCCTAATTGAAGGATTGAAACAATAGAATCACAAGGAAGAAGAAGAAATGGGAACTCAATAAAAACAAATGAGGGACTCTAAATAAATAGAGAAATATGACTCACAAAACCGACCCCAAATAGTTGGTACAAGGAATTGACAAAGATGATGATGATGACATACATATATATATATACTATGCACCCAGGCGTAAAGATTTCTCTGCGTCCCTGATTATGGAAGTGACACGCAACATAGAAAAAAGTAAAATTCCCCTCTCTCTCTTATGCCATTTAACCCAGGTTAAGTGATATCTATCTATTACTTTTCTTCCCCTCTCTCTCTAGAAGCAAAAGTAGAAAAGCGCCCCTTTATACCTCTATCTGACGCACTCTGGCGATGCTCCGGAGTACGTTAGCTACTCTAACGACGCTCCACTAGAGGGGTGTTAGCGCTTCTCTAGCGGAATGACAACGCTCTGATAGAGGAGTGTTAGCGCTTTGCTAGCGGGGTACCAGCACTCCTCTATAGGAGCTCCATATTTTTGAGTAAAATGTACCATCTGATGGTACGCCCATGATCTCAAGATCAATTCTGTGGAAGATCATAATGAGAAACAGTTGACGGGATTGATTTTTAGAGGAAGAAGAATTTTTGAGAAAAAGAAGAGAGAGGGAGAGAAAAGAAAGATAACTTTGAAAAAGTAAGTCTGAAACTTCTTTGAAAAGAGGGAGAGAATAAAGAAAAGAAAGAGACTTTTGAAAAAGTAAATCTGACATGTTGAAAGAGAATATAACTTTTAAAATATTTTAAAAGTTTTAACCCTAGTTAGTAAAGTGGCCCCTATGCCACATGTCGTTCATAGAGCAATCTAGGCATAGAGAAATCTCTACGCATGGGTGCATTCTCCCCTTTGCCATGCCACATGGCATGATCAACCCAAAAGAACTCCCATCTTGGGTTGATCAGCCATGGGACATGTGATTTTAAAAAACTTAATTATTTTTTAGACTTTTTCACCCTCCGTTTGATGGGTCAAAGATAACATAACACTGCAAAACTTTGGTGCATTGATTTTCCCCAACCTTGACTACATTTTTAACGATGGGAAAGTCATAAAAACAATTTTTTTTTTTTCAATCGGATTTGATCGACCTCGCCTAAGTTGCTGTGGAACCCGAACCTCGTGATGGACACCACATGATGGCCAACTGACAATGGTGGTAGAAATTTCTCTACACTCGGGCGCATAGTCCCAACCTCATATATATATATATATATATATATATATATATATATATATATATATATATATATATATATATATAGCATTGGAAAGTAATTTCTCCTTCCAGCCTTGAACTTATTCCCCGATACGGTCCTTGATCGAGTTAAAAATTAGTGTCTTCGATCTTCCGTTGGTAGATGGTAGCCCCAGATACTTTTCAGTGGATGTGGATGGTCTAAACATGAGTAAATTGAGACTTTGTTGCCTAGATTCATGCTTCACATTTCTACTAAAGGAGACCACAAATTCCTCATCATTAACTTTCTGCCCGGATCGCTTCATACAGGTTGAGGATCTAAGTGACTTCCTTTAGTTCTTCAATAGTGGACTGTCGTCTGCAAAAAACAGGTGCGAAGTGGTGGGGGCACGTTCGAGATATTTTTATTCCTGTTATCCTTCAATTTCTGCCTATTTTAAAAGAGAACAAAGAACTTCCGCAAATATTATGAACAAATATGGAGGTAGAGGGTCACCCTGTCTGATTCCTCTACTAGGCATTATGAAACCCTTTTTTCGCCCATTAATAAGAAAAGAGAAAGATACAGATGACACACAATTCATAATAAGATCAATAAATCGTTTACAACAAGTCATTTTAGAAAGCATACTTTTTAAAAAGTCCCATTCTATCCTATTGTACACTTTGCTCATATCGAGTTTTAGCCAATGTAGTGAAATCGCATATGCAATTATGCCATGGCATAATTTTTTTTTCAAAAAACCCAAAAAAATCTCCAAAATTCCCCCATATTAATTAGTAATATGTTTTGTGTTAATTTTGGGCTCTATTAATTTTGTAATGTCTAAAATGCGAAATAAAAGTATATAATATAAGTATATAACCTATGAATTAAAAGGGAAAATATAAATTCCATTGATGTTAAACCTTGGAGAGCACTAAAAACTCAAAAAAAGAGACCAAAAAGATACAAATCATACCATGGATGGATGTGGTATGGATTAGAAAGAGGAACCCCCATTTATAAACTTTAGGGAGCCTTAAAAAGAAAAATAAAAAATAAAAAAAGCTCCAACGGTCATAAATATGACCGTTGGAGATGTATGTGATCACATACATGTCCTGTTGCATATGCGACAGAGCCCTCCAGGATCGCATATGTGATCGCATATGACAACAATGGTTTTAGCGCACAAGCCCCCATTTTCCCTTTTTTAATTATTTAAGAAATGAGCAATTTCAAAACCCACAAGGACATTATTGGTGATAGCTCTACCTGGTACGAAAGTACTTTCATTTATTTAGATGATTGATGGAAGCAAAATCTTTAGTCTATTGGCAATGCATTTGGAAATAATTTTGTAAATCACATTGCATAAACTAATTTGATGGAAATCAGTTGTGTTTTTTGGACTTCTGACTTTTGGAATTAATACAACGAAAGTTTTGTTTAAATCCCCAAGATGCGCATTGCCATTTAAAACGAATAGGGCAATAGAAGTGACCGATTGACCAATAATAAGCTAACTTGAGTCGAGATGAAGGCAAGAAACAAGCAATTGAGGCGAATCTAGCTCTCAAACGACTTCCAAAAATGTTGGAAGAAAAGGGTAGTCATACTATCACTTCGAGGTGCCTTTAATGGGTGCATCTGAAAGAGAGCTCTGTGGACCTCCACGAGAACAAAGTTCGCTGGAAGGGCAATATTTTGATCTGGTGTAATTGTACTTTCCACATTTTGCAATGCCTCCTCCATTTTGTGAGGTATATCTGATGTGAAAAGTGTTGTCTAGGAGTGAGCGATGATTGATATCACCTCCTTCTCCAGCATCCCGATCCATCATTGATCCCTTCTATTTGATTTCGTTTTTGACATTGCAAGGCTTTGGAATGGAAAAAGCTGGAATTTTGGACCCTCCTTTTAGACAAAGTTCTCGTGATCGCTGCATCCACATGATTTCATTTCTTTCGAGGAGCTCATTCAACTCTTTCTTAAGTTATGTTTCTTCTCTTTGATTTGGTGGAATCAAATCGTCTTTCTGTAATTCATGGAGTTCCCCCATCTTCATATTATTTTCTTGCGAACGTTGCCAAACTCATCTATATCCCATCTTTTGCATGCCTTGGCTATGTTTTTTTCAATGTTGGTGCAGTAAGAGGTAATAGGATCCGAATTTATCTTCCACGAGGCCATTGAAGTTTTCCTCTCTCAACCACATTTCTTTGAAGCGAAAAGGCCGACGTTCACCACTCATGAAATATCCATCACCTTATCTAACTCCACGCAAATTGCCATATGATCAGAAGTTGACGTAAGAATATTCCTGACAGTGCACCCCGAGAACAAATCGGTCCATTGTTTCGTTGCCATCGCACGATCTAACCTTTCATGCACCAAATCTTCTCCCTCTTTTCAGTTCGACCAAGTGAATTTTGGACCCTCATAACCCAGATCTTTTAATTCGCATATATCAACTGTAGCTCTGAAATCCTCAATTACATGCACACCATCTTTTTCATCCTGGTAGAGTATCTCATTAAAGTCCCAGAAGCATCACGGTAGTATACTTCGTTGTCAAATCCTTGTGAGAACATTCCATGAATCCTGCCTCCTCTCTGCTACCGGATTTCAATAAAACCCAGTGAGTCTCCCATTTTTTAGGGTAGTTGGATCTGTGACCATATCGTCGATGTGCCATCGAGACATTGAGTGCAGATCGAAGAACACCTCATCCCTCCATAGAAGAGCCACGCCACCCAATTGTCCAATGGAATCGACGATGCAACCCGCTTAGTATCCAATCCTATGCTTTAAAATCTCCATTTTTTGTGTTCAGTCTCGTTTCACAAAGGAAGACCAGTTCAGGATCTTCGCTCCTCAATAACAGTCGAAGAGCACGAACTGCCCGAGGGCTTGGCAGTTCCAACTGGTTGTTTTCATTGTTTCCAGCAAGTTGCATGGCAACCACCGCCGATAATTCACAGTTGGGTCCGTTGCCTGATGAACCCGAAAAATAGTAATCCGTTCCACTTACTCCTTTTGTCACTTCTAGAGGTGTAGTCTGATCTTCCTCGCTTTTTTCCGGCTGAAACTTCCTATTCTGGGACTTTTTTCATCTTCCACACGGCGCCGCTTTTTGGTATTTAGGGGCCTCTGAAATGTGTGATGTTTCACATCGTGCTTCAATCTCAATTTTATGGGTTTTAGAGACTCGTGTAGGTCAGCATCTAGCAAAGGACTTAGTTGTTCACACGTTTCGATTGTCTGGAGCTGTTATGGATTTGGGATTGGGGACCACAACTTCTGATTCTCATTTCCCACTTGCACACATGGCCTCACTAGGGTGTTCTCTCTATTAATGGGGAAGTTATACACGGAAATGGAGTTGGGCAAATATTAGTGGTGTATTCATTCACCATAATCTCCTCCCTAACAAGAATCGTTGGGGCCACTTTGTTGGTTGTAACCATCTACCGTGGACATTTGGGCTCCTGATTTTCGTGGGATTCATCAAGATTCCCAGATTCCAAGGAACCAAAATCTGGTGCATCATCCATTGTTGCAGCTTGGGTCGTCATGTTGTCATCATTCTCATGGCGGGTAGCTTCAGGATATTCACTAATGGCTGGCCTCATGTTCTCCACATTTCTAAAATCAGAAACGCCCTCAAACTTATCCAGCCTTCATAATTTCTGGTTTCGTCGACTCTCGACTTCCTTGATGAGGCTATAGGGATACCCACAGCCATGATCCATACTAACGATCTCCCTCAGATTCGTCTCTATCCAATGTGCAATCCCACTTCGAGTGGCCTATCATACCACAACCAAGGCAAATTCTAGGCAACCTCTCATATTGGAAAGAGGCCCATTGGGGTTCACAACCTTCAATTCGGATCATCATTCCCCTTCGTAGTGTTTTAATTATATCAATTTCCACCATAATACGGAGATATTTTCCCCAAGCAGTGCCATCGGATTCGACTCCCACCTTTTCAACAATGCAGCATAGTTTTCGATTCTTCTACCCATAGCAAGACTCAGCCCCATTATGAGAATCCAGAAAGAGGCTCTGTCAAAAGTAATTTGAGTTAACAGTGTATCCGCCTGATATTCCTTTATTGCTACCAAGCAATTATCAAAACACCACAATCCTTGTGAAAACCTAGACCCACATGCTACAGTATAGTTTGGTTATGGGCTTAGGTCCCCACCCCGGTTTTGTTTCTGGCATGGGCGTTACGTTTCGTCGTCCCCACCCAAAACGTGTCATGACATGTAGTGTCCGCAATCACATATAGCACAGGGTCAGGACTTTTCAATATCTAATGTGGAACTATTACACTCCCCCACCTTATAAAAGAGTCGTCCACAACTCTGATACCATTCTGTGACAACCCAGACCCACACGCCACACTATTGTTCGGTTCTGGGTTTAGGTCTCCGACCCGGTTTTGTTTCTGGCATAGGCGTTATGTTTCGCCGTCCCCACCCAAAACGCATCATGACGTGTAGCGTCCGCAATCACATCTTAGCCTAGGGTCTAGACTTTTCCATATCCGACGTGGGACTATTATAGTCCTGATCTTAGTATTCATTTTTTTTTTTCTGATTGAGGTCATCGAACTGGAGGAGTATTCACTTCTCCATTGCTCCATCTAGGATAATCCAGGCCCTAATAATGGTTTCTTTAGTGGCTTCCTTGTTATATTTTTAGTGGCAATAATCTTGCCAAGAAGGTATGTCCTCCCTGTTATCATAACTTCGGGTAGATCCTTGTTTTGCAGACATATTCTTGATTCCTCTTCCTCAGTCAAATCATTTTCTTTCACCAATCTTCTATCACCTTCTCCATTTGGAGAGACTAACACTCAGTACTTTTAAAGAAACTCCATAGAGAGAGATATATAAAACCATGGTTTTAAAACACAAAAACTCGATTCGACTCGGAAGTCATCTGAGTAGAGTCAACTAGGAAACTCGGTCCGATCTGACTCACTCCGACTCAGGTTATATATATAAATTAGAAAAATAAAAGAATAAAAATAAAATTTAAAGAGTACCTTGCGTTATAACCAAAGATTCTACCTTCTCAAGCATGTAAAAACTATTGACTGTTATGAATCCGACAATGGACAATTGCTTTTTGTCCTAATATATATATATATTTTTTAAAGTTCACTATGATTCACTGTGAATCACAGTGATTCACCTTGAATAAAAAAAAAAAAAAAGCTCCAAAGGCTTGAGCACCGACCAAACAAAAAAGATAACTTACCTAAATTCAAGTTCTTTTTCTTCAAAACAAAAAACCTACCTAAACCCTCAAGTTCTTCTTCTTCGCAAGGATTAGATTTAGATATTAGGTTTTTTTCTTCGGAGGCTCGAGAGGGTTTTAGCATCAAATGAAAAGAGTACGAGAGAGTAGGTTTTAAAGTGACTGATTTACTAAAATGCCCTTGAAAATCTTACAAAACCCTGACCTATCTCAATAGAATTAGTAATTGAGTCGGCTTGCTGAGCCGACAAACTCGGTCGAGTTTTCGAGTTGACTCGGCGAGTCGACCGAGTTTGAAGCCTTTTCGAGTATATAGACGAGTCAACTTGCAACTGGGTTGAGCCAAGTCGACTCGCCCGAGTTAATGCATAAAACACAGTCTTTTCAGAGAAACTTCGGAAAGATATTCGTGAGTTTCCCTGAAAGAAGATCTTTAACTTGTAATGGAAAAAGAAACTTTGTCATCTTATAACCAAACAAGAAAACGAGTTATGCTCACGTTAACAAGAATAAAGGGCAAATGATTTATAGCATTTTATTTTATCCAAACACAAATAAAGCACTATATATTACCATATGATTCATAGTATTTTACCCTTTATCATTGAAAGAAGTTTAAGTTTTCAGTACAAAAAAGTTATAAAAGCTAGTTTGAATAAACAAGCCATTTCATCAAATCCAAAGATAAAGAACCAAACCAACAGTAAAGAACACCAAATTCTCAACCTCCAACCAACCTTTCCTTTAAAAAAATCAGAAAGCTTGTTCCCCTTTGAACTCATTTTCAGTCTAATATACATGATATGAAAAAAAAAAACCAAGATCTATCACTAATGCATAATCCAGTTCACCATATCTACTATATCCTACCACTAAAAAGATTCACAAAAACAATTTGAATGGAGAGAGAGAGAGAGAGAGAGAGAGAGAGAGAGAGAGAGAGAGAGAGAGAGAGAGAGAGAGAGAGAGAGAGAGAGAGAAGAATTTAATCCATGAAACCTATTTTCTGCCACACAGCATTCCGAACGCGGCGCTGATCCCTTCCTTTAAGAGTCCGGCCCACGCCCTCACACACCGAGAACGTTGTCGCGTGCGACCTCGCCACGATCTCGTGCGGTGGCATCATCTCCTCCTCCTCATCCGGCCACACACCACCATCCTCCGACCCTTGCCGCGCTTTCGTCTCCCCCTTCCCCCAAGTGGCAGGCACATTAACCGGGGCAGACTGGGCGAATTTCGAATCCCCCGATCGCTGGATCTGAACCGGCGGGATCATGCGGGCGGCGGAGGCGGCGGAGAAGGATGGATCTAGGGAGGGTTTCCGGCGTAGGATCGGGAGGTGATCGTCGGAAAGTGCAGCGGAGATGCCGGATTTATCGGGACGGAAGTGCTGGTTTGGGTGGCGGGGTTTTTGAGATGGAGTGGAGGGGGTTGATGAGGTTGGCGAATCAGAGCCTGAGGGCGACCAAACGACGTCGCTTTCGTCTAGTTCCAAGGGGTTTGTAACGGTGTCGGGTTGGTTCAGAAGGCCGAGAAATCGGATCGCAGATGGTGAAGATGAGGATGAGATGGTGTTGTGGAGAAAGGAGGTGGGGGTAGATTTTTCCATGGCTGGGGTTAGGGTTTTGTCTGTATTTTTAGTTTTTATTTACTAATTGCAGCCGAAAGAGAGAGAATACTTTTCACTTATTAATTGCAGGAGAGTTAGGGTTTTGTCTGCTTTGTTTGAGTTCTCCCAATTCTTACTAATACTTCTCGCTGATACCTGGGATCGATAAGGCGCTGGGATTAACCCGACTCATATTTATTGAAAAGGGAAATTTTATTTTCGATCGTACAAGTTTGTTTATTTGCAAAAACGGCTTTATAGTTCTAAATTGTGTAAGATAGGCTAGCTCTAAATCAAGCCGTTTCTACTTCAACATCCACCTATTTTTTCATTTTATATATATATATATATATATATATATATATATATTACATTTTTTTTATTATCTCTTTTTTCAGTTTCGACTAGAATAGCGCTCGCTCTCGCTAACATATGATATATTTTAGGATACGAAGAAAAAAGAGATATTACTATAGTATTAAACTCTATTTTAGGATAACGGATGATATTTTATAATAATGCTCACTAACATAAATAACATAAAAGAAGGTTTTTTTTAAAAAAATCCACTAACATACCGTTATCTTAAGATAGTGATATAGCGGTAAGTTAGCGATCGCTATCTTAAGATAGCGGTATGTTAGTAGACTTTTTTTTAATTTTTTTTTTTAAAATTAATTAATTAATATTATTTTTTAAGATAGCGGTATGTTAGCGATCGCTATCTTAAGATAGTGGTATGCTAGCAAATTTTTTAATTATTTTTTTAATTATTTAATTATTATTTTATTTATTTATTTTTAAGATGGCGGCATGTTAGCGGTAAGATAGCGGTATGTTAGCGATCATTATTTTAAAATAACGGTATGTTAGCAGATTTTATTTTTTTATATTTTTTAAAATTTTTATTTATTATTTTTTTTAAGATAATGGTCGTTATCTTAAAATAACAGTATGTTAGTGATTATTTATTTATTATTATTATTATTATTTTTTTCTATAGAGTGATTTCATACCATGTAGATTATCATCTACTGCTGTCTTTAGATAGTGGTATGTTAGCGATTTTTATGTTTTTTTAAACATAGATTTCATATCATGTATACAATTAAAATAGATTATCATCTAATGTCGTTTTTAAATAATGATCACCATCTTAAAGAAAAGGATGACAAAAAATAAAATAAAAATAAACATATATAAAATAAAAAAACGGGTCCATGCTGAGATGGAAATAGCTTAGCTTGAAGCTGACCTATTTTGCACAATTTCAAACTATAGGGCCGTTTATGCAAATAAATAAATTTGTAGGGCCAAAAATGCAAACTTCTCTATTAAAAATGAGTATGCATCCATTTTTTCGCAAATCGATACATATCGGCAAGGTTTAAAATCTCGGATTTTGCTTCAATTTTGGTGGGGACCGAACTTAAAATTTTGAACCGAAATTTCGGTGGAAATTCTTTTTGAATTTCGGCCAAAATCTTCCCCTAGTACTTAAAAACCCCGATAATTTGAGTTATCATTTTGGTTTCAGTGGGCACTGAAATTGAAACATTTCAGCCGAAATTTTAAACCATGCATGTTGGTCCTCCAACTTGGTATTGGTATTAGCCAATACATATCCATTTGAGCATAGACATGTTTTTTTTTAAATTTTTAATGTGCTGATTCATATCCATAAAAAAAAAAAAAAGTGCTGATCCGTATCAGCAGATTCGTATCTGTCCTCTATGGACTAATACCAAGTTTGACACCTTTTTGGTGTCTCCTTAAATCCAAATGAAGGATAAACCTTATCTATGCACAATTGAGCTGAAAATTAATGAGGTACCTTTATTTACAACTTGAGATTCTTCCTTCCCAACCTTTTTGCAAGTACTACTAACCAATTGATTTCTTTGAATTAGATGGTAGCGATTGTTTTTTGTGCTGATAGTGATTGTTTTTCGTACCAATCTTTCATGCAATAGATCTTGAGATCACAGGATTTCCAACATACAGTCAAATATTGATTCCATGGGACAAACATCCCAAAAAAATATGATCACATGTTCCATCAATCGTCATTCGTGTTTGGGTGTGTGCCACATGAAGATCAACATATGACAGTTTGATGGGAGGTTCATGATCTAATCATATCTCGTGTGGATAATTGAGACGAAAAATGACTACCCTCGTCTGATTCAAAGCAATCAATGATTTAGCGTTACAAACTTAGGTGGAGAAAGAAGAATATTAAGTTGCAAATAAAGATACCCTAGTGCGAGTTTACAATTGACCCTTTCACTGATTTGTGTGCTCATAAACCTTTGCATATTCACCCGAGTGTTGGTGTTGATATTATACCAACTTATTAAGAAATAAAGTACCATAAAGAAATCTAGAGTTTAATAAACATGTTTAATGAAAATAATAACTTGATGTTCATGACTTATGAGAAGGGGGCCATCACTTGCAAACACAAAGTTGGCTCAAGCACACAATTTAATAGAAAGACCGGAATTTAGATACTCATATCACATAAAAATATCATTTAAGAAGTCTGATTTGAAAGTCATTATCTAAAGATATTTGTTGTAATAAAATGGGATAAAATACCCTTTCATCATTTAATTACAGTGGGTAGACTCGTGAATTATGCCTCTGCAAGTTCGTAATTCCATAACATAACAAGTTAACAGCATACTTATATGGGTGCATTCTTTCAGCCTACATTTGATGGGGAAGCAAGAACTCTTCTCGCTCTTGAATGATTAGTAGCTACTAGATAGGCAAGAAGAAAGCTGCTCCTATCTTATGTTCAAACTAGAAAGTCTACTTCAAACATAAGAATGGAATCGAATAACAATAAGGGATACCAGCTCCACCTAGCTTTCTCTGTAAAGAATGCTATCAGCACAGCTTTTAGAAAGGAACACTCTCACGGTGTAAAAGGGTTGGCTTAGGGTGAAGCGGTTCAAGCCCATTTGGAATGGAGTTCGGGCTGAGCAGGATCCAAACAACAGTTCCAGGCCCATTTTTGGTCCTGGTTGAGCCATATTCAAATCTAACCATTAGAAATTGGGTTGGGAGTCAGGTTTGCATCCAGGTTCAATTATAAAATGGATACCATTACTTACACCTATCGGACCTTGAAAAGCACTTAGTTACACAAGTGAGAAGTTAAAAATGTTACTTTTTATAAAAAAAAAACCAAAAAAATTACACCCCAATAAATCAATAAATCTTAAAGGGCACCTAGAAATCTCTGGAGCAATTCAACAACTTCTTCTTCTTCCTCCTCCATTCTGGCAAGTCATACAACTCACTTCTTGTTCTTATCCTCCTCCTCCTGTTAGAATGAAACCAACGAAATCCATTTGAAACCCATCAAACCCACCTGGAATCCAATGAAAGAACCCATGAAACCCTCTTGAAATCCATGAAACCTATCGAAAATCTAATGGAATGGAAGTATGGAACCCATGAAACTCTCTTGAAACCCCCTCTTAAGACCCACTTAAAACACTCTTGAGACAAGCAGCCCTCTTGATGATATTGTCGTCATCACTACGATTTGCCGAAGCTAAGAAGACGAAAAAGAAGTGATTGCATGCCTGACCGTGAGCGGCCACCATTAGTGTTATAATTCTAATGCTTATTAGCTACTTTTAAACTATTGACAATGAATACCCACCGTTAGTTTCATACTTTTGACGGTGGGTACCATGGGTCAAAATCTTGGGTTACCGATACGTCACGTTCGAGCTCCAAAACGATACGTATCGGACGATACGTATCGGTATTGTCCGATACCGAACGATACATTGAATGTATCATTCGGTATCCACCATACAATTGGATGATATGGTACATTGAATGTACCGTATCGTTCAGCTCCGATACCAATACGTATCGGTATCGGACGAAATTTTGATCCATGGTGGGCACCTAACATCATGTATGCTATCGTCATCATCCAGATGAAGGAGATGTCGTATCCGTCATTGTTCGGGGGGACTTACTGTAATCATCGTCTTCCATGCGAGGGAGATGCCAAAATCATCATCGCCCGAGTGAGGGAGATGACGCAATTGTCTAGCATAGATGTCACAATTGTCATCGAGGCAAGGGAGAAAGGGCATTTAACCACTATGAAGGCACCAACGTTTTTATAATATGTGGGTGCCTTTAAAGGTTTTTAAATAATATGTGGCTGTGAATGAGAAGTGTTGAAAAATAGTATTGAAAAATAGCTCTGAGACACGTAATTCACTATATTGTCTTAAATACAATAGACACCTTCACTTCGTCGAATAAATGAAGATGCAATTAGGTTCTCAGCGAATCTGCCTTTAGGATACAACAGAGCTCGATTTTGTCAAGAACCGTATGTTCTTTTCTAGATTGCACTTTTTAGAAAAAAAAAACCTGCCACACAAATTTTCTAATACATAAAAGATTCTTAAATAAAGAAAATAAGAACACGAGAGAAAAATTTATTATTTCTATTGTGTCTTATATCTTTCCAACGAAGATCTTATCTCTATATTTATAGAGAAAATATTGAATTAGAGTCTTTTTAGATAATGGTAAAGAGATAAATCGATTCACTTATGTCTTTTTAGATTTAGATTTCATATTTGAGTCTTTTCAAATTTACGGTGAAGAGATGTCAGACTTGTGCCTTTTCAACTAACGGTAAAGGGATAAATATGAAAAGACACTTCTTTGGAGAGAAATTAATTTTTTACAACTTAATTTTGAAACAATAAAATATATATTATTACACTACCATATATAATAAGAAGTGCTTTTCAAGAATAGGTGTAAATAAAGGTACCTTGTAAAATTAGCTGACGTACAAGCACGAGCTGGCTTTACTGTTCAAATAGGCAAAGCATTAGAAAAGCTAGATGTGTTTATCAAGTGAGTCCAGCAATCTGCCATCAATTTCACGCACTCACTAAAATCCGAGACTTCTTGAAGAACCCTGGTGATTATAGTCTCAGTCTCTCAGACTCTGAATAGCTATGATCGCTTGAGAGAGCTTGTTAAACGTCGGCAACTCAAAACAGTAAGGAGAGATTTTGCAGATTTTCAAAAAAATGGGCCTCTCTATTTTACGTGATCAAGTAACCATATTTATGGTGCACACTTGCTCGGTAAAAAACTGAATTTTTTGAAAAAATACGATTAAACATTATGAAAAATATATTAAAAATGTCATTTACGAAATTAATAAAAATTGAAGACTTTGGCAACAAGGATCCTGCAGGAAAATCCAGAAGTAGGACGATGCTGTTGTAAATATGATAGCAACTCTATAGAGCTTAAAGGTGAAATTGAAGGGCCTCCAGAAATTTGTCAAGGCACAAAGGATGCAGACATGGTTTTATATATCCGCCATATGTATCGGGTTGGGGCTCATCAGATATGATATACACCCCCATCCATTATGGGGTCCAATATTGGCTGATATGTATCAGCTCACATATATATATATATATATATATATATATATATATATATATATATATAGAGAGAGAGAGAGAGAGAGAGAGAGTAAAAGGTACCTTAATTACGTATCTGATATATTCTATATGTATCAGCCTAGAACCTGGCCTATATGCCGATTATGTACGAGACTTAAAATCCCTGGTTGGAGAATGGTGGCCTGATGAGATGAGACTACAGCTGGCCTTGAAAATTGAAGCAGCTCATAACTTGTAACTTAAGTCGTTATATACTCTCCCACCACCTTGCCTTAATGCCAGAGTGTGCCACTTGTTGCAAAGATCATAATATTTCAATCTGTGATGTCAAAAGACTGCATCTAATAAATGCAACACTGCTGTCTAGAGATGCCAGTCTTGAATGATAAGAATTTCTCCGCTACCCACTAGAGGGTTGTTGCAACGGTTTGACGACTTGGGTATGCTCCCCAAGGTAGGGAGTTCGAAACTTGACTCTTCTACAATAAATGGGTGTGACCTAAAGTTCGTGATCCGTGAAATACTTGTGACATGGTGGGAGTGATGGCACCATGTAGGGATTATGACGGAGGACGCTAACACCAAGGGCCTAGGATTTAGGCCGTACAAAGTGTACCGACGGAAGAAAAAATGACTAAAGGGCCAAGGAACATTAAGAATCACCAAAGAAAGGCCCTAGAGATCACCTAGACAATATCAAGCGACGGACGTCCGTGGCTATAGGACGGACATCCGGATTTCGAGGTGCTTACTGCTTAAGTGAGCACGGACGTCCGTAGTGCACCACGGACGTCCGTGAGTAGGCGACGGACGTCCGTGTACCCCAGGTCGGACGTTCATGAAAATCCGCACATCAGCGTCATAAGCAACGTAATTGCCCTTTTTATTCTTAATTTTTGTCCTTCTTGTAAGTCATCACTTCGGGTAATTTACTACTTTTCTATTTTTAGGTTTATTCACTTGTATTGGCTATAAAGCACAAATTGTAAGCCATTTTTGACACTCGATTTTGATTAATGAAAAGAGCTATTTGCTTTGGCTTGTGAGGAGCTTAAAGAGTGAGTCTTCTTCCCCATTTGAGTTTTGGTGTGAGGCCAAAAGTGAGATGCCATTATTCTTTAATTTCCTTATTTGATCTCCTATACTTACTTGCTTTTTTATTTTCTCCCATTTGATTAATCTTTCTCTACCCCAAATCCTAGATCTAGAGTAGTCTTGATGTCCATCCTTATGGATCGAATCTAATCCTAGCCCTTCGATCCCTAATCGTTGTTGGGCTCGAGCCTACTTGATTCGTGCCATTTAATCGCTTCGATTTAAAACTCTAGTAAATAGCTACCGATTCCACAAAGAACTACGATTTAACGCCCGATCTAGACGAAGCGAGAGTTCTATCTCTCGAATCGCCTCTTCCACCATCCTAACGGACCCCGCGCGTCGGATTGGACCCTACATGAGTCAAAGCATGACCACCTAAATGAAATCCCGAGAAACCTCAAGGTATCGCTTTAATTTGTGCTTAATTGCTTAATTAATTAATTTAATTTTGACAAATTATCACATCATAAACATTCACAGATTTCAGGGTCGTTGTCCCGCATCAGATTAGTCCAAGTACAAGCTTGGGACACACTATCTTATTATAAGAAGATACAACTCTCCATCCTATGATTGGCGTCAGTCAAATGCCTTTATAACAAATAATTAGTCAAATGCCTTTATAACAAATAATTACCATGTATCTCTTGATATATATTAGTCATTCATTTAAAGGCATTTGACCAACATTAGTCACACGATTGAGATACTTTTCGATGTAATGTTCAACAATGTAGATCTTTATGCCATGATCTTCATATCAAATGGCACAAATTAAAAATAGTGCTGCTTTAAGTCAGCTGATGAGATCGTTTTTTTTTTTTTCACAATCTTTTCTACAATGTAGATCTTTATGCCATGATCTTCACATCAAGTGGCACAGCTTAAAAATAGTGCTGCTTTAAGTCAGCTGATGGAGATTGTTTTTTTTTTCACAATCTTTTGTACAATAGACCTTGAGACCATGAGCCTACCATCCTATGGTCCGATGTTGATTCCACATGGCACGCATCTTAAAAAGTGAATGTGAACCACATTTGATTTAAATATACTTACAATCATGTACTACTTTATTGACTAGAAGCTAATTTTTTTTTATTTTCTAGTGCTTTAAAACATACTGAATGCGATAAATGTTCACCCGATTGACCTGAACACAGCCCATTTAGTTAAGAAAAGCTTTAGAAGACCATAATTTCTAGCATAATAAACCATAGAGACACAAATTGAATAACTAAAACCCAAAAGAATGGGAAGAAAATACAATTAAGCCCAAGATCAACAGAAATTTTACAATACAGATTTACCTAATAATTTCGATGAAGGGTTAGAGATGCTCTGTCAAAACAATTGAGGTCTGTCCGCACTGTAGGAGATTCGCAATCAGCCACTTATAACTCCTGCAAGAACATCACTCTTACCTCGGGCAAAGATTGTGTAAACAAGACGGATAGCATCTACCCATCCATCCAGGGACTCCCATGTGTCAGCAACCTGAGTTCATGGAACAAAAAAAGGAATATTCAACATCTTTTAGATAAAGGATGGTATTAGGTACCCTATCCGAGTGCACAGAAATTTATGAGGCACGCAATGACTGAGTGAACTTTTGACCTTTCATTCATTTGGTGCTTAAAAATATCTGTGCAAATACAGGGGTTGGTAATTTGAGATTGACTCGAGTGCTGCACTAAAGCTCAGGGGTATCCTATATGAAGTCTTTTGATAATGCAAGGGCAATTGATGCCTGATATAATGCTGGATTCACCTTTAAACCAGAGACTGACCGAGGGGAAACACAGGTAATTGCCTCAGCCAATGGTGGTTTGATTAACAGAGACCAACTCTCGTTCTTCTAAGAGATCTTCCTCACAAGCAACTATTAAGCCAGCAGGTGCCACATGGCATGTCTTAGATAAATCAAAGTACTCCAAGTGGATGGCCATCATCGGTACTAAACTTGGTCCAAGAATTACCCAAACAAAGGATTTAAACTGCAAGATCGTAGCACTTTGATATGGCCATCATCGTAGCACTTTGATATGGACCACTAATAAGATAAAAAACAATGGTCCATATTGAAGTGCATCTATCTGATGGTTCAAAACCTCCAAAGGGTGTAGCTATTGGGCTCACTTGGTAGCAAGATATTAACTGCTACTTTGATCACTTGGATTGGTCAAAACACTAGTGCTGCGTGGCTTATTAGTGGGACTGTGAGGAGGGTATCTTACAAGAGCTTGATAGGAGCCAATAATCCAGATTAAAAAAAGCTTATTTCATAGGACTGCTAATATGAAGTTTCCATTATAGTATCGCGGCGATTGACAACACTGTTGTTAGCATGGATGAAGAAAATGACGCTTATTACAATGATCCTACTGTTGAAACAACACAAAACAACACCGAGTGACAATGCAGAGTTACAATGCAGAGTTAACTATACAACAGTACATCAAAGCTTTTAAGTCATTGTAGGCCCTCTTGTGGGTAACTGTTCTGTCACGAAAAAACAGCTTCATTTGTTGGCTTTAATTGTATTTTAAGCCTTCTTTGCAATCAATAGTGATTCCAAAATTATTTAAAATGGAGTATAAGCATAAAATGCACCAAAATATGCTTGTAAAATATAAATATAGGTACAGAATAAAAGCTACCATAAAACAGATTTCGAATATTTGCTTAAACTTTAAAATGAGAATGTCATATTAAAATGTAGAAACACCTAATGGAATAAGATACCCTAATAATCCAGAAGGTCTACACCAAAACTCCAGTACTATGGTAACCTGGGAGCACAATTTGGACACTCTAAGATGCCTATATGGCACCATAATATGCAGAACGAGGGAATAAAAATGGAAGATTTTGTCTGATTTGATAGAATACTTGAAAAAAAAAAGTTACCAACTTCAACTGGCAGAGGGAGATGCCATAGTCAAAGCCCTAATTCTACATTCTGTTTATTTTTTTCAATAATTAAACTCTAATGCTACATGCACTTCATAGTTGGGTAACTTAAAAACAACTTCTAATTCAAATTCAATAATGCTTTCCTTGTCTACAATATTTTTCAGGAGGGTTTGGACAACTAACCAAGAAGACTGGTCCATGAATTGTGTCAACGCAGAGCCCTGCACCCGGTGGCAGTGTAAGATCTGCACATGCTGATACAGAAACAATATCTGGAACATCGACCTTTACAAGTGCTTTTTCGGTCTGTACTGAACCTCCTAACCTTCCAGAAGGGCTTTGTGATAATTGCTTTTGCTCAACCTTACTCTGCAGAAACATTATTTGAGAACTCGAACTCAACACAAACAACTAGAGGTTGGCATTAGAAGCCTGAGTTTCATTGATTCTATAAGACCACATAAGGTGATCAAAAAACTATACGAACATATAAAAAGGTGCTCAGACCCGAACAACCATGTGGTTAAGTATATGCAAATCCAAAATAACCCTGCGGCAGAACCACACACAAATTAGGCACAGCCCAAAAATCAAATCAAGAAAACCATATGATTTGATTTTTGTGTGTGGGAAGTTTAGATTTGTCATCTGGATGTTAAAAATCAGTAAAGATGTTTTACTGATTTCCATGTGTGGGATAATTCTGGATTTGCATGAGAATCAGTAAAAGATGTTTCGTGGATATAATGTTAGAAATCATCCAGAATGACACAGAAAAACTTAATTGATCAAATAAAGCTGTTCAAATAAAAGTTATATGGATCTTCAGTCATTGACCAACAACTTATGCATGACTAACCATTGTTATCGTGTAGGTAACCCAGACATGAGAATGGGTTGCTGGTTTTATTTTCTCAGCTGTCATTTTTCAATATGCTCAAATGTTAAAATGAAATTTATCTAAGACCAAACTGAGAATAAAAACATATAACCATTAGATGATTTTTTTTCCCAATACCTATCATCTTATCACGTGTTTGTAACAGTACAACTTATGGGACCTAAAACTTGGGTAACAGCATGGAAACATCATGGGTAAGACACTAAGACATTTCGGACATTGGTACGACCGATGTCCTGAAAAGTGAAATTGGATCATAAGTTCTAACAAGTGGTCAAATCAAAATGTTTGCAAGAATTTTTTTCATATATATATATAGGTAAGCGGGGGAATTGAACCTGCGACCTAGAGGTTGCAATATTGCAACCTTCCACAGGGCTACAGGCCCAATCCCACCTTTTTTTTTTTTTTTTTTTTTTTTCATATTTTAAAATATACAGATGATACAAAACGAAGTTAAAATACAAAGATACCAATCAGAAATCCATTTCCAACACCCATTCAACAATTAAGGTCCTACGAAACATATCATGTGATAAACAATCAAGGCTATGGAATTGATGAGTGTAGATCATAATTTATTATGAAAAGACTTAAAAAATGATAATACATCTAGTTATGTAACATGGCTTATCAGATCCTCCCAATCACTTATTTGGGTCTCCCCCTCGGGGATGGCCGTCCGCTGGCAAAGGCTTGGGACCTGGTAGTTCAGAGGTTTGACTGAAGGTTGTCTTCCTAGTCAGGGAAACTCCTCAGTAGTGGAGGCCGTCGCCTCCTCGTCAAAGCTGTTCTAGCTAGTTTGCCGGTATTCTACATGTCCATGTTCAACTGCCCGGCGGGTGTGATACATAAATTGGAGAAAATCCAACGGGACTTCTTATGGGAGGGATCGGGCCCAGACAAGAGGTACCATCTAGTCAACTGGGACACTTGTCATCTCCCAATTAGTTGTCGTGGCTTGGGCATCCGATCTTTGAGATGAGTTAACACTGCTTTGCTGGGAAAGTGGTTTTGGCAGACTGGCTTAGAACAAGAGCGAGGGAGCCTCGGGTTGTCGGTCCTGGCAGAGTACGGTCATATGGAAGGCAATTGGGGAATTAATGTCGCCATTAATTGCAATTTCTCGCCATGGTGGAAAGGAATTTGTGGGACCTGGCCCTATTTATCTCGATGGGTGTATTACAGTTGGAGAGATGGCTCTCGCATCCGATTCTGGGAAGATGCATGGGCTACGTCCAGGCCGCTCAAAGTTTTGTTCCCGACCATATTTAACATTGCAACGGACCATCGCGGAGTATTCGCTAGCTTTTTCTCGAAGTCAAAAGGGGGAACATGTTGGAATTTGGCACTTAGGAGGCTCCTTAGAGAGGAGCCTGCTGGCCGCGGTGCATGGGGCAATCAGAAATCGTACCCGAGTTGATGCCAGGATGTGGGGGTTGAGTAAGAATAAGGCCTTTAGCACCAGGTCTTACTAACGGATGTTGTCTTACCGACCCCTAATTCGATGTGAGTAGGCTGGCTTGTGGAAGGCTGCAGCTCCCCCCAAAGTTAAATTCTTTACATGGACTCTTTTGAAAGAGAGGGTTCTCATGATGGACCAGCTGATCCGACAAGGGAAAGACATCCAAAACAGGTGTGTCACGTGTCTCCAAGCGCAAGAGTCCGTCTCCCACCTTTTCCTCCACTGTTGGGTGGTGCAGCAGATTTGGGGGGTTATTCTCAGTTCCTTTGACATGCACTGGACTTGCCCTTCCACCATTTCTCAGCGATTTCTTACTTGGTTCGGGGCTAGCGTCGCGGGTCAACAAGGAGCTTTTTGGAGGGTTGGTTTTTTTGTAGTAGTCTGGAGTATCTGGCTCGAGGGAAACGCTAGGAATATCGGCAGGAAATGCCAGCCAATCGGGATGGTTTTGAAGTCTACCCGAGACTTTATGCACTCTTGGGTGGTGCTAGATAAGGAGGGGGGGAATGCCCTCCAATGGGACCCGGGCTAGGACTAAGGACGGGCTGCCCCGTCTCCCGGGTTGTCTAGGCCTTCCCTGCTTTTGTTTTTTGGTTTTTATTTCTTCGTTCTTTTTTGGCCAGTGTGACCTCTATTGTACTCTACCAGCTTCTCGCTGCTTTTTTAATAGAATACACGACTTTACCTATCCAAAAAAAAAAAAAACTTTTGGAAGTCCTAACCCTGGTAATAGCATTATGGCTTTCCCACCCCGTAAATGTTAAAAGTCTTACGCTTATGTCAATTTTCTTTGATATAACCTAAAAGCTTCTTAAGTAGCATTGATGTTTTGTCTTTGATTTTTCGTTTGAAACAAAAAAACTTCCATATGTAAAAAGGAATAGATAAAACAAGTACGGTATTTCAGGTCCCGGAACTTAAAACATTTATTTGCCTAGCCACTAGCAAAACCCCCACAAGATATAACAGAAGTCCCTCTTTTGATGTGCGAACGGATTGCAAGAGAGATAAAACTCATTCAACAACAAAGAAATTCTTGAAATTTCTTAAAGGATTACTTTTTATTTTCTTTCCTTTTTTATTTATTTTATTTTATTTTCTAGTTTTATTTCTTTTGTTTTGCGCAGGCAAGGGTTGGGTTGGGGGAGGGGTGTTGGACTAAGGCTTCAAGCCTTCACTGAGGGGGCACCGGATTTTGTGAGTTCCATCCCATGCACTTTGAAACACACACGTGTGTCAAGCGTTGCCGGGCAGGCAGGACATAACAGGCACGAGCATGTGGAGTGGTGCGACCAAGTTCTTCTTTTTTGCAAAATTAGTTTAGTTTTTTTACCATTTGATTTTTGACCATTTGAAATCTGACTGTCGTGTCCTATTTTGGATGGTTGTTTAAGGCAACCTTTTAATAAATACCAATCTATCCGAAGTGGTGCTTTGTACAACCTTTCTTGTGGTACCTAGATCTATTGCTGTAGATTACCATGATGGTGTCTTACATCTCTTGGTAATATATTTAAGGAGCGAAAACTGTGTACACAGTTTTTCTCACTATGAAATCTCCATTCTCATGTCTTTATTTACGAGTATTACAGGTTCTTGATCAGAGCACTCTTGCAATATGTTGGGGTTCGGATTAGCGTGAACGAGTTCACCAAATCCTTCATAAGAATGCAAAGCAGGTTCATTGTATCCTGGAACTAGTTTGCCAGAAAACTGTTAGAGACCACTTGCGTTAATTGATGGGAGCAAATATTGGTTTAAAGACAACGGTATTTATCGTGCCTCAGACTGGTGACTTGTATTATTTCGGGCTCATTTTCACTTTTTTCCAACAAGTTAGCATATACACATTTTTTTTTGTTGACTAGAGTATGGTCGAAAAAGACTAGGCCATCCAACAAATCCCATAGGATGTCTCTTTCTGCATCTAACAGAACATTGGGAATCAATTCAATCAATTGGGTCCCTTAAAGAAACTCCCATATCTCCCCCATGTTTGGATTTGCAACACCAATCAAGCCAGAATCAGCTAATTGTCACCACGTTTGCTCCAAAAACCATACCTAACAATCCACCCCACCAACACAAAGCCCAGGTTTCCCGTAGGAATAACATTTGTGAGCACAATGTGACGGGGCCAATACTCGAGCTTGTAGTATGGGGCTTGGGGCATGACATGTGGTGCCAGGAGGGCACGCGACATGGGGCCAAGTAAGCCTGGTGACGTGGTTGCTCTGCGAGGACGCGACATGGTCGCATGTGGGTAGGACGCGGGAGCTACACGGTCGCGACACGGTCGCGACACGGACGCGACACAACCAAGGTGGGCTAGCGATGTAAGAGGCGTTGCGGTATGTCAAACCAATAGGTTTGAGGTTCTCCTGCCATTCGGGTCGAATGACTGTTTTACCCCTCTATGTGGGAGAGAAGCTGGAGAGTTGCCTTCCACCCACACGGGGCCTTGCGTTGCCAAAGGGGGTGCAAGTGTCCTAGGCCTGAAAGGGTGGGCCTAGGACGTCGACGTAGCGATGCCGTGTGGCACCCAAGGGAGGTTGATGTATGGCTCCGGACTACACGTCGCGGTGCATACGGCTGGGCAACCTCACGAGAAGAACACCAGCGCTGCGTGAGACTCAGTTGAGCACGGCAGCATGTGGGCCAAGGATGAACGAGTGCTAGTAATTCGAAACGCACACGAAGGCAGGCAGCGTGGGACTCAGTTGAGCACGCGAGTGCAAGGCACAAGGCTGTGGGCTTTGTTCGGTATGTGAGCATGACATGGTGGTATGGGGAGCTGCATGCCAAGACTGTTGCGAAGCGAAGTACTAGTGCAGTGCACAGGGTGAAGCTTAAGCAGACCAAGTTTAGCACAGTAGTGCAAATGAGCGTGTCGAAAGGGGCACGATAAGCTGGGTGGTAGGCCGTGAAACAAAGGTAATCACGTTGGGGGAGTTCCCATCCTCTAGGCGGGTGGTATCAGAGCTGATGTGTAGATGGGTTGACTTCGTTGCATGCGGTAGCAGAGCACCGCACGGGTTGAAAGCGCGTCGAAGGACGCCCCGCGACAGTTGGTATCAAAAGTAGGCTGACCTAGCGCGGCGTGTGTTCGGTGCCACACGGGACTGAGGTTGCAGAAGTGCGACCCCGTGACAACAAGCTCAGGGATGTGACCATTACAAGCTTTAAGAGATAGGAATAACATTTGTCGCCTTATGCTGAACTAATTAAATAATTTGAAATGTATACTTTAGAGAGAAAGAGAAGAAACATTTATTGCAAAAATGATTAAAACTTCTTTCTTTATATTAGATCTCACCTATGGAGAAAATAAAAATAAAAACTAGATTCACATCAAGGTGTATTTATTGTAAAAGAGAAATAGAAGCCTCACCTGTTGAAGTCCTTCATGATTCAAAACAAACTGGGACCGCTTCCAGTCACTATGAGGAGCAGTTAGGTTCCCTGCTGGCGGTGCTGTTAAATATCCAACCTTTAGATAGGGCAATGGTAGCTGTAAAAAATGGTTTTCTTCATTAATAAAGTATGACGCTATGTGCAATCAGATAATACTTAAAATAATTAGACAATGCACATGACTGTTCTGTTGTGCATAGTTAAATTCATCACAAATGTATTTCCTGTACTAACTACTGGAATTGAACAGTCAAGCAGTGCTCAAGAAACAAAACAGTCATATTATGTAAAAGGAAAATGAATAAAGAAAATACTCAGATTATATTGTCAACATCGCTAAAAGAACCATTAAAAAAAGATTGAAGAGGTCGATGTGAACACAGTCACATCCACATTAATGTGTAGCCAACAAACAAGATAGATGTCATCAGAAATAAATGTACTCATAATTCAACTTGGAACCACAAAGTCAATAAATCAATTGGGCCGGTAAATGTAAGTATTTGTCATATTAGATAACTCAGAATTTTGTTAGAAAAGGTGGATTCTCCAATGGGATCCTTTTCTAATACAATAAAGTTCCCTTTTCAATTAACAACCTACTGCTACTAATTAAATCAACTTCTAATCTGAAATCATGACTTTCTAAACTGTTATACTGTTCTAAATTCCTATTAATAACTGATAAATGTAATCCAACCTATCAAGTAAACAAATTGCCTAAAAAGAGAAGACCCCAATTAAAAATGCAATCCCAACCTAATAATAATTACTAACTTAACTAATTATTTAATCTCAAAAACTCAATCTCAATCAGGAGAGTGGGGGGCTGAAAGCCCCATTTAAGTTTTAAGCATATATAGAATATGCTTCTTATACAACTTTGTTCTATGTATATACTCCAAATCTGCAATAAAACAATAATTAACATTTGTCGACCATCGCTAGGCCCCACCAGAAGAAAATCCAGGTTACATCCTTGATCTCAACCATACCTTTAATCTATAATTCTAACCATCCAAGAAATTATAAATCTTAGCGTAATTTGAATCTGCGTATCCGCATAACTGATGACTTGTATCACTGCGAAAACCCAAACCGACATCCTTGGTACCACGTATGTACCTCATAATCCATTTCACCGTTTGGCAATACTCCTTACCCGAATTAGTCATATACATGCTAACCACGCTAACGGCCTGTGGAATATCCGGTCGAGTGCATACCATAGCCATCAAGCTACCAACCGTACTCACGTAGGGAACACGAATCATGGACTCTCACGCTCCTCATCTGTAGTAGGAGACATGCTAGCCGAAAAACGAAGTGAGCTGCTAATGGAGTACTCACAGCCTTTGAGTTCTTTATCCCAAACCGTGTGAGTACCTTCTCCAAATAACTCTTTGTGTTAGACACAATTGCCCTTTCTTTCTGTCTCTCTGAATCTCCAACCCAAAAATCTTTCTCGTTGAGCCAAGATCCTTTATCTCAAACTTCATGCAAAGTTGAGATTTCAACTTGTTGATCCCCACCATGCTCTTTGGAGCTATGAACATGCTATCAACATACAAGAGAAGGTAAATAAATGAGTCATCCACTAGCCTCTTGAAGTAAATACAGTTGTTGTATTTACTTCGAATATAATTTTGGCCCACCATGAATGTACCAAACCTCTTGTACCACGGTCTCGGTGACTATTTCAACCTGTATAAGGACTTCTTCAGTTTGCACACTAAGCTCTCTTCTCCAAGAGACTTGAACCTTTTAGGTTGGTTCATTTAGATCTCCTCCTCCAGATCACCATATAGAAACGTTGTTTTCACGTCAAGTTGTTCCAACTCTAAGTCCAACTGTGTTATAATTGACAATAAAACCCGGATTGAAGTGCGTTTCACAACCGGTGAGAACACCTCATTGTAATCAATGTCTTTCTTTTGCGCATAGCCTTTTACTGCCAATTGTGCTTTGTACCTTGCGCAACTACTTTCCGAAGAATCCTCTTTCTTCTTATAAACCCACTTGCACCCAATTGTTCTCTTTCCCTTAGGTAACTCTGTCAGTCCTCAAGTTTGATTATAGTAAAGAGAATCCATCTCCTCACCCATTGCGGTCTTTCATTCTCGTGCACATCTACTACTGATTGCATCCTTGAATGAAGACGACTCATTGTCATCCAACATCAACGAGTAGGCGACCATATCCTTATAACCATAGCAAATTGGTGCTCTAGCATTCCTTTTGGGTCTTCCACCTGCTAAGGATTGTTCTCACTCTCTCTCAAAAGTTTCTACACTGTTTTCTGATGCAATAACTGTAGGAGTTTCTAACTCCCCCTCAAACTGATCTTTCGCACCCTCTTCTCCAATTTTCATGATCTATTTGCTAGAAGTTCGCATATCAAATTCATCAAAGGTTACATATCTGCTGATCATAACCTTATTCTGCTTAAGACATCATAACCTGTATCTTTGCACACCATTTGCATACCTTAAGAAAATCACTTTCTTAGCGCTTGAATCAAATTTACTATCTCTGACATGATAGTAAGCTGTGCAAGCAAAGACCCTCAGTGCACTGTAATCTGCAGGCTTCCCTGACCACTTCTTTCTGATAATAAATAGCATACTGCTATTAGTTGCTAAAATAAAAACTCAAATCGAATGCTAAAATGGTTGAATTTTGTAAAAGCAATTTCACTACAATGTAACTCTACTGAAACATAAATCTCCATAAACCCATAAACGGGAAAAAAAATCAACATCTCCTCTTCCTATTTATTTTGGGTCGGCTTCACGAGTTTTTTTTTTTTTCCATTTGCTTTTGTTCAAGACTAAACTCTCTATTACTCAAGAATATTTCATGTAGTTTCTAACTAGTTCTCTCCAAGTCCTAACTAGTCCCCCCTTGTCCCTCTTCCTCTCACATTATTTTGCACTTCCAAGTTAAACAGTCTCGAAAATCCTATCATATAGAAATCACTTCCAAGATAAACAGACTCGAAAATCTTATCATATAGAAATTATGTGGTTGTGCTTAGGATTGATTTGTTAGAGCAAAGGTTGCATGAAATGCAAGTGAAAATAGCCTTTCAGGAAAGCAAACAGGCACAAGAAGGAGAAGGCTTGCTCTATATCAGAATGGACATCAGATTCATGATACGACCTGGGTTGCCTGTCTGGTGGCACAAGCAGACAGGCAAACAATCTAGAAAAGTTTACCATATGAATAGTACACAAACAATTGGAAAGAGATAAGGAGAATGTATGTGTGTGACCTGTTGGCTGATCAACCCATGTCTTTACAGCTTGGAGTTGGGAAAACAATAAAGATTAAAACACACAAGGACTATGATGTGGATGAAGTAGATGGAAAAAAAAGAAAACATCATTTTATTTATTTTTAAGTCAGAACACACGTGTACAACTAATGTAGCTTGACTTGCATCCCCTTACTTCCAGTCCATGGTAGAAACAATTGTGGAGAACGGCTGAAGAATTAAAGGTTCAATTCCATACGTGTTCAGTGGGCAATATCTTGAGGACGAGGTCCAAGGCTTAAAGGGACATCAGAAACTTTTAAATGACATGGAAATTTGTGTGCACCATTATGTGTAGTGAAGGAAGTGGGCATATGAAGGGATGAGCCATTAACTTCATGGTATATTGCAACTGAGGAACGACCTCAAGATCAAGGATGCCAATTACCTCTTCAGTTTAGTGGATGAGGTATGTCAATAAAAAGCCCTCGAATTTAAAAAGGACAATAAAGCAATCTACAAGCTACTAGAAAAATGGTTTGGTTTTTTTCATTTATTATTATTTTTTGCATTATTATTATTTTTTCCATAAGGTAATGCAAAAAAATATTAAAAAGAGCAAAAAAAAAAAAAATCAATCCATACCTGTGCTGAGAGAAAGAAGCTATAGCAATAGCAGCAGGCCAAAAATATCAACAAGAACAAAACAAAAGCAACAAAATAGAAAAAATTGCCAACATCGAAACAGAAAACCTAACAGCCACAGGAAAAAGCCTCCAAACATCCCGGAAAACCCCAACAAACCAAGAGATGAAAGCCTTTAAATTTCCCTCAAATCATCCCACCATTCGACCAGCTCCCCATCCCCAACAGCTGTGGTATCCTTATCAATTACCACCCAACTAAAAATCCAATCTCTTACACTGCAAGGCAGCAAATGGCATTTAGTAATATCTTCTTTGACTATTTGGCTTGCGTGGTGCTTCCCATGTTTAAACTCTCGAGAGATGCCAAGACATATACGGTGATACATCTCAGTATTGGAGCTTAGCGATAAAACCAAAATAGTTTTTATTTTCTAATTTAATCACCCATGCAAACTTGGTACCAACGATACCGAGATGAGACATACCAGTATAAACTCAGGCCGATACCGGTACGATGCTCGATATTTTGAACCTCAATTCCACCAACATGTGTTGAGCTATTAAGCTATTAGAAAGATGAGGTTGAAGGCCTTCTATGACAAGGAGGTCATATTCCTTGAAAACTAGAGTTGGTTACAGTTTTATAAGGTATTGAGAATAAGAGAAATAATAGAATCTTCTTAAGCAAAGAAAGGCAGCAGATGTCGGCCATTGAGTTCATAAAACTGCATTATTCAGTTGGAGTTCGTTTGCAAAAGTTTTGCTTCTTTTGGAAGGTAAAATTTAAAGAGAATGGGAAGATAGTTCGAACTAGAGGGTGGAAGAAGGAAAAGAAGTAGATTAAGCAATATTCACCTTTGGGAAATCCTCAATTTCAATTTTGATTGGTGCTGCATTGGGAATTCAGGACCTGGTGGACTTGGATGACAAATTGGGGACAATGAGGAAACAATACATAAATTATTTTTTGAGTCGATTATATGAGAAGACTATGAAGGAGCAAGTGATGCTATTGCTAGAGGTAATCACACTATATCAATCACTATATGACAAACCAATAATTGTTGAATGTGACTCCAACAAAGTGATAAGGTGGACTAGGAAAGGAAAATTTTATCCATGGAGTAATGCATGCTTTTGAGGAATCTTAGGAATTTAGTTATACTGAAATTTTTGGAGAAGCAAACTACATGTTGGATGCCCCTGGCAAAAAGGAGAGACCAAAGAAGCTTTCATGGTGGTAGATTTGCTTATCATGGAGTATGGTGCATAGCTAGTCGCTAGAGGAATCATTGCAAATGTTTCTGAAGAGTTAGTCAAAAGCATCTTGTTTTTATGTTAACTATTTTCTTGTACACTATTGTTATTATGTGTTAATATATTCAATAAAATTTTATTACATCTTTATAGATTAAAAATGATAAATTGAAATGACCTAGTATTATATTTATATTTGAGGTTTGCGTTCATGATTTATTTCAGATTAAATGATCCCAGATAGTAGAAATAGGATTCATTAGTCCATATCAGATTAGTTAGTCGATTCGAATTGGCTACTCAATCACTGTACAATCTGTTACATAAGATGATAGAATTTCAAGTATAATTGACTAGTAGAGGCTCCGCGGTGTATGATGATATGGTGCTAATTCACCAAACAAGAAAACAACAAACATAAAAATAAAAGCTAGACTATGGACAAAGACTTTAAAGTTGAGGGGTTTCACTTTCATATTAATAAAAGGAGACTATAAATGGAGTGCAAATTTAGTGAACATGAGAACAAAGAGGATGACTTGGTTAATATATAATACCATTTAATGCCACAACATCATAAATTATGGTATCTAGGCACATAATCTGATGGTTAGTTTGAGGACATCTCAAACAGTTAACAATGCAGAGTGGGCAAGGTGGAGAGAAGTTCTTGATTGGTAAACATAAGAAACCAAGGTGCAAACCTTATGCACTTTAAGTTAAATCCTATTTTGGCTTGAAATGAACTACTGGGACCCAAATATGGCCAAACCAGTTAACTCTGAATCATAAACCATCTCTCTCCCTCTCTCTCTCTCTCTCTATATATATATATATATATATATATATATATATATATATATGCTAGGCCCAGGGCCGTGCATTCGAGTGCAGCTGATGCAGGAACTTACTAAATGCAATGTTAGGGCTGAGATTATGATTAAAATTAATTTAATCAATTAAAATAACAATTTCTCATAACAAATCATCAAGAAAATTCTAGAAATTCAATTAGGTGATTTAATTTCAGCCCAAAATAGTGTTACTTTCGTGTGCGTTCCCTATCGCGGATCTAGAAGACTAGGGTTCTTATGAACGGCTAGATCTTCGATAGTTTTAGGGCGTCGAGCGAACTCGCAAGCGGGTTCTTTCGATGCCAAATGAACATAAAAGGCTAATAAAATTAATGATGAACAAAATATTGATTTAGGGCTTTTATGAGATCAATAAAATAATTAGGATTATGCTACTTACGCAAATCGTAGATCTAAAGAAGATAGAGATGGAAGAAGAGTTGGCCTCGCACCAAACCGCAAGCGGGAATCGAAGAATCACTCTCCGTTTTGAGAGAATCACACCCTCACGAAAGTTTAGAACTCTCAATTTGCATAAACAATTTTCATTAACCAAAACCTAATAATAAAAGTGTTTACAAGCCTTTAAATAGGCTAGCCAATGCATAAAATTAGAAATCCTATTATAACTCTAATTCCTAATTCAAATAAAAGAAATATCCTAATTCTTCTAAAACAATAAAGTCCTAAAACAATAAGGAAACTAATCATATTTTCAATAAAAGAAACAACTCTTACTCTCTAAAATAAAATAATAAAAGATACTAATCCTAATTCAATTAGGATTCTTGAAATTCGTCACTTTATGTCCAACTTTCGAAAACTGACCATAACTTCTTCAATATTTGTCAGAATTGCTCAAATTTTGGCTCGTTGGAAAGCTACTTCAATAAGTTTTCAAATATGACCAATTTCGTATCAATCTGACTTTGTTTAACACTTCAAAATAGGTCAAACATAAAAGTGACGGGATTAAAAGTTAAAGACCTTAATAAATTTTGGATTTTCTTCTTTCTGATCAAACGGGTCTTTAACGGGCCTTTTTTTAAAAATTCATTCGTGGGTACACTTTCTCTTTTGACGTCTCCTCTTTATCTAACCACGATTCAAACAGACAGATCTAAAATACGCATCAGCAAGGCTGGGCACTGCACTCAAGCCAGTTGGGTGCCATATGGCACCTTTGCCACAAGAACATGCATACGGATTATCAAAGACTGTCCACATCCAGCACCGTTGCCCACATGGTTAATGGTGTTTACAATGAATAGTGACTTGCAAAATCAAGTCACCGTTCATTTTTGCACTGATAGATCAAGGCCATCCACCTGAAATTTTAAACGTTTTCTATAAGAAACAAAGGGGAATGGTGGGTGGTGAGCCTTAGGGGAACCCCTACCACGTGGCATGGGAAAAGGCATTTGGGTGCAGAGTCCAAGAGCTGCACTCAAATGTGTGTGTACATACACAAACACATTGCAGATAAACAGTTTTTACGAATTCTAGCTTCTCATTTTTCCCCACGACATAGTTACATAGTTATCTTGCTGCATGATTCATAAGTATGATACCAACAAAACACGAGAACTCGTGAGGAAGACTTGCATGTACATACACGCAGAATGCAGTTTATTTCATCTAGGATTATATATATTGTTAAAGATGAATGATTTAAAAAGACCAAGAATGCCATTCAAAAAAATCATCACTGACCATAGAACGGACAAGTCTCAAGGCACTGCGATAAACCTGCACATACAGAAATGGATTATGATCTAGTTTATTGCAGCATATAAAATTGAGACTGAAGTAAAAGATGGCAGAAAATATTAGTACAAATAATAATCTCTACATTTTTTATTTTGGATCCAAGCCTTCCAGACTCGGTATCGAAGAGCAATTCAGTTACCTCTGACACTGATACCAACCTTCTCTTGCACAAGCAACTTCCTGGGATGCAACCAACATCAACCATACCTTGACCATATATTGACCTTTTTGGGGCTGCATCAGCATGCTGGTGATATTCTTGGCAGGCATACCATACACCATTGATCGAACAAGGCTTGGAGCAAGAAAAGGTTGCTGTTCACGCCGCTTTTGTTGTCTTCTTGAATTCATTAGAAGATGCACCATAACATTATAAGTCTCTAGAGATTGCCAAAGGTCGAAGTGCATAAAAAGTCTTCTCCCACATATTGCTGACTCCATATTAGTACCACTCATATTTCTGCATCTGTTTCACTTTATGCTGAAATTTGACTTACTGAACGTTCACTACATAAAACTAATAAAATTCTGAAATGAAAGCTTCAGATTTATTTTCTAGTATTTATAGAGTTTAATCAAAATCAGCTACTTAGAGTTATTATTACATTGAATTACTGTGATTTTTCACCATGCCATGGCCATATCTATTCATTTTAATCACTGCTTGCCGTGGTTTTTTATGCATTGAAAAGCTTCTTAATCCTAGTTTCGGAACAATGCAATTTTTTAGTATGTGCAGATTCCAGTGACGTAATTAGATGAATCTTTGAAGAAGATGTATAATCTTATATTACAATTACCTAAAACAGGAACATGCGAAGAACACTATGTTGTGGTGGTGTCTAGTTGCCAAAATTTTGGTAACTTAGAGCCGTTTCCATGAACCGGGAATGACCATGAATCAGGAGCATACGAAGCAGAGCTTGTAAGTTCCAGAACTCTAGCTGGAGCATCTAATCATAACAAAATTGAGCCCAAGAAAGGGATAAAAGATCTGTACATAAGACAAGAAAATGAAAAGGCCAATTATTTTTGCCCACTATTTGAAGAAAAACATCCTGTCCCAGCTAGAAAATGAGGAATCAAGGAGCATCTTTGATATCGCTATAGATTTTATAGAGGTGGGCAAATTGTGTTTTTCCTTTCCATCAGTGCCACGCCCACTACAACTTTGAAATCATCGCTGATGAATCCTCTGATCTGACAGGAGGAAGAAATGGAAGTGCAACCTTTCGGCCTATAAATATTTGAAGTCATTACTCTGTCTATATAAAGTTAGGATAATATCCATGTGAGCTAACAGGCAAATTTCATCACCATCATGGTCACAGATAACAAATCCAACTTTTCATGGAGGCGACATCCTAACACGGAAGCTAAAAGTTCCCTGAGTAGTGTAGGACTTGTAAGAGGGAATTGAAGGTAAAAAAAAGTATAGGGTATTGGTAAGATTTCGGCAACATCATCCAATATGTTGAACTTAAGTAGGATGGTCTTTTGGCACTTATATTCCATTTGTTGGATATGGGACTCATCTGCAGCGATACAGTCAACTATGACCAACATATTCCTCTGTCATAGCCATGAGCGCATATTACCAAGCAAATGATTACTAGACAAGCTAAAATTAGAGTGAAAAACATCAACATCCTACTAAATTCAATTATTCAAAATCGAGGTGAAATTTTTGTGACCACAATTTTTTTTATCACTTTCAGTGTTGAAAATTATAAGAATGAACTGCTGCTTGATGTGGTCATTATGGATGCATGCAACATATTACTTGGACAACCATATCATGTACCAATCATCACGGATTCACGGGAAGTAGAATATACATTTTTTTAAAAAGGATGATGCAAAAGTGAAGATTCTTCTACCACTTCGTAAAGATTCTCGACACAAATCTTGTAGAGAGGACTCAGAGGTGGGTAAAATACTTCTAACTTTACGGGACGCTGCAACAGCCAGCAATGAAGTAGGGCTTTTTTGTGCTAATCACAAAGGGCACATCAATCCAGCATCTACTCAGCAGCCATGTCTCTCAAAAGACGAGGCAAATTTATTCACAGAATTGTCAACACACCAGAGCAGAAAGCAAAACCAGATTTGATTACTTATAATCATAAATTAAGACCACCTGGAATGCAGCTCTTGATGTTATCTAGTCCAATGGAGAGGCCAACCTGCAATCAAGAGCACATTGATCATGGAATCAAAATTGTTAAGGCTAGACGAAGAGTTATTAGGGAGGAACATCACGGACAGCTTGTCGGAGTTGAGCTCTTCGCACAGCAAGGATGATGCAGTCATCATGGGAGCATCAAAAGAAAGATATAGAGTAATAAATCCTAATCACTTGTCATGTGACATTTAGTGAGTCATTAACATAAGCCAAGCCCATCTGGTTCCTCTTAAAATAATGAAAATTCTTATGAATGTTAAGATATGTGGTGGCACCTATATTTTAGGAATTTAAGTTGTCTTTTATTTCTCTTATTACGTGGGATTTAGGGTAGAGAGAACTTGAACCTTATAGGACTGTTGACAATAGGGTAACAGGTTAGGATTTTATTTCAGTACCTTCCTTTTTTATATTTAGAAAGCGCTCTCTACTTTTACCTTTCTATAGGTAGCAGTAATGGGCAAATAAATTATTCCAAGTGGTCACATGTTTTTTCATTCTTTAATAAAACCATGTTAACCAATCTTATCCATTAGTCATGTAACCATCATGGCTATATATCTAACACCTGTCCCTCAAATTTTGTGTCAATCAACCAATTGACTGAGGCCTGATGAGACCTGACTGTGCCAGATGACTGCCCAAGGCCAGGTCCATCCAAAAATGTTAAGCACCCACCTATAGATTGATGGGATAGTACCATTTCTAATGATACCCATAGGGCACCCCTGTTATTCAATTGGATGTGTTAGTAATTAAGTAAAATACACACCATATCTCACATCACATGAGAAGCCCGGAATTGCTACTGATTGACCCTGACTGGGAATTAGCCCAAATTAGGACCGAGCCTAAGTGATGATGTGAAGATCATCATCAATGGTTTGGATTTTGATGATCATCCTGATGATGATCGATAGTTTAGGTCAAACATAAACCCTAAATTCAAGAAGACTAGATGCACTAACATTTTAAACATCATGTGTGTGTCTCATATGAAATAATGGCAATTCTTGTAAATAGTTATAAAGCCCAAGGGCTATTCTAATTAAATTTTCTAATTTCTTTAATTAGAAATTAGAATTTTTGCAAAGTTCTAGCACATCCTAGCCACACATCTACTGGACCAACTTTGACGCCATCTTAGACCATTGAAAAACATTGGGGAAATCTAAGGTGAAAGATGGTCTTTCACACATGCACCACAAAATCAAATTGAAAGGTGTACATTCACTAGATTTGAGGATCAAGAGGAGTAGAGGACATGATGAGACCAAATGAGTGGATGGAATATGAGCTCATGTGGGCCCACAAGTCCCACACGCATGAAGAGTTTGGAGGAGAGAGGAGAGAGAGAAAGATGATTGAGAAGTAAGAAAGGGACACTTGGCAAGCCATTGGAAGGCTTTGTCCCCCAAGTTCCTTGCAAAATCGAAATTCCTTTGGGCTCCCTCTTCATTCATCTTCTTCTTCCTCCAAAAATTCCATTGGAGCCCTCCTCTCCTCTAGCCTTTGCCCTCTCAATGTAACCATTGAAACTATGATCCAACGCCACCAATCCACTCATCACTCCTAAAACCACATATATTAGATTGAACCTCATCCCTGGCCTTTCCACAACAGAAATTTGATCAAACCAGCAAGGGATAGCATGGAGATCAATGTAAAGTATTAGTTTAGAATTGTTTTTGCAAATTCTAATAAATTTTTGCAAATAGTCATATTCTTTTATTTCTTTTTTTATATTCTTTTGAAATATTATGAGTAAAGCTTTTGCATGAGTTAGATGTTATTTAAAATCTGTAAATCATAGTATATTTGTTGTTCTTTTTATGATTGATTTATTTGATCTTGATGGTTAAGATGTCTTGATGGGAATAATAATAACATATGGCACTTATACATTTCACATAAATCAAGTACTTAAGATTTTGATGATCAGAAAATTGGATGGTGTATGATTTACAAGAAAATTTTGATGAATAGTCATTGTTTTAAAAATACAAAAACTGTGATTTTAACTGATCTAATGGTCACGATTTGACCACTGTCTAGGCTTAGAAAAATTCTAGAAAAACTCATGAACGTGCATACATAAGTATAGATCATCTCTATAAAATTTAAGGTATTGATTCACTGTGATTTGATCGACACAAATTCTGAGGTGGAACTGTGTAGATTTGCCTGGTATAGTGTACCAGAAATCTGACTGAGATTGAGCCTGTGAATCTCTTGACATGAAATTACCTAAAAATTCTACAAAAAAATTGAGGCTGGAGTTTTGTCAGTGTATCATCACTGTATAAACTTTCATATATGGATTCAATTTCCTTTGACCGGTAGAAAATCTGGAATCCGAGAACGCATAAATCCGTTCTATTTTGCACATCTAGTGACTAATATTGGACAGTCGACTAAATGGCTCTATTTCCATTGTGATCCAAATATTTTTACCGTTACAAATACATAGAAACATCGTAGAGAACTTTGAGAGCTTTCCAACAAGCTCTCATCCGTCCGATTCTGATATCGGCAATAGATGTTTGACCGATTATTCGAGGCTTTAAAATCTAGTATGATGACCAGTTGAATTTTGAGTGTTGTCACTTGTGGAAGATGAAGCCATCAATCATCTTCCACTGGGTTTTAAAATTATTCATAAATTCAATCGGGATTGAAAATGGTAGCTCGATTACCAGCAAGGGTCTGATACACTTATCTGAAATTTATAAAAAGGACGGAGTAAGTCAAAATCTTGACTCTCCTTAAATCTCGTGATATTGTGACTATTAAAGATCACAAATAAGGTTTTAATGGTCACTGATGACCTATAATCAAAATGGTTGACCTTAATTGACCGAGTTAAAGATTGACTCTTAGAAGACCCAAAAGCCGATATGGCCGAAAAATGATCCAGTTTTGAGCTATCATCTCATGGGCCAAAGTGACCCCACAAATGATATAAAATTTTTGGAGAATGAAATTATAAATATATTAACTTCATCTAAAAGACCAGCCTCCGACGTAATTGGTTTTGAAGGATAGGAAACCCGGAAAATAAGGGTACGAAACTATGTCAAGTGGCACAAACTATGACCACTGTTGGACATTTGATCAGATGGCCCTGATTCCATCATATTCCCGACATTTCTAGTATTAGAAACATATTAAGATATTATAGATAACTTGAAGAGCTTTCCAACAAGGTCTAATTCGCCTCATTTCGATATCAGAAATGAATGTTACAACCAGATTACCGATGACCTAAAAATCTGGCCAGATATACAAATTGGTCAAAAACTCATTCTGTAAATCGATGGCCATGATCACGTATGATCATATTTTTGAGTGCCATTACTTGTGATATATGAGGCTCCCATTCCTCTTTCACTGAATGTTTGAATCACCAGAAAACTCGATCGGAGTTGAAAGCGGTGACCCGATTACTGACCAAGGGTCCGAAACCCTTAGTGATATAACTAGTATTGAAGGGATAGAGTCAAAATCTTGGCTTTCCCTCGAGTCCCATGGCACAAAGATCACCGATGAACACTGTTTTGGTCTCAGTAACCACTAATAACCCTTGGTTAAAATACCAGATGATTGACTACAAGTTTAACCAATCAAGATGGAACCCTTAGAAGCCCAAAAATTCGATTTCCTGAAATTAGACCAATTAGGGTCTAAAAACCCAATACGGCCTGGCCCATAAGCCTAAGCAAATAGCTCAAGATAACTTATAGGACCTGATGTCCTTGTTTAGAAATCGAGTGGCCACTGCTATTGGCACCCCTCAAAATTTGGAAGCACCTACATTTAAAATGTGAATCTCCCCTAGGAAACCGGGCTCCTTTCGATGTAGGACCGGAGTGACCCGATATAAGAGGTTCAAGGCAATTAATAAAATTGTTGGGACCTGATGTCCCTATCTGAAAGCCTTGTGGGCCATTACTAAAGGCACCTACTGAAGTCTAAAAGCACCCGCATTGAAAATGTGGAGACATCTTGAAGACCCGAACTGATTGTAAATAAGATCCTATTTGGCCCAACTTATAAGGCCAAAATGGCTGATGATGAATTAAATAAGGATACGATAACCTCGTTAATCAGGTGGTTCCTTTGTTATGGACACCTGTGAAAATATGGAGTTTTTTACCATACTCCCTTGAAATCTTAGTATTAATTGGACTTAAGATCCAAAATTGGCCCAACAAGAGGCCTGACAAAAGTAATGAGTTATTGAGACTTAGTGCTCTTGATTTATAAATTGGGGTGCCCCAACTAACAACACCCAGTCAAAATTGAAATGGACACCCACCTGAATTTGTTCCTTAATTTGAGAAATTAAGGAAAAGTACTAGATATGAGATAAGAAATGAATTTTGTAATATTAACGTCCCGGTCAAAGCTTGACTACTAAATAGATTACCCAAAATGGACCACCAATTAATCCATTTTGGTGGAAAACATGGTTACACACTATCTGTGTACAACCAGTAACTAACATTGACTCTGCCTTAATGATTTTGTTTGAAACAATTAGAGAGATAGACCTCTTCTATAACCATACTGAATTATTTATGAAAGATAAGTCCTCGATGGACTCTGAATTATGGCAACACTAAGTATAGTGTAAACTGATTCAGGAAATCAGCACGCCCACTGATCCTATTATGTATATATATGGAATCAAAATATTTACAGTGATTAATGTGATAGATCCTATCATTCAGACTGATTGAATTGGACCTAGAACTTGACTAAATTGTTGAATTATAGTGTACTTGATTTGAAACCAATATTTGATGGAACTCGTATTTGAATCCGAACCCGATATTGATTGAAACTCGTATTTGATTTGAAATCGATATTTGATGAAACTCGTATTTGAATCCGAATCTGATATTGATTGAAACTCATATTTGATTTGAAACCAATATTTGATGGAACTCGTATTTGCATTTGAACCCGATATTGATTGAAAGTCGTATTTGATTTGAAACCGATATTTGATGGAACTCGTATTTGCATTCGAACTCGATATTGATTGAAACTCGTATTTGATTTGAAACCGATATTTGATGGAACTCGTATTTGCATCCGAACCTCATTAATTGAAACTCGTATTTAATTTGAAATTGATATTTGATGAAACTCGTATTTGATTTGAAACCGATATTTAATGAAACTCGTATTTGAATCTAAACCCGATATTGATTGAAACTCGTATTTGATTTGAAACCGACATTTGATGGAACTCATATTTGAATCCAAATCCGATATTAATTGAAAATCGTATTTGATTTGAAACCGATATTTTATGGAACTCGTATTTGAATCCGAACCCGATATTGATTGAAATTCATATTTGATTTGAAACCGATATTTTATGGAACTCATGTTTTTTGAAACCGATATTTGATGAAACTAGTATTTGAATATGAACCTGATATTGATTTAAACTCGTATTTGATTTGAAACCGATATTTGATGGAACTCGTATGTGAATCCGAACCCGATATTGATTGAAACTCATATTTGATTTGAAACCGATATTTGATGGAACTCGTATTTGCATCCGAACTCAATATTGATTGAAATTGAATTCGAAGATTGATTGAATCGTTAAATATTTGATGTAATTTGAACTTTGAATATGAACCCTTGAATATGGGTTATTTGAATATTGAATCTTGAATATAAAACATGAAATACCGAATTTGAACTTTGAATATGAACCCTTGAATATAGGTTATTTGAATATTGAATATTGAATCCTGAACATTGATTAATTGATAACGAATACTGAAACTTTGAAAGTGAAAAATGATACTGTTTCGAACTTGAAGCCTCACATAATTGACCGTTGTTCTTACGAACGGGCATTATGAGTGACTCATATTCAGACGAGTTTGAAATGTCAGCTGAGGATTGGGTCTGGTTAGACCAACAGGGTCATTGATCCTTGTCTTGATTGACTAAATGACAGAGTGTCAGCCTCTGTTTGCGCGACATTGGCATTCGAATTTTGAATTTTGGACCATGGTTGGTGTTTAGTATCGCACCGAAATAAATAAAAGACATTAATAAATTATCAACCAATTGCATTAAATTAATTACCTAATATTGTTAATTTTGTTGTGATATATCTGAATAATTATTTGAAAGAATAATCTATATGATTAAATTGCAATGAAGCAACCTGATACTTCTTGATGACATTGTTTGAATGGTAGATTAGTAACTAAATTTGATATGTTACTGTTGATATTTGTAGAATTTGTATTGATAGAATAGGTGATTGAAAATCAAACTTGACATTGCTTTAGTGATGTTGATAATTGGAATTTTTGATTGATCATGTCTTGAATATGAGAAATTGAATGATCACTTTGTATCGAATGGATCATTGAACATTTATCGTCATTGTTGGATATATTTATTAGATTTAGAACTGAGATATACGAATATTGTATTATTGATCAAGATAGACAACCAATGAAACTTGATTGAAAACACTGACTGATATATGAAAATTTACTAGAATGCATTGATAAATCTAGCTAATACTTTATTAAGCATCACCGCTTACGTCGTTTCATAACAAAAAAATCTAGAGACAAGATAGACGTCGTCTAGTCGGAGCTAGACAGAGCGGCCGGGTAAAGATTTAGAAGGACCCATCAGCTAAAGCGTTTAACTCAATTTATCTAAGGAGTTACCAGCACATACGTGGACGGACCACATGACACTTACATTGGATTTTGACTTTGTACAGTTGCTTCACTTTTGTTCAAGACTAGTTTGGCTTATTATTTTGTAAAACCATTGGTCTCATTGTAAACATTGGACTTCGAAATTATTTTGATCGGAACAGTGCCTACTTTTGTTTTAACTTGTCTTTCGGCAATAAGTAGAAATTTCGAAGGAACTTGAGAGTTCCTAATGAATGAATAATTGAATTTGAAAACTGATCAAGTTAAGAAAATGAGATTTTTCGGCAGTAAATAAACTTTGTATTTTCCTCCGATCTAGGAGAAAATTTTCGATATTGAACACCGAAAATCGAGGTGTGCCGCGTTTACACGGCTAGTGGATTGGAACGTGCGGGGAGCGAGAGCCGCCTGACGTGCGAGGCCAGGGGCGTGATAATATGGAAGCATCTTTCTGTGGAGAAAAATGTAATGGGCCTCTTTCTTACTAAGAAAAGGAGCCATTGGTTTGGCCAAACAACATTGGTGAGCACTACAAAAAAATAACAAAAATAAAAAAAATAAAAACAAACCATCGGGAAAAACAGTTGGATGTGAAAATTATAAAGGGATTTATTAAGGCAATCCATGAGAATAAACTAGAAATATATATTATGTAGAAGCATAGCGCACTTCTTGACCGATCACATAGAGAATAAAAAAGGAGATGAACAATAAAAAAGTAGTTACCGAGTAATTTGGTTTCAAAGCATGAGCTGCAGCAATATAGATAGCAGATTGACTGTAAAGTTCATTCGGAGAGACTTCCTTTGCATTGACTGGTCGGCCAGTTCTTAAGGTATCCTCTGCTAACCCATACTGAAATAGCATTTTACGACAAAAATTAGACAATTTCATAGCTGACTAGAATTTAGATACAATATGCATGGAATAAGGAGTCTCGTGTAATGTATTTTGCATGTTCATATAATCATGAATAGAAGGATAAACTAACCAGAACTGTTCCAAGGTTGTATATTGCCCGATGGAAATCAAATTGTAACTGGATTGCTGCACGGAACTGCCAAAAAAGAATACAAATCAATGGATTAAAAATATATGACATCATGGGATCACTTATTCTTACGTAACACATTCAAAGGTACAACATGTTTGGCTTATTCCTACACATACATCTTGGTAGTTTGATGTCTTCAAATAATTTCTGTACCTTACTTATTGCAGTTCTTACAATAGTTTGTTTTTCCCGAATAGGAACAATGGCACTGAGTTCCTATATTCAACATTCAATGAAAGTTAATTATACCATCTTAATTTCATAAGCTCATAAAGGGAATGATGGTATATGCCTACCAAATTAAAAAAAAAAAAGGGAATGGCAGTATAAAGAAAAATCATTGAATTGTGTAAAAGCAAAAAAACAGAAGTCAAAGCGAGAGTACTTCCATAATTATAACAATAATAACTGAAGTTCTCATACACCATTTATTTGTAGTAGAAATTACCTGCAGAGCAAGTCCCCAATTGTTAAGTGCCTGCAATAAAAAATATGTTTAGACAACTATCAAAGGATTGTAACTGGGAAAAAAATGGATGGATTGCTTCTTCTACTGTTCCACAGCTTACTTATTTATGCCATGGTCAAACAACACTATGCCTAGTAGGCATAAAATCCCTAAACAGAAAATTACTCCAGGATCACTTAAATTCGCTCATAGTACTCCTCATGGACACAGAATTTCTCTAATTTAATTATAAAATGCAAAAATAGACTAGTTATACAAACAAACAAACAAACAAATCAAATGAGAGAGAGAAACTAGTCTGGAATAATATTTCAGAACGGCCATTTGTACAATGATAAATTTCAATATTAGAATGCAGGAAATTGTAAAACATTCAATCAGAAAATATGCTAGGAGTTATCTCAGAGTTTCTTGAAACATACCTGGGGACTGTTCCAGTTGAGATGAACGGCCTTTTCATAATTCTTTGTTGCCTACAAAAGAAATTAATTACACATTAGCACTTACTGCATTTTGTTTCAGAGTTACAACCCCCTCGTGATAGATGTTTTAAACAAAAACAATATATGGAAGTCTGAAGTCCTACATAGTGAGTTACGTGCAACAAAATGAGTTACCATCAAACATCATCAGATGTTCCCAGCTTAAAATTATGTTTCAGATTAAATCCTCATTTTCATGAACGCAGCACATAAACGCTGCTTAATATATGATATTGCAAAAGAGCGACTAGAAGGCAGTTTGGAAACCAAAAGCAAAGAAATTGAACCAAGAAGCAATGACAGAGGTCTATAGCTTCCTTGACGGAAGCCACGCGCTGACAAGTAGTAGTTTCAAATGCAGTTATCAATCGTCTTAAGAGTCACATCAATCAAAGCCATCGTCAAGTGGTTTTTGTGGAGCCAAATACCTTGAAGAAGAGCTTGAACCTATTCTTTAGTGAGCTCAATTCACCAATCTATCCCCAACATGTAACAAGAATATTGTCAATACCATCCAGGATGATCCCACCAATACCTGCCCTATCAGATTTTCCTACTTCTATCAAACTTTAATTTCACAGATCTGGCGCATCGTTTGGACAACTCGATAGCCTTTCGAGCCAAATGGAGTTCATTATCAAGCAAGATATAATTCTAAGCCAGCTAAAACTCATGACAATGCTTGGACTTGAACTCATTGCATGTCAAGGCCCGTCCAACTATAAATTTTCATATGAAATGATGCAAGACCAAACACAAAACCCTAATTCTGATGGCTGAGATTAAAAGCTATACTTACAAACAATGAATAATGTACTGAATTTCATAAAACAAAAAAATTCAAAGAATTTCATTCCAATAATTATGCCCAAATTCGGTATTTTCAGGTTTCAGGAAATTTGGAGGGATTAGATGTGACATCCCTAAATCTTTACACCGGATCAATGCTCCAACTATGAGACATCACACTATATAATCATTCCTTTTAGATCCTTTATATAATAAAAGTAATGATCCGCTTTACGCAACGGCTTAGATTCAATTCTCTTGTCTTAAACTAAGTCTAATCTAGTGATTAACCTAATTTAGATAACCAAATTTGTTTCTTCTTTTGCGTGTGGGCCGCACTAATGCATGCATCTAAACAATTACAATAGTTATTGAAAGAACAAATAAAAAATGTATAACATAAATGAAATAAGATGAATTAACTAACAATTTAAGTCCCATAATTCGAGTCTATAGATCCATCAATTTAAACATCCATAACTTGAAACTTCTCATAACCGTCAACTATGAACTTGAAAAGTAAAAGGAGGGTACCTTACGCCTTTGCATAGATTATCATAAACTAAACCAAGTTACGAAAAAGCACAAGTACCCCTTACCCAGAATAGATGATCCGTTTGACCAGTTACAAGCCACTCGAGTTTTTTTCAAAATTGACTTACGTACCGGCTACCATCAGTTACGAGTCCGAGAAGAAGACATTCCTAAGACTGCCTTCCGAACCTGATACGGTCACTATGAGTTCACCGTTATGCCATTTGGTTTGACTAAAGCCCCGACAACATTCATGGATCTCATGAACCGAATTTTCAAGCCCTACCTCGATAAGTTCGTAGTAGTCTTCATCGATGATATCCTGATATATTCGCCGAATCCAGAGGAGAACAAGAAGCACCTGAGAATTACCCTCGCAAACCTTCGAGAACATCAGTTGTACACTAAGTTCTCGAAATGTGAATTCTGGCTAACGCAAGTTGCCTTTCTAGAACATGTAGTGTCCAGAGATGGAGTTTCAGTAGATCCCTCAAAGATCGAAGTTGTTATGAGCTGGAAGAGACCGACGTACATAGTTTCCTTGGACTGACAGGCTACTACTGTCGATTCGTGGAAGGATTTTCCAAGTTGGCCAAACCGAATCAAAGGAAAAGAGGTAAACAGGGAAAATTGAAGGATGATCAATGCCAGTTAGTTAAAGATGAAGGACAATTTGAGCTAGGGAGGAAGCTTTTGATTGTATTCAACTATGTCAATAATTTCCTTAGGAAAGTTGAAGCAATAAAGAGTTAAGAGTGTTAGTGAACTGTTTATGTTTGGATAGTTAACATAATCTTAATTTCGAGGATGAAATTTTCAAGGAGGGAAGAAAAAGAAGAAAGAGAGAGGGATGTGAGAAAGAAAAAGAAGAAAGAGAAAGAGAAGAAAAGAAAATTAGAAGAATGAAGGACGTACCTTAATAATTTGGTTTTTGATTAACGCACCTTGAATTAAGGTTTTTATTAGAGATACCTTTCCATCTCCTTTCAAGATTAAGAATTGAAAGAGGATCTAGGATCAAGAAAAACTTTTTATGGTTCTTGTTCAGAAAAGATTTTAGATCTTTGTTGCAGATTTGTATTGAAGATTCTAATGTAAAAGCCTTTTAAACTTTTTAAGAAGGCTTTTGAAGAAAAATTAAAACTTTATATAGATTTATCAAGAACCTAAGAACACTATCAAGATCATTCAGAAAATCAAGAAACCTTACAAAATAATCCAAGAAGACCATAAGGTATGGAGAAATCATAATTTTCTTTATCATGTGCCAAATACATTAAAGTTTTACTTTATTATGATCATGAGAAATTAGGGATATTATGATTTATATTATTTAAAAGAAGATTATGAGACTAAAAGAGATTTGTGAATTTTGCCTTAATCCTTTCTAAAATTTTATATTATTATGATCTTGGGAAATTAGAGATATTATGATTGATCTTAGAAATCTTTCCTAAAGTTTTGTATTGTTATAATTATAGAAAAATTAAAGATTTAAGGTCTTTTGCAAATATCCCTTCTAAGTTCTATATTATAATGATTATGAGGAAGTAGGGATATTTATTACGTTTATGAAAGATTTTATTTTGATTGTTTTGTTTTACGGGATTTAGAGACTCAAGCCATATTTGTTTATATGATTTAATTACCTTTCATCTATGCATGTAATAGAAGAGCTCATGCAGGTGAATGGAATGATGTTATTGTTCTAGTATTTAAATTATTGATAGACATCATGCACAAATTGTTAATATCTCTAATTTCCCAAGAATCTTCATTGTTGCAAGAATCTACTTTAGATCAATCATAATATCTCTAATTTCCCAAGATCATAATAATATAAAATTTTAGAAAGGATTAAGGCAAAACTTACAAATCTCTTTTAGTTTCATAATCTTCTTTTAAATAATATAAATCATAATATCCCTAATTTCTCATGATCATAATAAAGTAAAACGTTAATGCATTTGGCACATGATAAAGAAAATTATGATTTCTCCATACCTTATGGTCTTCTTGAATTATTTTGTGGGATTTTTTTATCGTTCTTGATTTTCTTAAGGATCTTGATAGGGTTCTTAGGTTCTTGATAATCTATATAAAGGTTTAAGTTTTCTTCAAAAGCTTTCTTAAAAACTTTAACACGCTTCTAGATTAGAATCTTCAATACAAATCTACAACAATGATCTAAAGTTTTTTCTTAACAAGAACCTTAAAAAGTCTTCTTGATCCTAGATTCTCTTTCAATTCTTGATCTTAAAAGGAGATGGAGAGGTAACGTGTCTCTCTACACCCTTGTGGTTACCTGCACTAATACCAAGTAGAATTCAATGGGCCTAACTCAACCTCACAAAACTAGCGTGTAAGGTGAGGTTTGCCCAGGTTTATATATAGCCCCAGGGCCATTGACCCAGGCGATGTGGGACTATCGCTCACGCACCCTTAAGTGTAACGTGTCTCTCTACATCCCCATGGTACCTGCTCTGATACCATGTAGAATTCCATGGGCCTAACTCAACCTTACAAAAGCGACTTGTAAGGTGAGGATTGCCCAGGTTATATATAGCCCAAGGCTTCCAGCTCACAGGTGATGTGGTACTATCATTCAGTATCTCTAATAAAAACCTTAATTCAAGGTACCTTACGTCCCTTTTTCTTATTTTTCTTCTCTATCTCTCTTTCTTCTTTATCTTTCTCACGTCCCCCTCTCTATTTCTCTTATAATGGGCTTCACGCCCTCTCCCTTTCTCCTTCTCTAGCTCTAACTCTTAGTCATTTATATTTACTAACGGGTCTAAAGCCGGACCCATTATGTGGTCCTCTCCTCTTGGGTCTTTGGTTAAGCTCACTTTTCTTTGGGTCTTTAAGTTAATGGTTTAAGGCCTTATCCTCTCTTGGGTGGTTTTAAGTAAATGGTCCAAAGGCCTATTCCATAAATTTTATAGCCCAATGGGCTTTCTTGACCCATTATTAATTGGCCCTAAAGGCCCAACTTATTAAAGCAATCTATTTCCATCAATAATAACATCTAAAATCTGGAAATTAAATAATTATTAATCTAACAAGATTCTAGGTCCTTGAAATACGTGAAAAAAACTAAAATTTCAGAAAAATAACACTTGAATTAACTAAAACTGCTATTTGCACCCCATAAATCTACAAAACTGTCCTACGAGCGTTACGGGCTTATAATTCATCAAAACTAATGTCTCTCATCTAACCCATGACCCTAAGTTTAAGTGATCATAAATAATTTTACACATACAAAAACAATCTCTTTAATCATTAATGGACATAAAATTACTTAAAATATTAATAAAAATACGATCACATATCAAATTAGCACACCAATCCACACATGTATAGGCTATGAAAATGTAGATTGTTACATTAGATGTATTAATTTTTCTTACGAAATATACACCATTGAATCAAGAAGGTTTCAAAAGGGGATAAATCCTCAGCCAAACAAGATTTTGACCAAGATCAAAGATTCAAAAAAATTCAATCAACCTAACAACATTTAAATAAATCACTTACATTTATATCAAGAAAATCAAATAAAATAAAAAGAACGCCTCACACAAACCCCATATCAAGAAAGAAGACAAGAACCTCTCTTTCTTTCATATTCATCAAGCATCATAACATCATAACAAAAGTCTCTTTACATAAAATATTTAAAGCCAACTCTTACGGACACCACAATTACTAAAAAGAAAAAAACCTAAACTACCTCTAATGATGAAAAGCCCCTGATTGGATGATCATGGAGTGCCCAACTTTCAATCCAGTCATTTTTATGTATGGCCTATTTTCAAGCATCAAATGACGTCACAATATGTGAAACTGGTCTTATTTGAAAGCTTACTGAAGTAGCTTTCCAAGGAGCCAAAACGCGCAATTTTTATGAGTATGGAAGAAGTTATGATCAGTTTTTGGAGGTTGCACTGAAAGTGACGAATTTGAAGATCTTATGTATCACTGGTCCCCATGATGTCCTCATTTGAAGATCTTATGTATCACTGGTCCCCATGATGTCCTCATATTTGAAGATCCACATGCCTCATATGACGTCCAATATGCAATCCAATAGCTGAAATGATGATCGATGAATTGATGCAAGATTGGTCTTATTTGAACGCTTACTGAAGTAGCTTTGCAACAAGCTAAGAAACGAGCAATTCTGATGAATAGTGAAGAAATTATGATCAATTTTCAGAGACTCCACTGAAAGTGACAAATTTAAAGGATCATGTGGCATTTAAGTGTGTCACGTGAAGCATGCCTCTATCAAGTAGGCCCTATGTATCACAGATCCTCATGCTGCCTTCATATCCGACAATCCACATGCCTCATATGACGTCCAATAATGATTGGCTGGAATGATGATTGCCAAAGATCCAACATCTAGAATGATGAGTGAAGAAGATCCTACGGTGATAAGAAAAATAAAGAAGATCCTACCAATGTTGTCATATGTGATTGCATAATTGCATAAGCCACACTAGGTCCCTAGATAGCATAAGCCACATAGGCAATCCAGGAAAATATGTCATCCCATACATAGTATGCAATGGTATATCCGCCCAATGGTCAGAAATATGGCCGTTGGGACATTATTTTTTTTATCGCTCATTTTGCCGAATCTTCCTCTATACATTTTTAAGGGTTAGTCATATAAAAAAAATCACAACAGAATTGCAATATAAGAGAACAAAGAGGTAGTTTAATCAATAGATTATTGAATACTGTGAGTAGGTCCAGCTTTGATTGTTCCATTTTGTTGTGTTTCACTGTGTGTGCTTTTGATGGCCTTTTCTTTTCCTTTCTTCTTTCCGCCTTCTAAGCATCTTGCTTAGGGATTTTCTTTAGTTTTCATTATCTTCACAAAATTACTTTTTTACCTGCCAAAAAGGGGGTTGTTTTTCTATGAGACTGGGCTATCATTTTTTATACGACGTCACTATAGAATTAGGATGATTGAGCTAAGTAGCCCCTCTCTTCCTGGTATTTACGATTTTACCAAGTTCAAATTTATAAAAAAGACCCATGGAAAATCTTACAATTGTGGATTCATGCGAATAAAAACAAAACCAAAAAAGAGTGTTTATCCAAGAAAAGCATCACAATACTACCTTTTTTTTTTTGAAACATTAAAGGCTGGCTATCCATTAAGATAATGGAAAGTACACTAAAGGACCCAGTATTAACTAGTGAGGAACTAGCGCAGCATGATATTGCAACAATGAAATGTTACTTACACAAGAAAATAGAACCCAGGACAGTTTAAAACAATAAATAGTCAAAACAAGAAAGTAATAATAATCAACAAAAGATCCACAAAGAAAATGCAAGATATGTAGATGGAACAAACGAAGTAAATTTTGTGAAATGTGTATGAAAAGGAATATTAAAAGAACGTTAAAATTTGATGCATGAACATAGTGGTCTAGCACGATCGTTTACCAATATTATTACCAAAGTATTAAAATCGCCAATCTAGTGATTCCATAATACCAGATGTTATAAAAATACAGCTGACTTCAAGGCCAAACCTGCTTCCATAGTTCTTCAGCCTCCTTGGTACGACCACCCATTTTTGCTCGATCAGAGATAGCAATAGCCCAATTGTAGAATGCCTACCATAATAAGACAGCTTGTTAATCATCAAAAATTGAAGATGAAATTATCAAACCAGCTATAACGCCATACGATAATGGGGTTCAAGAATTAGAGTTACAGAATTACCAATAAGCAGCAAACGAATTTGAAAAAATTTCAAGTAGCTCATTAAATACGTCATTACTATCAAGATCACAATTTTTCACTAGTGTAGATATTAGGTGCAATACTTCACAAATATAATGAAAAAAAATTAGTAACATCTAAATTTGTGTATAGTTTATAATTACAAATTAAGTTGTGTATCAAATTTGAGGACACGTCAGGGCTACATACTCATTTAATGATTTTTCTCCTTTATAAATCTTCTCAAAGACATAAATCTAAAAAATTTCTTAGCATCATTAGAAAAATCAGTAAGGTGAACATATGAAATAGATTCCTTACAATTCAATTTTAGAAATACAAACAAGACAAGTGTAGAACATATCCAAGTAAATATGAAGGAGCACATACTTATGTAACAAATATATGTGATAGGATAGCATTATTAATTCACCCTATCCAAATAAATAGTATAAAGGGAAATAAGCAATATTTAAAATATAGTAACATAAGTTTTTAAAATCCCATAAGCACAAGAAATGTCATTCAGAGAAAAAAACAGACATAATTGTTTGACATCCATATCAATGAAGATGACCAAATCAAGGCAATAATAGATCAGGATATTAAGAAAAAGAATCATGCAATAGAATTCATGTATACCATGAAGAATTGTGTCCCTTACAATACTTCCCTTAAAATCTCTCCCTAGTCCTCACCATATTTAAAGATTCAAGATATTGGAAATGAAATTAGTTATGCTAACTTGCAAAGACTCCGACACTGCTGATTGTTTTGCAAAGTAGGTTCAAAATATCTTCAGAAGTCTAATGGTCTTAATCATATTGACAAAGGAAGTGCACAGTGTAATGTCATTTAGTGAAAAGACGGACTCCTACGAACACTTGACACAGAAATTGCATTGGGAAGCACTCATTTGGGCTAAGTGGAATACATCTTTGATCATTCTAACCATTCCAAGTGAATAGCCATTACTTGTACCACAAAGCCCAAAAATCATGCATTTCAAAGAATTGGAACCATCCAATTGAAGCATTTTACTATCAACCATTAAAAGATTGTGCACAACTGTCTAAATTAGACTGCATAAATCAAACAGTTAAATCATCCAATGAGTGTTCTTTCTGAGCACATGGTAGCTCCTAATATGAGCTACGAATTCGATGACTAGGATTTATCAAAGAAGTCCCACGTAGCCTAAAATGGTTGCTTCTTATGGAAAACACATATAAATGCTTCTCATATCCCGATACTCTTCTAGAAAAATATCATTCAATGATATAGTTATTGTATCTCCACCCAACAGTAGACATTAGTTAAGAGATTTTATTGTACCTAAGTTCACTTGAAACCCAAGGATAGTGTTGCATAATTTCCTTGTGATGAGATAAAAACTAAACCATGTCTTAAGTTTTGTTAATATGTTTGATGAGTGATCTTTTGTAAGTTGTGGTCCTACATTGGTTACCTTGGTCCAAAATCTCAGATGATACTGATACGTATCATCAATTACATGCCAGTATCAAAGGCCCCTGATACATGATACATTGGGTATGTATCGATGATACCTGCCCGATACATATCAATGTATCCATTGTATCATTCATACATTGAATGCATCAACGATACCTGCCACTTACCGTCTCAGTATTGATGGTGGACAGTACGTATCGGGAGATTGAAATTTTGATCCATGTTGGTTACTAGTTCATTATTGTACTTGGTTGCTCCTTTAGATGAGATTTTCGGTCTCTTGATTTTGTGTCTTGATCACAATGTAGCCTCTTGAGCACCAAGAAGCTCTAACCATCTTGAGCCCTAGGAATTTAATGAAAAAATATTTGTGTTTATGAATCATTTTTATTCTTTACATGATATTAGAGCAAGTTAGATCTCATTTGATTTCCTTCCCCTGTTTTGGTTTCGTCTGACTTATATTGAGCATTGATAATCTATAAGTCTCGGATCTTGGTGTATCAAAAATGAGGGGAAAAAATGTTGTTCTCTATTGTCTCTAGTCTTCACTATTAGGCCGTATCTACTACATAGTCGAGATGCATTTTGCACACTGTATGCTAGCTGCTAGGTTGTGTGTCTGACCTAGCATTGGCTAACTACTATTTGACCAATCAAGATTCATTTGATCATTACAAACCAAGCATTAGATGGTATGCCGGACTCAACCTAGGTATCTGTTTGAGCATCGAAGGTTTTTGCCTTTTACTTTTGTTTAATGTTAGAAACTTAAGTCATGTTGTGGTCCACATATAGCTTGTGTGCACATTGACTTGGAAAATTTTCAATTTCTTTGCTTATCAGTTCGAAGGAGAGACTTGTTTGTCATGTTTGGCAATGCTCATGATTGTTGTTCGACCCACTCACTAAAGACATGATGACGTGAAGACTACCACTCATGCTATGTTGAGTTTGGGCAAAGAGTGTTTTCATGCCAACCTCAACATTTTCTAATTTTCATTACTATGTTTGCTTAGTTATGTTTTGAATGTCGTGTGTTTAATCCTCCATTGGTTACTAGTCAATTGTTTACTTAGTAGCTCCTCTATATAGCGGATCATAGATCTTTAAGTCTAGCATCTAAGTCACAAGCCACACATAGTTTAAAATTTCGGTATCAGATATCGTATCATTCAGCTCTGATTCAGAGGCATCGCTTGATATTGCTAATCACTCAAACAATATATATTGGCGATACGGTTCAATTTTTTTTTCCATATTGGTTCAAATCATCTAATACAAACCAACATGGTTTGTATCGTCGAGCCGCAATATCGAGATGTACCAGGTTATACATCTCGATATCACCCGAGATTTTGAACTATGATGTAGCGTCTAGTGCACCAAGAAGCTCTAATTTTTCGAAGCACCCTAGCTATCTAATGATAATAATATATTTGAGTTTACGATTTTCTTTCTGCTTTCTATACACCAAGAACATTTGGGAAGCCCCAACTATTTTCAAGAAGCAACTTTGCAATGCACTTCTAAACTAATACTGTCATTAGTAAATAAGTGGCCATTTTATCGTTCTATTTTTCATACTAATAATTAATGTCAAAAAAAATATTACATAACACACGCAGTAGTTAGTAGAGAAGATATATAAACAAGAGGAAAGAGTTAAGAAGGAAACAATTTTGCCCAGATTACAACCTAAAACATGTTAATATATGAGCATGGTGTGCATGTAGTAGCTTTGGGTGTGTTTATGTAATATTGGTCACTTAATATAAATGCTAGTGACAATTCCTTTTCTCACTAAGCCTTCTCACTGTTCTCTCCCTAATCTTCTCTTCTCTCTCTTCTATAAATCCTAAACCTAACCATAGTCACAAAAGCCTACTTTTTCAAAAAATTGGAAAAACTCAGTCACTTGCAGCCATCCCTACTTTATTGCCGATTAGTCGGTCAAGTTGTATCTCGGCCAATTGATTGGGTGATGTTTGTAATGGTGTACGATTTGTTTTTCTTTTTTTTTCACTTAAACTTAAAGGGGAAAAAGACCTTTAGGTTTGTACTATTTTGTTCACTTTGTTCAAAAAAAAGAAATTTAGGTTTGGCTATCTTCCACTATTTTGTTCATTAAAATTATTATTTTAAATTGAATATATTATGATATGTTTTCTATATTTTTTTAATTTCTCTGATTTTGACCAATTTATGTCGATTTTTCCCGACTTAAACTCCTGCCGATTTATTATTGACTCCTGACTTTGTGACTGCAAAACTAACCCTAAAACCACCTTCCCAATCCACCTGACCATGGGTCAAAATCTCGCCCGATATGTTCCGGGCGATACGTATCAGTATCGCTGTGGACCAGGACGATACATTGGCCGGGACTCGCCCCGCCAATGTATTGCCCGACACGTTAAATGTTATCGTTCGATCGGAAGATACATTCAAATTGTCAAAAGTATCAGACGATATATTGACTGTATCGTCCGATATTTTGAAATGTGATGTGCCCTCTTGGATGACATTATTACGGTATATTAACCATGGACATATGTAGCATCTTTTTAATAAAATTGGTGCATTATAAATAAAGTATTGTCTAGAGGTTGTGATATTAATAAATACTATATGATATATACATTGGGTAATGTGATGCAAACACGTTTCAGAACATAAAGCCAGATTCACTGGTGGGGGGGTCAGCTCTCATTCCCACGCGGCTCTGCTTAATTTGATTTCAGCCAATTGAACCATTCCTCCAATCTGCTCTTACTCAGTGTCACTTCTAAGTTTCCGAAAATTTTTATACACATACAAAAACTTGGGATTGGAATAGAATTTCTTCAAGAAACTCGAACTTTACAAAGGAAGTGAAGCAAAGAAATATTATTATGCCACTAATTTTAAGGAAAGCATATGCTATTAAAATAATTGGAAGGATATGTAAGCGTACATCATGAAGAGTAGGACACAGTCGTGTAGCTTCATCATATTTTTTACAAGCCTCCTCGAGTAAAGCATCTTTTGAAGGTGAACTAGAATCTGGACCAACATTGTCTGCACTTTCCTGCATATTGAGTTAATATCAGATAGAATTAATAATAGCAGCTTGATGTACCATAGAGTTGATAGGATATGCTTAAGATTTCATTTTGTTATGCTGTGTCCCTCATATATATATATATATATATATATATAAGAAGCAGATCAAGATAAATAATAATGGGAAGATTGAGCAAAGATGCACTTCAGAATCCCTAGAGTAAAGCAGCAAAAAATGAATGTTGCTAAGAACCATGCAGTTTGATAAGTATTAATGCAGAAGCAGTTTTAGATATTAAATGACGGGAACAAGATAACAATATTCTGTAAGGAGAAGTGGCAATAAGGAGGTAGCAAGATGGAAACATTCGCCTTGAAAATCAAGGAATCTCTATTACCCAACCAGTCTTCCAACTCATTCTAATCATCCAAATTAGAAGGCACTAAAAAGCGCCATTTATGAATAACAATAGCAATTTCTATAAATATGTATTAGGCTAGCCAAATGATTAAAAAAATGTGAATAGATGAAGTGTCACCAACTTACAGGCAGTTTGGTGAAAAAGTTCAGCTGCCACAATTTCAAGTTTGTAAAACGTTTCTTACAGATATATAAGAAGGGTTTGAGCCTCCCACATTTTAAAAAACTTCAGTTTTTTGTTTGGCCTAACTGAAATTAACTAGTAAAATGGTAAATGGAAGTGGCATCTAACAACAGGTGCTTACTTGTTTCCCAATACTTCCTTATATTAAAGACACAAATTGCCTCCCGGTTCAACCAATATGTTCTTCTGTCTAATACGAAAGAACAAAAAATCTGGAGGGGCTATGATCCACCTCATTCAAGATTGCCACATCTGTCTATCACATAGGTCTGCAATTTGGATGAGACGATAAAAAATCAACCAAATATATGGTTCCTTCATGAGCAATTATAAAAAAAGACTAAATTGCTCCAAAATAGTAAAATTAGGGCTTCTCGTAGTCTCCCTCAAACGGCAGAAGCTTACTGGTGAGAACCTTTTGTCTCTCCCTCGGCTCACACTTTTGACCATAAGACAGCCACCTTAAACATGCATCCGCACTGTGTATGTGTGGATATTGTAAGTATAGGACTTATGAGATATTGTTAGGTGGCGTGTGTGCAGAACTAATGGGTGTAAGTATTATTTTCTCAACTTAATATAAATGATAGTGAAGGACTCCTAACTCTCTCGCTCTACCTCTAATCCTAAACTTAACCCTAAACCTAATATCAACTTTCTAACCCTAATACTACCATTCATTCATCTCAACTTGGTATCAAAGCATTCGAACCTGAGCCTCTCTCTTCTTCCATGCCGTCGTCATGCTAACATGAGCTGAGTCAAATCTGTTGACTCAATTCCCTTCAAAATCCACAGCTGAATCGGATTTTCAATGGGATTCTTTTTCCCTTCTGTATCGAAGTCTTCTGAGCCCATAAATTTCAAGAGCTTCTTTGGTGCTGCCTGAGAAATCTAGTTTCTTGGTTTCCTGGCTGCACAGATCCCGAGACAGCTGGAGGTTCTTTTCATTCACTCGAAGGTTGATCGGATCTTTATCAGGGATTGTTTGCAACAATCAGCACGTGTTTTAGTGGAGTTTTGAGCTCATGGAGATAATTTTGGTGTTGAAGATCACGCCTCCATTAGCATCTGATGATCCTTCGTTCTGAAAAATTAACCAAGGTCTGCCCTGTCCCCTCTGGTTTTCTGAGTAGATCTTTCTATTGGCAATGAATCTGATGCTGAAAATTCAAGAGGATTGGTTTGTATTGCATAGTGATTTTTTGGTTTCGACGAATTGATGATCTATTAAGTATTGGTGGACATGTTATGAAAATCGGAGTCTACCTAGGGAAGATTTCCATTTGGTGTTCGATTAAATGTTGCAGTCATTTTATATGTATTGCTGAAAGTTTGTTACTCACTGCCGAGAAAAATCTGAAGGATTATTAATGCTACATGATCCTACCAGTATCAAGTTTTCCTGCCCGTGAAAAGTGATAGCATGAGATTTTTGTAAGTTCTTTTCCAAGAGAATTAAGAGTGTTTTATGGTGGTGTTTTTCAACCTGCGGTTGGGCTATAACTTGTGTACAGCCGGCTGTCCCTTATTTTGATTGTGAGAAAGGATTGTTGTGGCTGTTTTTTTTGGTGTACAGTCTGCAAATCTGATATTTGGAAGAATGTATGCCATAAAGCAGGTTTTTTTTATTTAAAGTGAGTTACTGCTTCTGGCTTCTGATTCTGGTTTATGGTGTTTGAAAGCTTCTGTGTGGCTATTTGTGAGTATTGTGACTGCATAGAGTGGGGGAATTCTTCATTGATGGTTGCATGGTTGATTGGTTTGTATGGTGATTGGTATGCTCAAGCATCTTAAGATTTTATAGTGAGCGTCCTCACTTGTATAATGGCTTTATCATCTGGTTTACTGGGTCCCACATCCGCAGCACTGTCTCTTGATTCATATGTTACCTCTGCTACATCGCAGAAATTTTCTTCTACTATGGTTGCTACTTCTATACACCTTCACATTGGGTGATTGACTCATGAGTTGCGGACCATATGACTGGGAATGCTCAGGACTTCACTTCTTATTCTCCACCATCATCATTGTCCCAAGTCCGCTTGGCTGATGGTTCTTCTACTCCTGTGATAGGAGTTGGAGCTGTTTCGGTATCATCCACTCTTTTTGTATCCAATGTTCTTCATGTTCCTCATCTTTCTACATAATTACTATCTATTAGTAGTCTGGCAAAAAATTTAAACTGCTCCATTATCTTTTATCCCTCTCATTACCTGGTTCAGTATCTGACAACTAAGAGGACAATTGGTAAGGGCATTGAAAGGGGAGAACTATACTATTTGGATGTTGAACATAAGTGTCCATCTGCTATTGTTGTTGCTCATTCTTCTATTGATTCAAACTATTTACCCTTTCCGATTATGGCTAGTCTTGATATTATTTCTCTTTGGCATACCAAATTGGGATATGTCGGATTTCATACTATGTTCGTAGTTTTCTTCCTTTAAATCTGCTTGTATAAAATCAAAGTTTCAATGCGAGGTTTGTACTCTTTCAAAGCAACTGAGGAGTACTTATCCTTCTCACGCACACAGGCGCAGTGCTCCTTTTGAGAAGATTCATTATGGTGTTTGGGTTCCATCCCATCACTTCTCTGGAGGGATTTCGATACTATGTTGTGTTTATTGATGATTACACTCGTGTCACGTGGGTTTCTCTCATTAAATCTAAGGATTAAGTATTTTCTAAGTTTCAAGATTTCATTCCATGGTCAAAAGTCAATACGGTGTCTCTATTAAAGGTATTTGTTCCGATAATGGGGGTGAGTATACCTCCCATTCCTTTACTCAATTGCTTCAAACCCATGGGATTATTCATCAATATTCATGTCCATATATTCCACAGCAAAATGAAGTTGTTGAGCGCAAACACAAACATCTAATTGGACTTACTCGGTCTTTATTGAGGGGAATGCATGTTCCTAAAGCCTACTGGTCAATGGCTTTACACACAGCGTGTTTTGTTTTAGTCATACTCCTTCACGAATTCTTGGAGGTCATACACCTTTCTCTATCATGTGTCCTAATGCAGCTATGTTTAACATTGAACCTCGGGTATTTGAGTGCACATGTTTTGTACAGGATCTTCGTCCTAATCAGAATAAATTAAATGATCGGTCAGTAAAGTGTGTCACTTTTGAAGGATACAGATGCAAAAATCTCAAATCTTGAAAAGAACTTACCTTTATGAATGTCACTTTTGTTTAGCATGTGCCTTATTTTTTCCCTCATCAGTCTAAGTCTACTCCCATACTTGCACCTGCCTTTGCTCCTTCCCTTGTCCCTCAGCCTATTGTTCCCTCATTAGCCCTTGTTCCTTCCTCATAGCCTCCAATACATCAGACTGTTGGTACTTCATACCATAGTTGCCAGGAGTTGGTACGGGGTACTAGTACGGTTATTGGTACTGGTACATTTAGGTAAAAAAAGGTTTCGGGTACGTTTTTATTGATATGTTTTTGGTACGATAGTGGAATGCCATAGAAACGTAATAGATACGTTATAGGTATGAAAATAGAAATGAAATCGATGGGTTATAGGTACGAATAGATACGATACTACTACGAGATGGACTCATCATAGAAGCGTTATTGGTGTGATATAAATGCGAAATGAATATTTTGGACAATGTGTGATAATTATCATTGATACTTTTTTGTAACTATAGATGATAATTATATTTATATGTAAGTATTAATATTTATATTTTTGAAGACTATGTTCTCATTTTACTCCCAACTAAATGAGAGGTGTTGAACACTAACATAATTAGTTAACTACATCCATAATCTGATGGGTCTACAAAAGAAATTATGTAGAAGGGAGAGATTCAGTTCAAAATAAAGAGATAGAAGTCTTGATCAAGGGGAAACTATTTCAATTTATATAGAAACTTGATTCTATTATAAAAGAAACCAGTTTCAACAAAGATAGAAACTCGTTTCTTTGAAACCCATTTCTATTACTCATCGAAACGCATTTCTATAAACGTTTCGTACCAGTCCCCGGTACTGGTAAGTATAGGAACGGTAAGATAGGGTAAAACAGGTTTCTGGGTAACTATGCTTCATACTCCACTACGACTCCTATGCAGCAACAACAATAGATGCGTATTTACGTTCACAGATACATAGATGGGACCTCCTCGGTCTTGCCTTCTCCTCAATCTTAGATCCAGTTGAGAATCTATTTCTATTTCTCTTACATACTTTCCTATGTTGGAGATAATAAATTAAGTATGGTATATGTTAATGTTGTAGGCAATATATTAATCCGACATTGGTTGTGAATGGAAATAGTGTCTTGAATAGAAGCAATGTAATCCATTAGTGTCATTGTGCTCTCTCTCTCTCTCTCTCTCTCTCTCTCTCTCTCTCTTCTTCTCTTCTCCCCCTATTAAACCCTAAATGGGTCTTTCTCCTCTTTCGTTTTTAGGTTTGTTTTTTTTTATCGGTAAAGGCGAATATATTGGACAGCCAACGAGAAGCTGAAAGGATACAAAGAGGTCCGACCAAAAAGAAACAGAAAACAAAAGAAAAAACACCCTCCTCAAAGGAAGAAGGGTAGGCTAAGCAAGAAAAAGAATTAACTAGCCAAAATCCAGCAACTCCGGGAGAGCCCCATTCCCAAATTTATTCAGCCTAACCCACAGACACATCAAATCCAGAATTCTTTTCAGAATTAGACCCACGGACGCCTCCTTCGGAAAATACGGGCATTCCTCTCCAGCAAGATGCTCCAAAGGACTACATAGAAACCCACCTTCCAAAAAGCCAGCAGTTGACCCTCCAAGTGGGCTCCAAACCAGGACAGAAAGTGAGAAGGGATATTGCTAGTGTGAACCCAGACCATACTGAAGGATCGCAAAATAACAGCCCAGATCTCTTCTGCTACCCAGCACCGAAGGAAGACATGGGACGTTGTCTCTTCCGACAGCAAACACATGACACACCTATTTCGCACATCCTTACCTCGCACCCGTAGCTGATCCACAGTCAAGACCCTCCCCCTCAACACCGTCCACGCGAAAAACTTAACGTTGGGGGGCACCAGAGCTCTCCACACCGCAACCCATTCCACTTTAATAAGAGGCCTAAGGGACAACATACGGTAGGAAGACCGAACCGAAAAACGACCATTAGCACTATGGCGCCAGCATCTAACATCACACCTTAGCTGGTTCCTCCGAGCAGTATTCACACATTCTAGCAACCCAAGGAAAGAGGCTCATCCTCCTTAAGGAACCGCCGAGTAAATATATTCTACACCATCCGACCCCCATGATCCAACGAAACCTCGTCCACCAAACACAAAGGGGAAGCAACAATCTTGTAAATACTTGGATAAGAGGCAAGCAAAGGACTACAGGAAATCCATGGATCCAACCATAACCTGATGCGAGACCCATCACCCCAACTAAAATGGATACTTCTCACGAAATCCGGTCACGCCGAACAAACTCCCTTCCACCAAGCCGATGCACTTCTGGTACCAATTATCCAAAAACCCCATTCACCCCTGCTCCAACCGTACTTATGGGATAGCACTTGAACCCACAAACTATTCCTTTCTTCCTCCAACCCAGCTCTCCACAGCCATTTGCCCATCAGGGCTTTATTGACAATGCGAAGATTGCGGATGCCCAGCCCTCCTGCCTCTTTAGGCAGCTGACAAATGTCCCATCTTACTAGATGGTATCTCTTGACGAACCCAGACCCTTCCCATAGAAAGTTCCACTGAATTTGCTCAAGCTTATCAATAACCGATATCGAACATTTAAACATCGAGAGGTAGAAAACCAGGAGACTTGCCAATACAGATTTAACAAGCATCAACTGCCCAATGCTCAACAATTTGCCTTTCCAAGTAGCCATCCGAGCATTGCATCTCCGGATCCCAATCGGTCGCCGAAGGATTGCCAATGACGAGGGGATGCCCCAAATAGCTAATAGGAAGTTGCTACGGAGTTCAATGAACCATCTCAGCTAACATTGACAGCAACCCGACTTCCACCCCAATACCGGCCACCGAGGACTTAAGGAGGTTGACCCGCTGTCCCAAAACCGCTTCAAAAATCACAAGCACATCCGCCATTGCTTGAATCTCATTTGGGTCAGCCTTACAAAAGAGCGTCATATCGTCTGCATATTGGAGGTGGGTAACCACCTGACCTTAACCACCCGTAGGGATTCCAGAGATCAGGTTCATCCGCCTAGCTTGCGATAAAAGACCCCCTAGCGCTTCCCCCACCATCATAAACAGCAGGGGCGACATGGTATCGAAGCTTTCTTTAGGCCTAGTACATCTCTTACAAGCCCACTTTCTCTCATCAAGAAATGTTGACAGAGCATATATGAAGTCATAAATGGCATTTAATCTACATGGGTGGTGAGAACATGTTGAAGATGCAATCAACGATTTGATAAGGCAGAATTTTTGTGCAAATCCATCTTCTAGTCTCTTTTTTTCTCTATATCTATATCTATTTTTCTATTTCTTTATTTTAAATATAGAATAAGGAGGAAGCTTTAGGCTTATATTAAAACAAGGTGCACAAAACCTGCTTGATGAAATGCATATCATTAAACGCAATCAATCTGAACATGTGAAAGAACAGAGGAAAAAGTAATGATGTTGCTGTAGTAGGATTCCAAGTGTAAGAGATGTACCATGCCTAAACACCAGGGGCGACATTTCTTTATGCCTACATGGTATCAAAGCCTTCCCTGGGCTAGTTTTTTGCTACATTTGTATCTCTTAGGGCATTAGGTTATTATTGTTAGTTTTACTTTTCATGTTTACCGCATCATTGCTATTTTCATTTTGCAGTTTTTTGTTCTGCTGGAGCATCCATTGATGAAATGTGTTTCAACATCTCCATATATATATTTTCTTCAGCAGTCACGTGCAATCCTATTACAGCAACATCATTATTTTTACCTCTGTTTCACATGTCCAGATCGATTGCGTTTACAGATATGCATTTCATCAAGCAGACTTTGTGCACCTTGTTTTAATATAAGCCTAAAGCTTCCTCCTTTATTCTATATTTAAAATAAAGAAATAAAAAAATATATATATAGATATAGAGAAAGAAAGAGACTAGAAGATAGATTTGCAAAAAAAAAAATCTGCCTTATCAAATCATTGATTGCATCTTCAACATGTTGCTCACCACCCATGTAGATTAAAAGCCATTATGACTTCATATCTGCCCTGTCAACATTTCTTGATGAGAGAAAGTGGGCTTGTAAGAGATGTACCAGGCCTAAAGAGAGAGATGTCTTTTCAGTTGAAAGCAAGTTCCTTGCTCTACAAGCCTTTGCATATGGATGTATCTTTTGGCTGACATGAATCCATTGCATTGGATGGGCACTTATATTTGGGGCCTTTGTTTGTTGGGTCTTGTTGGGTGCTTAGCGGTATTACCAAGCTTACTGCTTCACTTAGAATCTATGTTGCAGCTGTCTTTTGTCTCTTTTTGTTCTTGTTGCTACTCCTACTCTAGTTGACGGTATTAACTTGTTGTTTACTGTTTCTGTAGCTGCCTTAGGATCCATATTATTGTGCTTTCTAAGATCTTTGTCTCCCCCCCTCCATTTTTTTTATTTGTCAATTTATATTTGTATGTCTGATGATGTGACACACAATTTTTTATGTTTGTTGTCCCTCCAAATATTTTATGATGAGGCCTTTGTTGCTATGCAGCTTTTTATCGGCCTTATGGCCTTTGTTTCTACTGTGATATGTAGCCTTTTTTCATCGACCGTATGATCTTGTAGTTGCCTTATCCATATTAGGGGGAGACGGTTCAAAGTCCTTGCAATTGACAACTTGAACATCGTTGTCATTGATGCTCAACTTGAAGGGGAGTGTTGGAGATAATACATTAAGTATGGTGTATGTTAGTGTTGTAGGCAATATATTTGTCCCACATTGGTTGGGAATGGAAATAGTGTCTTGTTTGCCTCTATATAAAGGGATCATCAAATGTAACTTCATTATCTTGAATAGAAGCAATGTACTCTCTCTCCCCCCCCCCCCCCCTAATACAAAATGAGTATTTCTCCTCTTTAGTTTTAAGGCTATTTATGTTTACATCCTACTATTTGTATTCTTAGTCCCTTTGAGACCTCTGATCTTCATATTCCTATTGTTTGTTGGAAGGGTGTTCGCTCATGTATTACTCTCTATCCAATTCCCAAGTAAGTATGCTATCGCGCAATTTCTTCCTCTTACCGGGCATTTATCTCTACGGTAGATATTGTCACCATACCTTGCACAGTTCATTCTGTTTTTTTCTCAGTCTGTCCGGAAGACTGCAATGGTTGATGAAATGAGTGCCCTTGAAAGCTATCACACTTAAGATATGGTTCCTCTCCCTCGTGATAAGAAGACGGTGGGTCATGGATATAATTCGGATGGCAATGTTTCTCGATAAGGCACGTTTAGTGGCTCGCGGATATACTCATACAAAAGATATTAGCTATGATGTCACATTGCGCTTGTGGCTAAACTTACATCGGCACGTGTCCTCATATCTATTGCGACCAATCAAAATTGGCCCTTTTATCAGCTACATGTAACAAATGCATTTCTTCATTGTGATCTCACTAAGGAGATTTAAATGGATCCTCCATCAGGCTTCTTGCATTAGGAGAGACTGGGAATGTATGCACACTTAGAAAGTCCATATTCGGTTTGAAGGAGTCGCATCGTGCCTGGTTTCAGCACTTTAGGAAGTTGTCATTTCTATGGGACTTCGGAAATGTCATTCAGAGCATACAGTTTTTTATCATTCTAGCCCCAATGGTTATATGTTGATGATAAAGTGATTACTAGAGATGATTCCTTTTTTATTTCTCATGTAAAAGAGGAGCATGGTTGGTTGTTTGAAATGAGAGAGTTAGACAGCCTAAAATATTTCTTTAGCTTGGAGGTTGCCCGATGAAAGAAATGGATTTTTATTTCTCAGAGGAAGTATACTCAAGGTTTGTTGCGCAATAAGGGTATGCTTGGGTGCAAGTCTGATTCCTCCTCAATGGATTCTAAGAACTATCTTCATGAGAGTGAGGAGGAGTTGATATCTGATCCTAGAGAGTATCAGCGCCTGGTTGGCCGATTGATTTATCTTACTCTGACGAGGCCTGATCTTGCTTTTGCCTTTAAACTTGTGTCAGCCAGTTTCTGCATGCACCTTGTGCTCCCACTTAGCGGCAATTAATCGCATTCTCAGATACATAAAGTCCAGTCTTTTTCGTGGACTTGTATATCATTCTCAGGGTCATCTTCACATATCAGGATACAATGATGCTGGTTGAACAGGATCGACTACTAACCATCGCTCTACTTCCAGGTATTGTGCTTTCCTTGGACCACCTGGTCTCATTGAAAAGTAAAAGAACAGCATATGGTATCCAAGTCTAGCATTGAGGCCGAGTCTCATGCAATTGCTCATGTAATTTATTATGGCTTTGCTCTCTTATTTCAAAGCTTCGATTTTCAGCGAGTACTACTCCCATGCCTATTCATTGTGATAATATGGCCGACGAGAAAATTGCATCAAATTCTCTGTTTGAACTAATGTACAAAGCATATAGAAGTTGACATTCAATGTCGTGAGAGAAAGTTTGGAATCACAATTGGAGCTAGTTGATATATTGATGCGGGAACTTACTAAATGCAATGCTAGGGCTGAGATTAGGATTAAAATTAATTTAATCAATTAAAAATAATAATTTCTCATAACAAATTACTACGGAAAATTTTAGAAATTCAATTAGGTGATTTAATTTCGGCCCAAAATAGCGTTACTTTCGTGTACGTTCCCTATTGCGGATATAGAAAACTAGGGTTCTTATGAACGGCTAGATCTCCGATAGTTTTAGGGTGTCGAATGAACTTGCAAGCGGGTTCTCTCGATACCAAACGGAAATAAAAGGCTAATAAAATTAATGATGAACAAAATATTGATTTAGGACTTTTATGAGATCAATAAAATAATTAGGATTACTGACGGGGACGCCACATACATGGACATCGGATTTGGACCACATTGTGTTTATCGACGTCGGAAGAAGCATAGAGAAAGCTCGAGTACCGTAACCTTGGAGGAGAAATGGACACAAACAGCCAGGAGAACAACGCCGCAGAGAGCTCTCGCGCAAGCGAGCACTTAAAGTCGCGCGACCGATGATAATCCTCGTACGTGAGCTACGAGGACGACTTTAAAGTTGTGCGAGTGATCACTTAAGGCCGCGTGAGCGAGACTCGCGCGAGCGATAATAATCCTCGCTCCAGCAAGCTACGGCACGACTTGAGACGGAAATTTATGCGAAATTTCCTTTTTTTGTGTTTTATTAGTATTAGAACTCTTTTATTTCAAACTTAATTATTGGGGGCCTATATATAAAAGCTTGTAAACACCTTTTAGTTAGTGAATTGATTATTTGAATGCTTTTATGCTCGAGTAATCTTTGCCTGAGATGGGTTTGGTGTGAGGCCAAGGGAGTGATTCCCAAAGCCATTGTTATCTTCTCTATTCTATTTGCTATTTCTCGATCTGTGATTGATTTCTAAAACCTTAGCCTAATTGTTTCCTTGCTTTCCCAAAAAACTAAACCCTTTTGGAACCCTAATTCAAACATAGCCAACACCCGTTCCAAACCATAAACCGATCCGAAAACCATAAGCCTATTGCAAACCGCAAATCCCTTTCACAATCCAATTGCAAACCGTGAATCTACATCAGACTGAAGACGAGCGCCTAAGCCTAGAAAAGCTAGAATCCTATCTCTAGGCCGATCTCGCCTCAACTCTAAACGTCCTTGCGCATCAGACTGGACCCTAACTGGATCTCGTGTGATCTACTAACCTGAATTCTCTGAACCCTAAGGTATTTAAGATAGTTTTGAGATTAAGCTTGATTTAGTTTTATTTAATTTCGGCAAAATCTGTATTAAAAATCATATTCACGCATTTAGGGTCGTTGTCCCAGTCAATTACGCTACTTACGCAAACCGTAGATCTAAAGAAGATAAAGATGGAAGAAGAGTTGGCCTCGCACCAAACCACAAGCGGAAATCGAAGAATCACTCTCCGTTTTGAGAGAATCATACCCTCACGAAAGTTTAGAACTCTCAAAACTTTTAATAAAAGTGTTTACAAGCCTTTAAATAGGCTAACCAATGCATAATATTAGAACTCTTAGTATAACTCTAATTCCTAATTCAAATAAAAGAAATATCCTAATTCTTCTAAAACAATGAAGTCCTAAAACAATAAGGAAACTATTCATATTTCTACTAAAAGAAACAACTCTTACTTTCTAAAAATAATAAAAGAGACTAATCCTAATTCAATTAGGATTCTTGAAATTCCTCACTTTATGTGCAACTTTCGAAAATTGACCATAACTTTTTTAATACTTGTCAGAATTGCTCAAATTTTGACTCGTTGGAAAGCTACTTCGATAAGCTTTCAAATATGACCAATTTCACATCAATCCGACTTCATTTAACACTTCAAAATAGGCCAAACATAAAAGTGACGGGATTAAAAGTTAAAGACCCTAATAAATTTTGAATTTTCTTCTTTCTGATCAAACGGGTCTTTAACAGGCCTTTTTTTAAAAACCCATTCGTGGGTCCACTTTCTCTTTTAACGTCTCCTCTTTATCCGACCACGAATCAAACAGGCGGATCTAAAATACACATCATATATCCTCTTCACAACGACTCGAAGATATATTCACTAAGGTCGTCAGCATGTTCTTCTTCAAAATGCCAGTGTCAAGTTGGGAATGTATGATGTGTATGTTCCACTTGAGGGGGAGGATTGTATGTGTGGATATTGTTAGTGAAGGACTTATGTGATACTATTATGTGGTGTGGGTGTGCTAGTGAGAAAATCCTCTCTCTCTGGTTGCATGAACCTAGAAAGCATCTAGAATTTGACATTCAACTTTGTGAGAGAAAAAGTCTGGATCACCCATTGGAGCTAGTTGATATATCCTCTTCACAACGACTCGAAGAAATATTCACTAAGGTCATCGGCATGTTCTTCTTCAAGATGTCATTGTCAAGTTGGGAATGTATGATGTGTATGATCCACTTGAGGGAGAGAGTTGTATGTGTGGGTATTAGAAGTGAAGGACTTATGCGATATTGTTATGTGGCATCGGTGGGTGTAGAACTAATGGGTGTGCTAGAGAGGGACTCTCTCTCTCTCTCTCTCACACACCCAAACCTAATACCACCTTTCTAACCCTAATACCCTGCATGAAGCATTTGTCAATCCCTGCTCACACCTTTGGGCATCAGACAACCCCTTGAATTTCACTTTTAAAATTCCTGTATGATTTCTGCGTACCACAATTTTTCTAAGAGTGGCAATTAATCTCAGCAGTGTTCAGTCCTCTGTCCATAAGGCAGCCGCCTATTCTCACTTTTAAAATTCAAGTATGACTGTAGACAGAAAAAATTTGTCTTTTTTTTTAATAAATAATACAAACATAAATGTTAGGTTTTTAGTCATTTTGAACTATAGATATATAGATATAGATCTTGTCTTGTAGACACAAAAAAATTTGTTTTAATTTTTTTGGATAAAGTAAAATGTAAAAAAAAGACGATACATAAAAAAGATGAGTTTTTTTTTTCTTCCTTGAGACCCACGCAAGGAGACCCTTGCGTGGGTCTCCTCCTTTATCTCGTCTTTTTCTTCTTCTCTTTCTCCTTCCTTCTCTGTTTCCCTTTCCCTCACTGGGACCCATGCAAGGAGACCCTTGCGTGGGTCTCCTTTTCCTTCTTTTTCTCTTTTCTTTCTAATTTCTCCGTACTTTCTCTCTTCTCCTTTTTCTACCCAAGTATGACCCACGTAGGGTCACCTGCATGGGTCTCCCACTCTTTCTTTCTCTTATTTTCTTTTTATCTCCTTTTCTCTATCATTCCCCCCTTACTTTTTCTCTTTGTTACCTTTTCCATCTCCTTTTCCCCCCTATGATGACCCACGCAAGGTCACACCTACATGGGTCCCACTATACTTCTCCCTTCTTTCTCTCTCCCTACTTTTTCTCTATGGTCTCTCCTTTTTATCCCCTAAGTGAGACCCACACAAGATAAATTGTGTGGGTCCCACACCCCTTCCCTCTCTTCTTTCTTTCTCTCTCTAAGTGACCCACGCAGGGTCACCTGAGTGGGTCCCAATCCCATTCTCTCTCTTGTCTCACCTTCTTTACCATTCTCTCTCTAAGTGACCCACGCAGGGTCACCTGAGTGGGTCCCAATCCAATTCTCCTTTCTCTCTTTCTATCTCTCTCTACCATGTGCGCAGTGGTCCACTTTTAAATTTTTATGAATAAAATAAGAGGAAGAAAATAGGAAGAGGGGATTGCTTCTTGGCAGCCGGGTTTTCCCACGAATTTTGTTCTCAAAATTTGTCACTAACACCAATAATACCTAACGGCCCAAATTTATAAGGTCGTGTGAGCCACGTCCCTCAAATCTTATTCGTTCAAGGGCGAGTAGGTGACAACTCCCCCCACATACATAAAAATAACCACCTGATCTTATCGACCTGATCAAATCATGATGTTACAATCCGATCCAACCGAAGACTTTCTATAAATTAGCCGAATCCTAGGGTTATGGTCCGATCTAACGATTGACTTTTCATAAATTGACCAAATGATGGGATTATGATATGATCCAATGGATCGGATTGTAACAGGGTTTAGGGTTTAGGGTACCACCTTGTTAACTGGGATACTTGTAAACTGCCTGTCAATCATGGTGGTTTGGGTATTCTTAGTTTGCGATGGACCAACCTGGCGCTGCTTGGAAAATGGTTTTGGAGAGCGGGGAGGATGGAAGAAAGGGATAGCCTTTGGCGATTGATGCTGATCGAGAAATACGGGGAATCTTTTGGGAGTTGGGGGATCTATTCCACGGCCCACAGGGGCAAATCAGCTTGGTGGAGAGGTCTTTGTAGCACGTGGGAGTATTATGCTAAAGGACTGCGGTTTAGTTGGGGGTGTGGTACCCATATTCGGTTTTGGGATGATGTATGGTTGGATAGTACACCACTTAAGATCTTTTTTCCCGATATCTATGCCATTTCTGTAAATCCGGGTGGGAGGATTGACAAATTTGTCTCACTCAAGGGGGTACTGTGTGGGAGGTTGCTACCAGAAGGTTACTGAGGGACAGTGAGATGATGGAGTTCTCCAATCTGATGCAGAGGTTATATGGGATGCAACAGATTTCACAAGGGTATGATCAGAGAATTTGGGACCCGAGCAAAGATGGAAATTTTAGTGTCAAAAGTTTGTAAAAGTTGTTGTCGTGTCGCCCGCTCATCAGCTTCGAAGGAAAAAGGCTGTGGAAAGAATCTCTACCACTGAAGAGTAAGTTTTTTAGGTGGACATTGTATAAGGATAGAATCTTAACGAGGGATCAGCTCATTCGTAGGGGGAAGGATATTCCGAGTGGTTGTGTGATGTGTCTCGACAGGGAGGAGACCACTGCGCACCTCTTTTTACATTGTCAAGTGGCTCATGAGATTTGGTGTGTTGTCATTAAATCTTTCGGCCTGAACTGGGTGATGTCGGCTATGCCTTATCTACACTTGCTGAGCTGTTGGTATGCTGTGAAGGTTGAGGGCAAGAGACGGGAGTACTGGCGGGCTGCCGTGTTCACCGTTTTTTGGGGTTTATGGCGGGAAAGGAATTTAAGGATATTCGATAACAAAAGTAGGCCAATAGGGATGATCATAAAATCGATCACGAAGCTGGTGTGGTGTTGGGTGGCTAGAGGCGGAGATGGTTTTGGTCATGCCTCTTATGGCTGGGATCCGGGTTAAGGTCGCCAAATCCGTGTGTTGTGTTGTGGGTTCGTCTTTTGTTTCCTCTCTTCTTTTGAGTTTATTTTCGACTGCTTTTTGGTCGTTGTTGTATTGGTTTTTCAGGGTCTTGCTGCGTATCAATATATTTCATTACTGATAAAAAAAATGACATGATCCAATGGTTAAATGTTATAGATTGACCAAATCATAAGATTATGGTCCAATACAAAGGTTGATTCATCATGGATTAACTAATTCATAAGATTATGGTTCAATCTAACGGTGGAATTGTCACAGAATGGCCAAATCATAAGATTGTGGCTCAATTCAATGATGGATCTATCGTATATCGACAAATTTATGAGATATTGGTTCAATTTGATGGTACAAATCCAAAACAAAACCCATAATCACCGAATTCTAAAAAATTCGATGATATTTGACCAATGTCCATGTACTCCTAAAATTTAAATATACTAATTCTTTTGATGATCAGTCATCAAGGACATGGATCCAGCATTTGAGTTCATTTTTGAGACAAGGCATCAAGATTTTGTCATGAGGTTCATCCACACGCTTCTCGCTCCTATAGTGACCCATGCCTATCGATCAGATGGGCCCAACTTTCGAATAAGGGTGCTTTCATCCGTCGCCCTTTATTTCATATCTCCCGAGTCTATGAAGATGTTAATATATTACGCATCTACCTCGTAACCTGAAGACAAGGATGTTGATGAAGACTTAAATCTAGGATTTATTCTACTTATTTCAGATATGTAATTGTTTTATTTTTATTCAGTAGCTTTTAATCAGAGGTAGTCAATTTTTTAATGTAATTAACGGGGAATCGACTGCGATACCCGGAAGTGTAAAGTCCACCATTTTCAAAAAACCTTCTCCTAGCAAAGAGAAATTTGTTATGATTAATTTGTGATAGATTTATTTTCTATGCAAATTTGTTGTTTACAATGACTTTCCCATACCACACATTTTCTCAAATAACCGCCTAAAGCATGCAAGCACACTCTAACCACCAACTCCACTACCTCAAACAACAGCCCCACCCCCCACAAAAGAAAAATACCCCACACATGCATGTGCATGACTAAAATATTGATGAGATAATAAATAATAGTGAATAAATGATAATGATGATGGAATTAAGTAGATGCTATGAAAGACTAAATTCCCAGTAGTTGTGTCCTTTGTTATGCAACCATGGAGACACCGAACCATCTCTTAATCTAATGACCTATGGAGATGTATTAGATGGAAACAGTTCGTTAGCTTATTGGGTCCAACTCATTTGAGCCATCGAGGCAAAAAAAAAAACGCGTCTTACAAAAACTTTGTCCTTTGCTTGGTTCAGGCTTTAGATGTATCTGCAAATAGAGAACATAACTTTTAGAGATACCCCAAAGGTTTGGACAAAGGCCTTTAATTCAATTGTAGGCTTTCTGTATAAGCCTTTTTTGCATTTTTGTGATCAGCACCTTTTTGGCATTTTGGGGCTGATGAGCATCATGGATAATGCACCAAAGTTTACTGATGGTAGGCGAGAAACCTTGCCTGGTGCTCCGGGATGGGGATTGGATTTGCGGATGGTGTCGCAATATCAACTTTCGCCGTCGCTCCATTTGCCATCTTCTTGGCTGCGACGCTACCAGAGCACAAGGCAAGATTGTCGCTTCAGCGGAGAACCGTTTTTCCTTTCCGAGAGGGGTGATGCAGTCCATCCTTACTGAGTCTCAGTTACGGGATGTGCGTCTGGGATGGTCGATCGCCACCCGGCGTAACCGCATGCTGGACTCAGTCTCGCTGGCGGTTGGAGACCACGCGCCCTGTTCGTTGGAGGATCGCTGCGCGCGTGTTCGTCCGGTTCAGGGGTCCCTCTTCGATGACCAATCCGACCCCAGGCCTCTATCTTTTGAACTCTCGCACCTCCGATCGCTTGCGGCTAATCTACGTCAATTCTGGGTGGTCATCGGTGCAAACAATGACACACTTTCATTGCTATCAGTACACAGATGGGTTAATTACACATGGGGGTTTTCTGATCGTCCTAAGGTATCGCCTATTTCTTCCTCCCGGTTTCTTCTGCGATTTGGGTCAGAACTTCTGGCTGCGGGCTGCCTCAAAATGCGGATCAGCATTGGCGGGTGTCCGGTTGGTTGCGAGCAGTGGGAGCCTGCCATTGGTGGGGCTCTTCTTCAGGTCGAGAAGGAGGGGGTTTGGATACAGATTTTTGGTCTCCCGTTGCATGCTTGGTCCCCGGAGGTCTTCCTAGGGATCGGGAATTGGTGCAGTCGATTTATCTGGGTTGACCGCCGGTCCGCTGACCTCTGGGACACATCGCTTCTTTGCATCCTCGTCACTGTTGAGTCGGTCCACAAAATTCCGCGACTCCTTGATGTGGTGATCAACGGCCAGAGATGTCAACTCGTTGTTGAGATCGGACGACGGGAGCGGACGATCGGCGAGCTTCAGATGGTCGAAGCTGCTTCAGGGGTGGTCCCCTTCGGCGCTGGCCTCGTTTACCCACCAGTGGTGGAGGATCTGGCGACGTTGGACCCATTCGGACATGGAGGGGCTCCGGCGGATCGGGTGTCAGCGACGGCCTCGCATGGGTGCTCGGCCACAAATCTGTCGCACTTCCGGGGCTTTCCCGAGTCTCCGGCGGCGTTGGGCGAGGCTGCTCTCACCCTCCGAGTCACTCATTCGCTACCAGTGATGGATTCTGCAAGTTCTTCTGATGCTTTGCCGACGGATGATGTGCCGGCGAGAGATCTTGGTCCTCCGACTGCTTCCACGGTCCGGATGGCCTCGGTTGTTGAGCCTGACAGTGTTGACCTGCTTGTTCAGAGAGTTGGTGAGAACAGGGGGTTGTCGGAAGGGATGGACGACGTCTGGGATCCGATGCTTCTCGAGGTGGTCGGTCCTCTTCGGAGCTCTGCAATTTCTGGGGACAAATAGAAGGTTAGAGTTTATATTAGAAGGAGAAGACGCTGGGGGGGACGTCGGGGACTGTGTACCGCTCGGGTCTCGACACGTGGCCAGGTTTTGGAAGCCTTTAGAGGGTCGTCGGATGGTCGGGGTTTGGTTGACTGCAGGTCTGGGTGTTGGAGGGGATTTTTACACGTTCAGGGGGGGGGATGCCACGTGGCGGGCTGAGGTGGGCCTACTCATCGACTTCTAGGGGGGACACGTGGTTCGTTTCTGGAGGCCGCGACCATCGGGTCTTAAAGGGTGCTGAGTACCAACTTGGGGAAACCCCTTGTGGGTTGGGGGGGGGGGTTAACGGATCGGGCTCTTCGAGCGGGCCCACTCAGAATTCCGACGGGTCAGGACCTCTTGACGTTCCTTTCTGGGGTGGATCGACCCGGAGGCCCAGATCGGCTCCCAATATTTCGATGAGGCGACCCGTCTTTCCTTTTCTGAGTTTAGGACGGGGATGAGGGGAACGAGCTGCGAGAGGGAGACTGAGGTCTTCTGTGGGTGCGCCACTGCCAGAGATGCCGACTTGGGACTAGGAGGTGTCGCCGATTTGGAACATGCCGACGTGGGACCAGATACTCACCGCATGCGGAAAGTCGCCAGATCTTTGAGACGAGCGGCTTGATTGTCGAGGAACAGATCTGATTATTATGTTCAGACTCAGACTCCATTCAGGTTGTATATGCCCAGGAGGCCGACATGCTGCGAGAAATAGATCGGCTAATTGATGTGGGGCGGAATCTTGGGATGTCATTTAAGGGATCTCAGGGTGATTTGCGAGAAGTATTCAGATCGGTTATCACAGTCGAGAATACCATGCAAGCGGGCGCTTAGGGCTGAGGAACCGCGCTGCGTTGGGACATGTCGAGATGGAAGGTGGGGGGATGTAACTGTCTCCTTCTGATCGGGCGGGCAATATATTGTTTACGATATGAGGATCTTATCGTGGAATGTAAGAGGGATTTGTGATCGGCAGCAGCGGGCGGGGACTAAACAGGTCATTGCAGGTTTTAAGCCTGCTATAGTCACCCTCCAAGAAACCAAGTGGGGTACCTGTGACAGGAGGAAGGTTGCTTCGGTGTTGGGGGGGACCTCTTGGGAATGGGTTGGAGTCGACTCAGTTGGTGCGTCTAGCGGAATTCTGGTGGCCTGGTCGACGGTTCTGTTTGAAAAGGTGGATCAGGAAATCGGTTGTTACTCGGCTTCAGTTGTGCTCCGAGACAAGGTACATGGGAAACTATGGAGTTTTGCGGGGATTTACGGTCCCGTGGGAGACCGGGAGAGGGAAGATTTCTGGCTTGAACTACATGCGGTGGCTGCTCGCTGGGATTTCCCTCTCTGTCTGGTTGGGAACTTCAATGCCATTCGGTGGGACTCTGAAAAGCAGGGCGGGCCGGCCAATCAAGGGGTTATCAGGGATTTCAACTCCTTCATCGCGGACTGGGCATTATACGATATTCCACTTGTGGGGGCGCAATTCACGTGGTCGAGTATGCAGGACTCGTCGTCTCTTAGCAGGTTGGACCGATTCCTGTGCACCACGGAGTGGCTCGACATTTTCCCTGGGGCCCGACTAGATGCTTTTACTCGGGCTATCTCGGACCATCGGCCTATTGGGCTCTCTTGCGATCCACGCGGAAAGGGCCCTTCCCCCTTTCGGTTCGAGAACATGTGGTTAAGGGATGAGGCATTCCGGCAGAAGATTCGGGGCTGGTGGGCTGAACATTTGCTCAACGGGACAGCTGCCTTCAGGTTCCTTTCCAAGCTCCGGTGGCTAAAGGATAGAATCAAGAGCTGGAACCGAGATGAGTACGGCAAGGTGCAAGTTAGGAAGGAGAATCTACTCTCTAAGCTGAGGGGGCTTGACAATTTGGAGGAAACCAGAAATTTGTCGGAAGAGGAAAGGGAGCTCAGATTGTAGGCTAAGATGGAGTTCAGAGAGGTATGTAGGGCTGAGGAAGTGTTTTGGATGCAGAAGGCGAAGGTTCGATGGTTCAAAGAGGGAGATGCCAACACAAAGTTTTTTCATGCGGTCGCTAATGCTCGTAATAAGACGAAGTACCTGGGGAGCATTACGATGGATGGGATCACCTACACGGGACACGATCAGGTGCGAGACAGTATTGTTGGGTTCTCTGACGATTGTACGAGGGCGGCCTTCCAAGGCCGGTCCAGATGAGTTATTCTTTCTGCTCTACCGAGAGGAGGTTAGTAGAGGATGGAGAATGCATTTACTGGAGGTGAAGTTTGGACCACGATCAGTTAATGACGAAACAAGCCTACCATGGAATTTTTTCGTGCTTTCTGAGAGGTCATTAAGACGGATCTGATGGGGGTCTTCCATGAGTTCCACTCTACTGGTTATGTCAGGAGAGCCTTAAACTCCACATTTATCACCCTCATTCCTAAGAAGCCGGGGGCTGAGGACATCTCCGACTACCGACCTATCAGCCTGACTAATTGCCTCTATAAGATAATATCAAGGGTGCTAGCCAACAGATTGAAAGGGGTGATGGGTTATATTATTTCTGAGCGTCAGGAGGCTTTCGTCTGTGGTAGACAGCTAACGGATTTAGTGGCGGTGGCCAATGAGACTGTTCACTCGGCATTCGCTCATCGTAGACCGGCGGTGGTTTGGAAAATAGTTATGGAGAAGGCTTATGACCGGGTCAGCTGGGCGAATTTGGATTACATGCTAAACCGGATGGGTTTTGGGTCTACTTGGAGGAAATGGATGTGTGGGTGCTATTCCTCTCCGTGGTTCTCGGTTATGGTGAACGGCTCGGTAGCTGGGTATTTTAAGAGCTCCAAGGGCCTCAGGCAGGGGGATCCTCTTTCCCCCTTTCTGTTCAACCTGGTTGGGGAGGGCTTGTCCGGGTTGATCGAGCGGGCTAAGGACTTGGGCAGTCTTTCTGGGATCCAGGTTGGTGAGCGGGGCAGAGCCATCACACACTTGCAGTATGCGGATGACACGATTTTATTTGGGATGACTAATATGACTGAGCTCCGCACTATGGCTGATGTGCTTTCGGTGTACGAGGACGTGACGGGACAACGAATCAATCTCTCTAAATCTACTGTCTCTGGTATTGGAACGGATGACGATTCCTTGAGTCTTCTCGCAGCGGAGGTGGGTTGTGGTACCGAGAGGCTGCCAATCCGATATCTGGGATTGCCGCTTGGGATTAGGAAGCCTTCGAGTCGCGACTGGTTGCCGGTAGTGCAAAGGTTTGAACAAAGATTGTCTTCCTGGAAAGGGAGGTTTCTGAGTAGTGGAGGGAGATTGATATTGGTCAAAGCGGTGCTAGCGTCGACCCCGATCTTCTTCATGTCTATGTTCAGATGTCCCGCCAAGATTCTTGACCGGCTGGAACGCATCCAAAGGGCATTTCTTTGGGAAGGGGCAGCTTTAAATAGGCGCTATCATCTGGTCAACTGGGATACTTGCCACTTGCCGATTGCTTGCGGAGGGTTGGGGATTCGAAATTTAAAAAGAACCAACCTGGCGTTGCTTGGTAAATGGATCTGGAGAATGGGGATAGAGGAGGAAAGGGGAAGCCTTTGGTGGCAGGTACTCAGCGAGAAGTATGGCCCTTCCTAGGGAAACTGGGGGATTGAGCTCTCTTCCCACAAGAGCACTTCGCGATGGTGGAGAGAGATTTCTCGTGTTTGGGAGATCATAGCGAAAGGGGTTCGTTATAGCTGGGGATGTGGCTCCCGAATCCGGTTATGGGAGGATCGTTGGTTGGAGGGTGGGCTGCTTAAAGATATTTATCCGGATATTTATGCCTTATCTTTGAACCTGGGGGGCAGGGTTGATCAGTTTGTGTTGACCATTGGTGGGAGAACTGTCTGGGACGTTGCCACCAGAAGGCGCCTTAGAGATTGCGAGGTGGGGTGTTATTTGGATCTATTGAGTACGTTGTACGAGACTCAGCAAAACAGGGCGCAGGTGGACCGGAGGTTTTAGGCCCTGAACCGAGATGGGAAGTTCAACGTCAAATCTCCATACCAATGGATGTCGCGCCGCCCGCTTATCAGGTTTGAGGGTAGCTAGATGTGGAAAGAGCCTATTCCGCTCAAGATCCGCTTCTTTGTTTGGGCGTTGTGCAAGGACAGAATCCTTACAAGGGATCAGCTGCATCGGCGGGGGAAGGATGTCCCGAACTCGTGTGTTATGTGTTCTGATGGGGAGGAATCTGCGTCTCACCTTTTCATTCATTGTCGCATGGCCTATGAGGTGTGGGGAGCCATTCTGAAAGACTTTGGTATTTCTTGGTCTATCATGCCTTATACTTACTGCTTTGTGAAGTTGGTGGGGGACGGTCAGCTTGCTTGGAGGGCGTCAATGTTTTCCGCTATGTGGTGCCTATGGCGCGAGAGAAACCTCCGAATTTTTGAAGAGGTATCTAAACCAGTCGGTATGGTCATCAGGTCCGTTGCAGAGCTGGTTAGTTTTTGGGTTGGGCGGGGAAGAGATGGGGACAGCTGCTTCAATTTTCTATGGGATCCGGGTTAAGGGGCTCCCGGTCTGTTTGTGGATCTCCCTTTTATTTTCTGTACTTTCCTTTTCGATTTCCTTTTCTTTTGGCTGTATGTCGTGATTGTATTGGGTTTCAGCACCTTGCTGGTTATTAATACAACTCTCATTATTGATAAAAAAAAAAAAGCATCATGGATGTTGGAATAATATTGCCTCAATTGAGAAAATCAAGAGAGACTTGTTGACTAGGATAAAGGTTCCCATTTTGTCAGGTTTAAAACATTTGAGTACCCTGAATGTGATTAGTGGATTAATAATTACAAGTAGTGTTAGTGGAGGTTGATAACAAGGATCAAAATTTCGGGTTTCATTTCGGTTTCGGAGGGGACCGAAACCAAAATTTCGGCCGAAAATATGATCCCCATACAAAATAGACCGAAATTTCAGTCCAAAATTTCGGTTTCGGTGGGGACCAAAACCGATAATTTCGGCCTAAATTTTGATCCTTGGTTGATAAAGTAGAGGAGTTTCAGGAACTTTCAAAGGGTTAGCATGTGCATCAAGGGGCCAACTAGACCACCGACCGTAAGCCAAAAAGAGAATAAGAAGATAGTTTCGCGTTGTTGGGAGAATTTTGGAAGTCACCCACTTATTTTTAGTTTGAAAAGCATCCTCTCCTTCCTTAGCTTAGACCAGCCACGATGACGTTGGCGACGACGTCAATGATGATGGTGACAAGTTCTTCCTTAGCTTCGGCAAGTCGCGGGACGTCGACGTCGTTGCGACTCGCCATAGTTGAAGAAGGTGGAGATAGGGTTTCAGTTGAGGAGGAAGAAGAAAAAGAAGGTTGGGGTGCTGGTTTAGGGTTTTGAAGAAGTTTCTGGTCGGTTTCAGGTGGGTTTCAAGAGGGTTTGTGATTTAGGGTTTCAGTTGAGGAAGGAGAGGGTTTCAACAATACGATTTAGGGTTCAAGAGGTTTCTGGTTTTTGGAGGTGAGGAAGAAGAGATGCTTTGTGGGTGCCACCCTTATCCATTGGGGTGTATTTTTTCTTTGAACCCTTGACAAAAATAAACCTCTTTTTTTGCTCCCACATGTGTACATAGATGCTTTTCAAGATTCCTTAGGTGCATTTAAAGGTACTCTTTGATAAATTGCTAGCACATTCAAAATTATTAGGTTATCACCCAAATGCGCACATGCACACACCTCCCTGCACGCACGTGCAGACACACACCATACACAATCTGAATTCAAATATTTCATATCAAACCTGAAGAACCAACGCCCAATTGTAATATGCGTCATGATCTTCTGGATTCGCCTCGATTGCACTAGCATACCTATGGAAGCAACAAATGGATTGTGCACAAATATATGAGAAACCAGTATGAAGCATTATATCAACACAAGTGTTTCATTAAATTTTTCTATTAGAGATATTGACAATGTTCTCATCCCTAAAAACACAGAAACTGAAGTAAAGTAAGCATTGGATAAACTTAACAAATTTATGGCAACATGTTACATAGGCAAATGCAGGACAATTTATTAGCAAAACTAATGAATGTTCCTTCCTCGCACTGTAAATAAGAACAATGTATCTTCCAAAGCCAAATATCGGACTAAATACTCAGCATTTTCCCTTATATCCATATCTAAAATGGTTCATGAACAAATATAAAGTCTACATAAAGGATAGTTAAAGCGCACTGAGACTCAAAGCAAGAAAATGGGAAAATAAGAGAAAATTACCCAAGCATATAGGTAAAATAAGAGACAAAACAATTAAGAAAATATGGCACTCAACCATAATGATCTCTAACCTTCTTCAGATTTTATGCGAACATTCTCAACATCACGGCATACAAAATGTGCAACAGAAAAATGGGTTGATCCTTAACCCTCTTCTGATTTTATGCAAGTGTTTTAAATAGCGTTTGAGGCGTAGGCCTCGAAGCGTAGCGTAAGCTTTTGGCCTCTAGGCATAGCCTTGAGGTTTAATTGTGTAAAGGTAAGTGAGGCGTAATGAAGCGTAGGTGCGTAGCAAGGAGCAATGAGGCTTGCGACAATCTTGTATTATTTTTTTTATTTTTCACTACTTTATCCTCTTTTTTCTTACAAGTTTACCCTTTTAAAAGATTATTAGGGGGATGAAATAGAGGAGGATGACCGATGACCTCTCTTAACATTTGATGACTTACAATGGTCCTAATTATTATTTGTTAATGAGAATGGAAACGATCAATGAGTGGTTAAACTTTAATTTGTATTGTGATTATTTTTTTAGTAATTAGACTTATATATTGCAAACAATTGCAATTTTGCACATGTTTTGATTTTGAACCCTTCTTTTATCAATTGTAAATGGTTGTGTACTTATACCTCTCATTGTCATTTGTTCCTTGAATATTCATTGGTTTATATCTCTCAAGCACGAAAACAACAATAATGAGACATAAAGTGGAAGGGAAAAAAGTAAAGAGGCACAATGGGAGTATGATACAACAAAGGCGTATGGCGACCTAAATACAAAATTTTCCATGATATGGCGAGTGCCCATAAGAGAGCAAACAACATTCAACATTTAATGGTGGATAGCGAAAAAGTTGGAAGTATGATGGAGATTGAAAAACAGAACTGAACTCTATGGGAAGTTGTTCAAAAAGGAAGGCGTGTTTCGGCCAAGAATAGATAGGATTGAGTTTGCCAAAATTCAAAGGGAGGCGAAAGAAGGATTGGAATCAAAGTTTGAGGAGGAAGCAATTAGAAGGGAGGTTTTGGAGACAATTTTGATCGTGCCCCTGATCTTGATGGATTCACATTGCAATTTTACAAGCATTTTTAGGAGGCATTGGAAGTGGAGATCATGGATATCTTTTGAGGAATTTTATAGAAAACTGAAGGTGGGAAAGTGCATTAACTCAACAAATTTGACTATAACCCCAACAATAAGAGGCACTGAAAGGATTGAGGATTTTAGGCTGATAAATCTATTGGCAAGTGTGTACAAAATCATCACGACAATGTTGGCTAATCATCTCCAGCCTCTATCATCTCTCATTATCAAAGTACCTTTGTGGATGGTCATCAAATATTGAATTGTGTGGTGATCATGCACAAATATACTGAAAGCAAACACAAGGCGAAATTGACGGAGATTATCTGCAAACTCAACATGGAAAAGGCATATGACAGAGTTGAGAGGGAATTTTTAGACTTCATGATGCAGAAATTTGGGCTTGGGCAAATGTTCAGAAAATGGATTTAAGGGATGTATTTCCTCGGAATCGTTCTCAGTCCTGATTAAAGAGGCTCGTAAGGGTTTCTTTAGGAGCTCTTGAGGATTACGACAAGATCCATTTCCCATTTTCTATTCTATCTAGTTGGTGAGGCGCTTCGAAAATTAATGAGTAGGGCGATTATGAAGAGATGATCAAAGGTTTTGAGTTTATACGAAATGGCTTTCGGTGACGCATATACAATATGTGGATGATTCAATCATCTTCTGTGGTGCGGCAGAGGAAGAGATTCGAAATGTTAAGGCTTTGATTAGGTGTTACGAAGCAATCACAGGTCAAAGAATGAGTTTAAAGAACACTATAGCGTTTTGGGTCAAGTTGGAGGGTAATGAGGTGAGGGGTTTGGTCGAGCTCTTAGGGTGCGAATGGGGAAAGCTCCCATCCACTTTTGGGGGATTACCACTGTGCATCAGGAAACCGAGAGTGAATCAATGGGATCATGTTGTTAAAAGAATTGACAAAATATTGTTCATGGAAAGGGCTTTGTTATTGAATGGGGGGAGAGTCGCGTTGATTAAGGTCACTTTATCAAACCTCCCCATCTATGCTTTGTCGATGTTTAAGTGCCTACCCACAATGGTGAAAAGAACAAGAGGAAATTCAACGGTAGCCACGGGACTAAAGAGAAGGTGCATTGGTGAACTGGGACGTAGCAAGATTTCCCATAGAGGATGGAGGCTTGGTGATCAAATCGCTTGAATGGATGAATATGGCATTGATAGGTAAGTGACTTTGGAGGTGAGAATGAGGAAGTTGTGTTATAAATAGATGGTTTAGAGGAAAACTATGGTAGACTGTCATGGTGGAATATTAGGGAACCAAGAGGTAGACAGCAATAGGGGTGGTGGAGGGGCGTGCAAAGGGCTTGGAAGCAGTTTGAAGTGTATTAGTTTTAGTGTGGGGTCGGGTCATAGAATACGTTTTTGGCTAAACAGGTGTGGTGAAGGAGAGCCTTTAGGATTGAGGTTCAATGTGACTTATAAAGTGGCCAGATGAAGTGCGATTATGGGGGATTTTTGGGATAGGTCAGAGAATGGCATTGGGCAAAAAAGAAAAGGCTCCGAAGGAACTTGAAGGACAAGGAGATCATGGAATTTGAGGCTCTGATTGATGTGATAAATAATAGAGCCATTAGGGGAAAATTGTGATAGAAGGGTGTGGGATTTAGAGAAGAAAGGGGCATCTACGGTTAAATCCTGTCACAAGCAGTTAAGTAGAAGACCTTTGGTGGATCAACCTTGGACAAGGATGAGGAAATGCAAGGGGCCCTACAAAGTTAAGATTTTCACATGGGAGATGGTATGAGGTAGAGTATTAACATGTGTTAATATTTGTTCAACTACGGAAGAGACACATGGACGTCGCAGTGGAGTGTAAGTTTTATGGTATGGAAGAGAAGTAAGTAGAGCCATGTATCAAAAATCGGCCGATACCGATACATATTGCTGATACGTATCAGTTTCTCGGCAAACCGATACGTATCAGCGCAAATACGTATCGGTATCCCAACGCGGTATCGGTATCGGTATCGGCCGATACGGGGCTCGTATCGACGGCTACAAATCCGGCATTGGCCGATACCTATATTTTCTTTTTCTTTTTTTTTTTTTTAAAAATTGGCCGATACGTATCGGCAGAGTCGTATCGGTCCTCCAAGGACCGATACCCAAGTCCGATACTAATTTTGTTACCTTGAGTGGAGCACCTATTTTTAAGATGTGAGTTTGTGAGCCGAGTTTGGAATAGCTTTAAAGCCTGGTTTGGGATTAGCCATTGTTTGAGTTAATCATGCGCCAGGTAGTTAAGGAGGTGTGACGAGGTCATGGCGAAGAGGTTCGCTACGCCATGGCGAGGCCATTTATTAATTTTTAAAATTCTTTATAATTTTTATATTTATTAATCATTAATAATAGTTTTTTTATTCTTAATATCTTTTATAGAGGACGAAAAAAATTCAACTACTTAGACATCAGGCAGAAACAAATATCAAAAAATACAAGTCAAACATTAATTATCAAATATGGAATATCAATAAATTCAAACATTAACTATCAAATATTTTTTGTATCAATGCAATGTGAAAAACTCTTAGAAGTTATAACTTATAAAGTTAAGAGTTATAACGTATAATTTATAAGCAAAAAGTATTATAAGTTATAAATTATAGCTAGCTATATTACAAGATTGCCACCCTTTCAACTCGTTATGTATATATACTTAGTTTCCAAATAGCGCTTATGGCAACTCCATTGCGTCGCTATTTGCAGAGTTTCGCCATTTACCTCCATATGGTGATTTCCCTCGCCATTCACCATGGCGATGCCAAGGAAAAGCCATGGTGTCGCCTTGATAGCCATGATCATGTGCTTTGGTACTGGCTGGTTGGCCCAGAGGGGCTTTTGTGGGAAACGTGGCCATTATCTGGAAGGCACTCCAAATAGCTATCTTATGGGAATATGGAAGGAGCACAGGAGATGGATTTTAAAATGAAATTTCACAATCAATTTGTCTCTGATGCTACAATGGAGGACCTTTACTAGTGGTGTCTTTCATTGTCTTCTTGCTCAGCTGCATCGGTAACTAAGATCCTGTTGGAATGGGAGCAACTTAGGCCATCGTAGGATTTCCTTGCTCTTGTTTAATTTTATGGCGGTGTTTTTTCTTATTCTCGACCCCTGCATGAGTTGATCCCTAGTTGTAGGAATCTTCTACTTAGTGGGCCGCTCTCGCTTCGAATTCTCGCTCCCACTCCCGCTTCTAATCATAAAATAGTGTAATTTCAAGTTTTTGATGAAGCTCCCTCTCGCAACCTACTACATGCTTCATACCGCTTCCGGTAACTAAGGGCTGATCTATGCACTTGTCCTTTCTTTTTTATTGTTGTATTTTATGTATTTTGTTTCCTTTTCCTTCGCTTAGCTCCTTGCTTCACTGCTTTTGATCCGTTGTACTTATCGTAATTTTGATGGAATATAGCTATAATTTGATCGCAAAACAAATGCAGAAAAGGTGGATAAAATGACAAGAGTGTGTTACAGTGAAGATGGATTATCGTAGGAATGACAACAAGGGTGGCGGGGACGCCGACATTATGGATACCAGATTCGAGCCACATTGGGTTTATCGGCGGAAGAAGAAACGTAGAAGGCATGAAACATCGAACATCGACTGAGGGAAGGATTTGAGCAGTTGAAGAACCACAGAAGAGGGCCAAGGAGAGCCAAAGTCTAACTCTGGTCGCCCAGGCAATAAAAGGGTTGCCCAAGCGACCAGGTTCTGGCCCCAAGTCACTTGTTGGTCACCCAAGCGACCAACCCCTTTATCTTTTCAAGTTGGGTTCTCGCTCGGGTGAGAACCACTTAATTTCTCGCCCGAGCAAGATGGTCATCTCGAGAATTTAAGTCACTTTAAGTGACTTCACGTCACGAGTTTTGTCCTTTAGAGTCTCTTTCTTCTTTTGGGATTATTCCTTTACATATGTAATTTCTACTTTGGGTATTGTGGTACTTAGCCATTTTCGGGGTTTTCTCCTTTTGAGACTTACTATATAAGGTCCTTATGTAATCCAAATTGGGTATTGCTTATGAATGAATGAAAATGCTTTGCATTGAGCTTGAGATGAGCTTGTGAAGAGTGATTCTTCTTTTCCCATGTGAGTTTGGTGAAAGGCCAAGGGTGAGATGCCCATTTAAGTTCTTGATCTTCTCCTTACTTCTTTTTCCTATTTTGTTTGTTATTTTCTTGCTTTTATTACATCCATTTGAATATCAAAAAACCCCAAAATCTTAAATCTAGAGTTATCATGATGTCCATCTTTGTGAGTTGATTCTTTTCGATATTAATGCAGAATTGAAGCCTACACGCCGAGATCGTGGTCGGATAAAGAGGAGACATCAAAAGAGAAAGTGGACCCGCGAATGGGTTTTAAATGGGGTTTTTTAAATGCCCTTCAAAGAACCACCTATGGTCTACCGGAGGTGAAGGAAGTGTGCGAAAACAACCCAAACGGCTCCAAAATGAAGAATGAAAGTGTTATGAAAAATTAAGGCAAGGACATCCATGCCCATGGGCGTCCATAATATTCGGATGGACATCCGTGATTTAGACAACGTTTTGTTTTGTGGAGGATGGACGTCCGTGACTTTCATACGGACATCCGTGAGTTGCGTCCACAAGTTAGTGGTCTTAGTTATTTTCTTATTTTGAATTTATAGAACTGTTTTGTGCACAACAGATGTCCGTGAATATAGGACGGATATCTATGAGCACAGTACGGACGTCCGTGAGTTAGTTGCTTTCTTATTTCGAATGTATGATTAGTTAAGGTTGTTTGCCTATAAAAGGGTATTGTAAAGACAATTTGAGGGGTTAATAGTTATTGAATATTGCTTTCGCAAATTGGGAGTTTCTATCAAAATTTTCTTCAAGAGTGCGATTCTCTCAAAACTTAGAAGAGCGATTTTTCTTTTTACGTGTGGTTTGGTGTGAGGCCAACTATCTCCTTGGTGTAAAGCCTTGGTACTTCTATCACTTTTCTATTTTGTCTTTTGATTATTGTCAGGTAATTTATCTAGTTTATTTCTTCTATTGAAAACCCATAAAACCAAAATATCTTTTCCTTTTTATATCATTGCTGAGATTTTGTTTCTAAATTCTTAACCCTAATTTGTTGATTCCCTTTGAACAAATGAATCCCTTTGGGCCTGGAATTATTCAAATCCTAGTAAGGAGTCGAGAGACAACATCGAGATTATCGCTTGGTGCCCTAACCTAGATCGAAACTAGAGTTTATTTTAGACCTATTTTCTAGATCGGGAAGTTCAAATGTTAACGGACGCTAAATCGAGTCAATTGAATTGCCCTAATAAAGTTCTTAAATATTTTATGTGTTTTCCGCTGCTCAATTAAATTTCAAATTGATTTTAAAATTGCACCCTAAGGTTTTAGCATTTTGATACCAATTTGATGTAGGAAAAGTCGCATGCTAACCCTAAAATAGCGTAAATCACGCACAATAGGGGTTAGAGTTCTCGCTCGTCAATTAAAACAAAAATAAAAAAGGAGAATAGGGATAGAAGTAGATCCAAGGAATCACTCCAAGGAAGAAAAGTTTGTCTCACACCAAACCGCACGCGAAAGAAGAATCACTCTTCTAATGAAAACTCATCTCAAGTTTTCTAAATTCGTACAAAGCAAAACTCATAAATTTTAATCATCCATTAACTATCTAAAATTGTCTTTACAATCCCCTTTTATAGGCAAACAACTCTAACTAATCAATAAGCATACATTTGAAATAAGAAAGCAACTAACTCACGAACGTTCGTCCTATATTCACAGACGCCCGTCCCGTATTCACGGACATCCATCATGCACAAAACAGTTCCATAAATTCAAAATAAGAAAACAACTAAAACCGCTAACTTGCAGACACAACTCACGGATGTCCGTCTAAAAGTCACGGACGTCTGTCCTTCACAAAACAGAACAGTGTCTAAATTACGGATGTCCGTCCGAATGTCACGGACGTCCTTAGGCGTGGATGTCTTTGCCTTAAATTTCATAACACCTTCATTCTTCATTTTGGAGCCGTTTGGGATGTTTCGCACGCTTCCTTCGCCTCCGATAGACTATAAGCGGTTCTTTGAATTGAATGTCCCCCATCAATTTTAACAGGCCTTTTAAAAACTCATTTGTGGGTCTTTCGATGTCTCCTCTTTATCTGGCCACAATCTCAGCGTTTAGGCTTCAATTTCGCATCAGATACCCAACGATCCACAATCATTGTTGGGATCGATATCGATCCAATTGTGCCGATTGATCGTTCCCTTCAAAGCCCTAACGAGGAGATACGAGAATTCGCATCAATCAACGAGCGAGCACCCCAACTTAGAGGATGCTAGAGTTCTATCTCTAAGATCTCACCTTCCAAAATTCTAAATGGATATTGCGCGTCAAATTGAACCCTAGCTGAACCAAGCATGATCACTTAAGCGGAAATCCACGAAACCCTAAGGTATCGCTTTACTTTGTGATCAACTGCTCAATTAATTAGTTTAATTTCGGCAATTCTCATTTCATATTCATTTTAGGGTCATTGTCCCACGTCAGTTTTGGTATCAGAGCCTTAGGTGCTAGGTTAGGGCATTTTGTTTGTTCATTTGTGCGCTCATCTTGTGTTTGTTAAAATTACTCAATTACTTTTGGTTCATAGTTGCATGTTCATCTTAGATCCCTTATTTAGTGTGTCGTGATCACCATGGATACGAGTGAGGTTGCAGATGCTCTTAGAAGCATCCAAGTCACGATAGTCGCACTGAATGAAAGGATGAATGTCATGGAGCAAACCCAGATGACCTTAGGTGCCTCCAATGAGCGACTACATAACCGATTAGATCGTTTGGAAGGAGTTGATGAGCACCATGGCCTACACCATGAGCGTGATGGTCCTCGCTTTGAGGGTGATGGTCGGCATGATAATCGGAATCGGAACCGTAGGAAAGTAGTTCATCACTTGGATGACTACGATCCGGATGACAAAGTCCTCAAAAATGTTTGAGTTGAGTTTCTGACCTTTGACGGAAGAATGGACCTAAAGTCTTCCTCGATTGGGTCTCCGATATGGATCACCATTTTGAGTGGTATAGCATGAGCGATGAGCGATGTGATAGACTCATCAAGATGAAGTTCATCGTTCAAATTAGGCTCTTTTGGACCAACGTCGAGCGCATGAGGGCGAATGTGGGTTGTTCTCCCATTACCAATTGGGAGAACATGAAAGAGCGGCTTACGGAGAAGTACGTTCCTTTATCATACTACCACAGACTTCTTGATCACTGGCAAAATTTACGCCAAGGTAGTATGCCCGTAACCGAGTACATAGGCAAATTTGAAGACTTCATGATGAGAGCCAATGTATAGGAATATCCTCAAGTGACTCTCTAGGTTCTACACCAGATAGCGCCTTGAGTTGCAAAAGGAGTTGGTGTCTCACTCCGTTGACACTTTTGAGAAGTGTTACACCGTTGTGCAAGACCCTGAACGATACTTGAAAATGACGGTGATGAGACGATTTGAGCCAAACACCGGAAGCCATAGAGCCGGAGATGTGAGGTTTAGTGCCAGAAACCCCACCACCCAAGCCTACACAACCCACTACTATGAATGTGAGGCTTGATAAAGGTAAAGGTATGATTGGAGAATGCTCAAAGGTGTGCTATAAGTGTCATGGGTTTGGCCACTATGCCACCCAATGCCCCACCCCAAAGAAATCTCTTGGTTGAAGGAGAGATTGAAGAGGAAGGGGATGTTGAGGAGGAAATCTATGAGTCGGATGTCACATCTAGTGATGAGCAGGGCGATGATGGTGGTCGTGCTCTAGTGCGCACCTAGGAGAATTTGGTGGTGAGGTGTGCCCTTGCACAACATCAATGAGATGAGAAGGATGATTAGCGTAGAGATAATATTTTCTACACTTATGCCAAATGCAGCGAGAAAAGTTGCAAGGTCATCGTGGATAGCTGGAGTTGCACCGATGTAGTGTCAACACACACCATCACCCACTTAGGGCTTACACCCAACGCCCATCTGAGACTGTACAAAGTCGCATGGGTCGACTCTTCCTCTATTCCCTAGTCCCAAAGGTGTCGCATGCCGATATAATTAACCTCGTATTCGGACACCTTGTGGGGCAATGTGGTGCAGATGGATGTGGGTCACATCATCTTGGGTAGGCCTTGATTCTATGACATGGACGTGATCCTCATTTGACGGTCTAATGTGCGCACGTTCATACATGAGGGCAAGAAGATCAAATTCAACCCTTTGCCTCCTAAAGCACCATCGGACAAGAGAGTTGAAAAGAAAGGCAGTCAATCTAAGACCATCAATATTGTGAGCCCTTCGAAGTTTGATAAAGCTTCTTTGGATGAGAACGTGGTGTATGTTGTCATCACCGTCGAGCGTGCTCTCGAGTCAATAGGCCAACACCCTAAGGTGGAGCCGGTGTTGAAAGAATTTGTGGATGTCTTCCTGGAAGACTTGCCCGATTCGCCCCTCCGATGCGTGATATTCAACAAGGAATAGACTTAGTTCTCGGATCAACTCTACCAAACTTACCACATTATAGGATGAATCCGATTGAACAAGCCGAGTTAACGGCAAGTTGATGAGCTCCTTCGGAAGGGGTTTATCCAAGAGAGTTTGAGCCCTTGTGTCGTACCCGCACTACTCACACCTAAGAAAAATGGATACTGGAGAATGTGTGTGGAGAGTCGGGCAATCAACAAAATTATGGTCAAGTATTAGTTTCCCATACCAAGGCTCAATGCTATGTTGGATATGATAGTTGGTGTCACTATCTTCTCTAAGATAGATCTTAAGAGTAACTACCATCAAGTCCGAATTCACCTTGGTGATGAGTAGAAAACTGCATTCAAGACCAAAGATGGTCTTTACGAGTTGATGGTCATGCCATTTGAGCTTTCTAATGCCCCGACCACCTTCATGAGGCTCATGACCCAAGCGTTGCGGCCATTTTTAGGCAACATCTTGATCTATAACCACAACAAGGAGCAACCCTTGATCCACCTAAGGTTGGTTTGTAAAACCTTAAGGGGAGAGAAATTGTATGCAAATCTCAAGAAGCGCACATTCATGCAACATTCCGTTATCTTCTTGGGGTTCGTTGTCTCGGCGGACGGGATGGTTGCGGACCTGAAAAAGGTTAAATCTATTGTGGAATGGCCCGAGATTAAAAATATTCATGATGTCCGCAGCTTCCATAGATTGGCCACATTTTACCATCGCTTTATCTGAGGCTTTAGCACCATCATGACTCCCATCACCGATTGTATGAGAAAAGGTGAGCTTCAATGGAGCAAAGCCGCGACAAGGGTCTTTGCCGAGATAAAGGAGAAAATGGCTAGTGCACCCGTCATGCGCCTACATGACTTTTCTAAACTCTTTGAAGTTGCATGTGATGCATCAGGTGTAGGGATAGGGAGAGTGCTTAGTCAAGAAGGTCACCCGGTGGCCTATTTTAGTGAGAAATTAAATGAGACGAAGCAAAAATACTCCACATATGATAAGGAGTTTTATGCGGTAGTCCTATCCCTTTGGTATTGGAAACACTGCCTTAGACCCCACGAGCTTGTCCTCTTTCCCGACCATGAAGCTTACACTTCCTTGTTTCCTAAAAGAAATTGAACCCAAGGCATGCGACATGGGTCGAATACCTCCAAGGGTTTACATTTATGCTGAAGCACAAGGCCAGTGTTGAGAACAAGGCCCGCGCTTAGTCGTTAGGTGACGATTTTGCAATCCATGAGTACGAAAGTGGCTGGGTTTGAGTGTTTGAAAGAAGAGTATCCCGAGGGCCCAGATTTTGGGGAGGATTACACTACATTCCTTAGTGACCCGGCGAGGACTAGCCACACATAATCGTCTTTTCATCCCCCACACTTCATTGGGTGATTTCCTCATTTGGGAATTACATGTCAGTCACTTCGGGCACAAGAAGATCATTGCGCTCGTGGAGGACCGGTTTTATTGGTCGAGCATCATGAGAGATGTCGCCCGAATTGTGAGGCAATGTCGTACTTGCCAAGTGTCCAAGCAAAGAAAGCAAAACACAGGCTTGTACATTCCTTTGTCGGTGCCCCACACACCATGGCAAGACATCTCAATGAACTTCGTGCTTTGGCTCCCCAAGACATTGAGAAAGCACGACTCCATCTTTGTTATAGTGGACCGCTTTTCTAATATGGCTCACTTTATATTGTGCTCTAAGACCTCCGATGCAACACATGTTCCGAAGTTATTTTTTGGAGAGGTGGTGTGCCTCCACGGGTTATCCAAAGACCATTGTGTCAGATGGGGATGTGAAGTTCACTAGTTATTTTTGGAAGACTATGCTCCGATTCTCACCGGTGTATAACCTTTAAATTGATGGCCAAACTAAAGCGAGCAATAGGAGTTTAGGCAATCTCCTTCAATGTCTTGTCGGTGATCACATTAGGACTTTGGATTCTATCTTACCCATGGTCTAGTTCGCATATAACAATTCTGTCAATAAGTCCATAGGTATGAGTCCATTTGAGGTGGTGCATGACCATAAACCTAGAACACCCCTAGATTTGATCCCTATGTCCGCATCACATCGTACATCTGAGTCCGTAGATGCATTTGTACATCACATTCATAATTTGCATGTAGAAATTAGACGTAAAATTAATTTGAGCAACGATAATTACAAATTATTGGCGGATTCTCATAGGCGCTTCAAAGAATTCTAAATCGGTGATCATGTGATGGTTCGGGTTAGGCCTGAACAATTTCCATCGAGAATCGCAAAGAAGCTCCAAGCCCGTGGTGCAAGACATTTTAGGATTATGGCAAGGAGTCACCCTAATGCGTATGTTCTCGAGCTACCTCAAGATATGGGGGTTAGCTTAACGTTCAATGTGGAAGACCTAGTTCCTTATCTAGGCTACACTCCACCTCCTAGCAATCCGTTTCCAACGTTTACTCTTCATGATCCTAGCCCAACCCCGCAACCTATACTGCTTCCTCCTCCAAGCAAGCCAAAAAGAGAGGTAATTGAGAAGATCTTGGATGAATTTGTTGTTTCCACCCATGGTGGAGTGGAGGGTTTCAGAAATATTTGGCTAAGTGGGTTAGCAAACCGGATTCCGAAAACACTTGGGTAAATGAAGAAGTGTGCCGGTTGGATCCCGACATGATTAACCGATACCACGAGCACACTTCATCGGTGATGAAGCCTTTTTGGTACAGGGGAATTGGTGGGGACGTCGACATTATGGATACCAGATTCGAGCCATATCAGGTTTATCGGCAGAAGAAGCGTAGAAGACATGAAGCATCGACCGAGGGAAGGATATGCGTAGTTGAAGAACGACAGAAAAGGGCTAAGGAGAGCCAAAGTCTAACTCTGGCCACCCATGCGATAAAAGGGTGACTAGTTTCGGATCCCAAGTCACTTGTTGGTCGCCCAAGTGACCAGCCCCTTTATCTTTTCAAGTTGGGTTCTCGCCCGGGCGAGAACCACTTAAGTTCTCGCTCAGGCGAGAATCCATCTCGCCCAAGCGAGAATTTAAGTCACTTTAAGTGCCTTAACATCACGAGCCGGGCGAGAACCACTTAAGTTCTCGCTCGGGCGAGAATCCATCTCGCCCAAGCGAGAATTTAAGTCACTTTAAGTGCCTTAACATCACGAGTTTTGTCCTTTTTGTCCTTTAGAGTCTCTTTCTTCTTTTGGAATTATTCCTTTACATATGTAATTTCTACTTTGGGTATTGTGATACTTAGCCATTTTAGAATTTTTCTCCTTTTAGAACTTACTATATAAGGTCCTTATGTAATCCAAATTGGATATTGCTTATGAATGAATGAAAATGCGTTGCATTGAGCTTGAGATGAGCTTGTGAAGAGTGATTCTTCTTTCCCCATGTGGGTTTGGTGAGAGGCCAAGGGTGATTCTTCATCCATTTAAGTTATTGATCTTCTCCTTACTTATTTTTCTTATTTTGTGTGATTTCTTGCTTTTATTTCCAACCATTTGAATATCTAAAACCTCAAATCTTAAATCTAGAGTTATCTTGATGTCCACCCTTGTGGGTTGATTCTCTTCGATACGCAACGATCCACAATCGTTATTGGGCTCAAGATCGCTCCAATTGTGCCGATTGATCGTTCTCTTCAAAGCTCTAGCGAGGAGCTACGAGAATCCACATTGATCGACGAGTGAGCGCCCCAACCTAGAGGATGCTAGAGTTCTATCTCTAGGATCTCACTTTCCACAAATCCAAACGGATCTCACGCACCGGATTGGACCCTAGTCGAACCAAGCATGGTCACTTAAGTGGAAATCCACGAAACCCTAAGGTATCACTTTAATTTGTAATCAATTGCTCAATTAATTAGTTTAATTTCGACAATTATCATCTCATATTCATTTTAGGGTAATTGTCTCGCGTCAAAGGGTGTATATCTAAGATTTCAATGGTGCTAGGAATATGGATTATGGAGAGAATAGGTACAGCAAGGAGAGTGCATAAAAAATTACCAAACATGATGTGAGCATAATCAATGACTAATCAGTAAGAGTCAACAGCACTGTGATGACATTATTCATGTCACTGTACATGCCCATTTCACTGCCTGTGATACAACTCACAGGGTTAGGGGTTTAGCAATGATGGTGAATAAGGGTTCATGCTCCACAGTGGGTTTAGGATGGAGTTTTAAGGTGAGATTCACACTTCATAATTGTGTTCCACAGTAATGGTTGCCAATAAGGAATCACGATATTGAGATTTAAATTGATTGGGAAAAATAAGCCTTAGATGGACAAATATTGTGAACGACAGTGGCCAATGGATACTAGACAGGAAAGGATTTCGATCAATCTTGACAATGAAATGTATGAGATTACTAAATGGAGTTGTCGGAAAAGAAATCACAGAGAACAAACTTGATATATGATACTAGGTAGATTCAGAGAGTAAACTTTAAAGCAAAAAAATTATTACTGCATAAGAAAATGGAAAAGGCTATCTCTTATGTACTGTTGACAGAAAAATAATAATAAAGAACCAATTGCAGAAATCCCATAAATACAAGGAAGTGAAGGAACTACCCAAAAATAAGAAAGTAGATAGCAGTGTACATTCTCATAGAATGTGGAAAATGTCATATAAGGTATTCACTAAAGTAGGTGATGCCATATGAATGCTGCCAATATTCTAGATAAAAATCAACATGCTTTTATATATAAATAAACTTCTACAGCCAGTTTGTATCTTTGTAAAAAAAATAGAATGCAGATGCAAATCCAGTAAACTGATGTATCAGAGGTACATAACGGACACAACTGTGTGTAACAATAGGACAAAAGAACAAATGGCAACCCTTGCTAACATAAATCTTCAGAGAGAACTTGTATATACTGCAACGGATCATGAAACTCTCAAAACACGGCACACCAAGTTACCACGTGTGCCATGTGTACAAAATTGTTGAAAAAAGTGTTCTAACTGTATCGAATTGTGACCCGCCCACCACCTGGGCACCTAATACCACCTTGTCCAATAAAGCCAACCAACCAATCACAATATCATTATATGAAATCGAGAACTCCAAAAAAAAATTATAATACCTTTTAGCGGCAAAAGAAAGAATTCGTTGTCGAGAACGACCCTCCTCGTCAACACCCATGACACTGTTGATTAATTCCATGGCAACATTGTTTTGACGTTGTACGCTGTCTTGACTAAAAAGAAGAAAAAAAATGTGTAAGCATTTTTCTCTCCCTTTTTCTCTTTTTATGAATACATGTGTAAGCATTGTTACGACAAAATAAACAAAACTGAACCTCCATCTTCAAGAAGTAAAGATTAACAAAAACCACCTCCTAAGGCAGTCCATCCCTTAAATAACAAAACAGAATTGGAAAGAATAAATTCATACGACCAAATTTTACAAATTTATTATGGATATGCACAGGACGACAGGAATGATCATCTGACCTCAATGTTATACAGTTGCCCATTCCTTCACAAAAAACATTCAACAATGGGTACTAAGCCCCAAATGTATATTTTTTTATGGCAAGAGTATATTTATATTAATATTGCAGAAGCATAAAGTCTAAAAGGAAACAATGATTACTCCTAATAACAAAATGTAGATTACTTATAGTAATGTATTCAATGAGGAAAAAGAACGTTGTTTGGTCTTTGAATGTCGACACGTATACATGCATGCACCCATGGCACACAGAAGCGTGAACGCACGCACTCACACCGCAAGGGCGTGCGGATGCACGTACACACGCACCAACCACACACACATATAGAAAGAGAGAGAGAGAGAGAGAGAGAGAGAGAGAGAGAGAGAGAGGTGTAGGCACTTGTATTCCAGTGCAGGGTTGAACCCTGCACTCGTGCCATTTGGGTGCTACATGGCACCCAACGACATGGACATGCAAAAGGTTGATCCAAGACCGTTAAAAATAAATAAAATAAATAAATAACCTATTTTAATCACCATTAACCATGACTATCGAAGAGGTGTTAAAATGAAGGTGAAAATCAAGTCACCATTCATTTTCACACACACATGATGCTCATATTTTTCCAAGCTAGACCTATGTTATGGGTACCCATCAACTTCGGGTACATGAACCCAATATTCCCAAAACAGCTTTTAGGACCCAAGAGGGTCATTACAAGTTCTTGCCGATGCCTTTCAGCCTCACCTACACGCCGTCAATATTTCAAATTTAGTGAGAGACGTATTTAAGTCCTATCTAAGGCGCCTTGTATTAGTTTTCTTTGAAGACCTTCTCATCGATGGTACAGATTGGAATGATCATCTCCAACACCTCAAAATCATCTTGAATGTGCTGCTAGCAAACCAGCTATGCGCTAAGAGATCTAAATGCTCTTTTGGCCATGATCAAGTTGTACACTTAGGACATATTATCTCAATTCTAGGGGTCACGGCTGATCCTAACAAAATTAAAGCCATGATAGACTGGCCTAAACCAAAAACTCTCAAGGCCTTAACGAGGTTTCCTCGGCTTAAGCGGTTATTACTGCAAATTTGTTAAAGCTTATAGACAACTTTGTGCTCCCCTTACCAGCTTGTTGAAAAAGGATACCTTGGTATGGAATGACAAAGCAGAAGCAGCACTTGAACGGCTTGAGATCACCATGACTGCTACTCCTGTTTTGTGTTTACCGGACTTCTCTAAAATATCCATACTTGAATGTGACGCATCCAGCTCAGGCATTGGCGGAGTTTTAATGCAAGATGGTAGGCCATGGCCGGTTGCAGTAAGGCATTGTCCGGTCGCAACCTCACACTCTCCACATATGAATGTGAGATGCTAGCTATTGTATATATGGTGCAAAAATGGTGTCATTACAAAGATTTAAATTTGTCATCAGAGTCTTACATGTTCATCAGACCAGCGGGTGGGGACTACTATGCGACAAAATGGGTATCACCGCTTATGAGTTTCGACTATAAGATCACCTACTGTCGAAGCAACGAGAACGCTGCTGTCGACGGCCTTTCTAGGCAGTTAAACAGAGTGAAACTTGGGCCTGTGTAACAGCTTTGTCAGTATCTTTTTCCAATATCCTTAATGACGTAAGCAGCGAGTTGGAGAACCACTCTGACACCAGGAGATTGTTTGAGCAGTTCAAAGCAACAGCTGATCAACCGTCTCATTTTAGTTTTACTGATGGGCTGCTCAAATTTACGGGCGAGGAGTGATCCCACAAAATTCAGATTTGGTGAATAAACTTCTATTAGAATTTCATGCAACTCCAACAACTAGACACTCGGGGGTTACACGATTAGGAGTGGGGAGTGGATGGAGAATGCCCAATTCTTAGGCCAATAAAAAGCATATTAGATTAGGAGTGGAGAGTGGATGGAGCATGCCCAATTCTTTTGGTAAAACAGTGATACTCGTGGTTGTTGATAGACTGTTCAAATACGCCCATTTCATTGGATCACTCACCCATATACCGTTGTTTCCATTGTGCAAGTTTTATTCAAGAAAGTGTACATCTACACGGGATACAGACCTCTACCGTCGGTGACAAAGATAAGATTTTCTTAGTCAAATTTGGCAGGAACCTTTCCATTTGCATGGAACAAAGCTCTGTAGGAGCAGTGTACCACCCTCAATCGGATGGTCGGACAGAAGTTGTAAATCGGTGCATTGAAACATATCTCAGAATGTTTGAGGGACACAACCCCAACAGTGGGCTAAAAGTGTTTGCGTATCTCAGATGCTTTGGGTCCGTTCCAATCTGAAGCTCGCAACCAAGTTTTTTGGTCCACCAAAATGGTGCAGCGAATTAACCCAGTCACAAACAAACTGGACTTACCTTCCTCTTCTGAAATTCATCCAATTGTTCACGTGTTCGAAAAAGAAATTGGGTGCAACCATTCAACTGCTCTTCGATTTTCCCCTGTAAACCAAAGAACGATATCTCCAGCTCAGCCTTTTGCTGCTTTGGACTGTAAGATCAGCTGTTTTGGACTGTAGGATCATCAAACGTCCCAACCGAGCTGTCACCGAACTTCTCATACAGTGGCAAGGGGTGCCAAAAGAGAGAGCAATGGTTTGAATTGCAACAACGTCTTCAGCTTTCGACCATGAGGACATGGTCACTCTTGGGGGGGAGTGTTACGTGCAGCCTGTGAACAGGTAGCCTTTGCACATGATTATTCATACATACGGTTCACACAGGATAATCCCCAGTTAGCTGTTTTTACCTTCTTCATTTACTCTACATCTTCTTTAGCTAAGATAGGAAAGTACCACAGAAATGGGTGGGTATTTCGTAGGATTAGAGGTTTACCAAGTTGGAACTCTGTATTGTTTTCAATTGGAAATTCTAATGAGAATAGAGCTACTGAATTATCATCTAAAGTTGTGCATGGCACTAGAGGGGCTTGATAGAGTGAGAACCCTTGCAAAGTTCCATTGTGAGCATAGCCACCAAACCAGGGTTCGGCAATAATTCGGCAAGGTTAAAATTCAGAAAATTTCAGCAGGTTCGGGGAAAAAATTGGAGAAAGTATTTTAAAATAAGATTAAAAGTATAAAAAATTATTATTATTATTAAAAATCACGATTTACTGAGAAAATCCATGCACTATCTGCAAATTATTCACAAAGATTGTAGAACGTTAAATTCACGAATATTTCCAAAATTCCGAATTTGGTGACGATGATTGGGAGCAGGGAATGTATAAATATCTTGGACAGCCAGCCAGAAAATAAAACAAGCACATGTAGAGAGACATGCATTTTTCATTTCATCAACACTTTTTTTAGTCAACATAATCTCCATAAATCACCATCACTTTCCCAAAATTGAACTCAGATTTTTTTTTTTTTAAATCGAACTCAATTTTTTGCAGAAAATTAAAATAACAGAAATTTAATCTGTTTCTACAGTAGAGCACAATCAAACAAGATATCAATTAAACAAAGACCAACCTATAAGAAGAGCTCGCATCGCGCCTCTCTCCTTCAGAAGCGCCCGGGCTTCTTGGAAAATCTCTATTGTTTCCTTCCACAGATCCCGATCTGCTCATCGATTTCTCCCCCTTCTCTTCCTTCAGTTCATTAAGCAGCTCCCTCATTGTAAAAGTCCGCCTTCCTTCGTCGTTTTGAAGCGCATAGCGCTCGATTCCTTCTACTGCTGGGGGTTTCTGATCTCCGTTCGATTCGATCTCGTTCTCTTTGATTTCCGGTCCCGGATCTGAGTATGCGACTCGCTCTGATTCGATCCCGTTCGGAATTTCCGATATCTCGCCGTTGTTTTTATCCGATTCGTCTCCGTTTGCAGGCATTTTCAGGAACTGGGTTCTTATGAACTATGTGTATGTGCGCGTGCCGGCGCGCGTGAGAGACAGAAATAGAGAGACAGAGTGGAAGTGGATGTGTCGTACGTCGACGGCACGGGATTTGAAGGAGACATACGCACCGGGCTTTTCCCGGAATCCGGACTTCAATGGCACGGGTTTTGAAGCACAAGTGGATGTGTCGTACACGGGCCAGGAAGCGTAAACGGTACTCGTGTGCACGTGACATCTTTGTCGACTTGGCAGATCGATTAGTAACTTACCTGTGGTTGTCCATGGGCCGGGCCGGATCGCATCTAGAGCTGGACTCGACCTATAAGAAGAAGGGCGATTTACATATTAGACCTGTTCGCCGTTTTTTATAACGGAAAAAACGGGTGCTCTATTTTATAACATAACAGCGCCCCGACACTGTTTAAACAGGCAGCCGGGCGGTATGTGCAGGTCACCAATAAAAGTATATGACCTTTTTACCCATATTATATATAATCCCTTAAAAGATATGAAATTATGTTTATGCCCTAAAAAAGACCCCCTCTCTTTCTTCGTTCGAACACTGTGGTTTCTCTCTTTCTTTGTTTGCATAAGTATTGGGGAAGAAGACCCCCTCATCAACTATTCTTTTCTCTTGACATCTTATTGCAACTAAAGCTCTCATTCATCGCATGATTAAGGATTTTTGGAATGCTAAAGCGCAAGGGGGATTTTATCGTGCGATTAATGGTTCTTTGAGAAGAAGACCCAAGAGCCAACGAATCATCTCTCTCCATCAACTTATACCCCCTCTATGCGTGCGATTTACTTGATCTTAACCATTTCTCAGAGATTTACTGGATCTTAACCATTTAAAGTTACATTAACCTGCGTGTGATTTAGAGTTTTCGGAGAAGAAGACCCCATCCTTTGACGAATCTGCTCTCTCCATCAACAAAAACTCTCTCTCTATCTATCTATGTGCAATTTAGGGTTATGAACTCTCGATAGAATAGTGCCCTTTTTCAGGTTGATGAATCTGCTCTGATTTAGAGAAGAAAACGATAGTTTGGAGAAGATGAACCAAAGGGTCTTCGTTTTGAGGCTAGGACTTCATTATTAGCTAAAGAGAACGAGGGTTTAGAGAAAATGAACCAGAGGGTCTTTAGGGTTTAGGGTCGTCTAGAGGCTCGGGTTTCTTTCTCGAGCAAATTGCCCATCAAGAGAAATGATGCAGTTTAGGCCTCAGGGGCAGTTTGGGCATCAGAGGCAATTGTGTGATCCCACTCTGAGGCATGGACGTTCATGCATGCTAAATGGTCGGGTGTCGGACGTTTAAACCCATATAGGGGCGCTATCCCGTAATTTAAAAAAGAATCGACCGATTTCGTGTTAAATTAGTTTGGGGGGCTGATTTCATACTTTTCTCTAAAAAGAAGGCTTTTTGTCATATAAAATCACTACTTTGGATCGTCGGCGCTAAATTTATTTGAAAACATTCGCAAATAAAATGTGAATTTAAAGTTCTACAAATTAATTACGAAGTATTCGTAAATTTATGAAAAAAAACATGTATTTTTAAATATTTGCGAATTTTGTTAATAGTTCACGAATCATTCCCAAATAATTCAAGATATTTTTACCAAATCATGACTTTTAATTATCTTAAATTCTTTTTTATACTTTTTAATTTTACTTTTTTCTCCGATTTATTTCTCCCAATTTTCCCCTGTGTCGGAGTTTTCCAACTTTTAACTTCTCCTGACTAAGTGACCAAGCTTTGGATTGGAACTTGAACAGTTCAGCTCAAACCTACCCATGCATATAGAAGGCTACAATAACCTCACCCACTTCATTATAAGGTAGGGTTGTCAAGGTTGCCTGGATGCCCAACCCGACTTAAAATATCAAGTCAAGTACATAAACTTGACATGTTTGGTCAAGTTAGGCATGAGACATTTGACTCGACCTTCAGTCAAGTCAAGTATGTGAAAAATATAAAAATAGGCATTTTTCATCCGATCGAATCAGGTATTCGAGTTGAGTGTCGGGTCGGCTTGAGTACACCATCGTTTCAAGTTGGGTTGGGTGCAACGTCAGGCTGGGTGGGTCAGGTCCAATTGGGTATTTGCGAATTTCTCCCAAAGCAAGTATATTCGGATCTAACAGAGAGCTGACGAAGAGCTAAGCCAAATGCAGCCAACATCACCTGCAAAGTGGACAGTACTTAACGCAATCACGTAGGCATGCTATTAAAAGCAAGCTCGAAGGACATAAACTGAATCGTGCTAAATTTCTAAGAAAGACTTCTACTTGGCCTCTTCAAGGAGAACCACGATGATTTTTTATTTTTATTTTTCCTTTTATAACTTAGGGTATCCTAAGCTTATGCTTGGACTAATTCCTAAGGGATGCCTTCCCCATCATGTCACGAATATTTCACAGATTAAGTATACCCTATCTAAACTCACAATTTGTTTCATGTCACTTTCTGTTATTTTTCAAAGATGGTCAAAAAATTGCCAAGATTTCAAGATCAGCATTTGTCATGGTTGTATTTCAAGCTCACTGCATTCTAATTCTACTTCCCTTGTAGGTTTTGCAATGAGTGCACACTTTGAATTTTCCTTTGAAACGTGTTGAGGAAAAAGAGCAAAGAAGACAATATCTAAAATTCATTTAAAACATCTGCCAAAATATGAAAGCATTCATATTCGGAAAAGAAACAGCCAATCCCATTGGGAGTGTTAACCTTTGCAAGTCATATATATGACAAGTGTGTGTAGTATAATAGTGGTGTATTTATAGTACTGTTAAATATAAAACTAATGGCTCATTTTCCAACTAAGTTATTCTCTCACTTCATAACCCTAAACCTAATATCACTAAATAGGCCCAAACTAATACTAATTACCTACTTATAAAGCTAATCCTAATTATCATAGGTTTGAACCATTGATGGACATATTAGAGAATCTATAAGGTTATGCGTGGATGCAAAAATATATTAGGATGTTAAGATTAGCATCCTAATATTTAAGATATTTATTTTACATCCGTGCGTAACCTTACAAATTCTCTATTAGGATAAATACTTGTAAGTTGCAGTTTGTGTTAGAAAAGAGCCTTGTCAACCATTATTGTTTTGGAAGGTAAAGTAGACTACAACAATATTGATGTGTATTTTTAAGTTTTCTATGATTATTTAATATATAAAAAAAATTGTAATAGATTTGGTGTATTTGGGAAACTACATTTGGAATTCAAAAAATCATTTAAAATAACTCCTTTTGATGATATTTAGCCAAAAAAATTGTATTCTCAAATGACTTGAATTTGGCCAAATCAAAATCCAACACTCAAATAAGTTTTCCAAAACGGTAAACTCTTTTTTTGGATAACTTAGGGTAATCTCAAGATTTCGCATAGACTAATCCTTCCAAATTCAAATCCAACTAACCAAATACATGTTATCAAATACACCCTAAATCATTTGCGATGAATTTGAACTATGATATATGAGCACCGTCAAATCATCATTTAAGTGCTGTTTTTTTTTGTCCATCTTAGGAAGTAGCCATGTCTGATTAGATTGGGTTCATATGAGGTTATCCTCGTCCATATATTTCTTATGCATTTTTCATGCCCATATTTCACTGTAACAATACAATGTGTAATCTTTATTATGGGTCAATTTTTTATTTCTATATGGCACATATCCCAAAAAGTGGTCCTAAAATCATATTTTGAGCATTATGTGTGCGATATGATTTTTGAGTTACTTTTAGGATTTGTGCCAATAAAATAACTGATCGTTTAATGGTACTGTCATAGTCTCAAGATCCATTGTGTGGTATATTGAGATGAAAATGACTTTTCGGATTTTAGTCAATAAAATAATTGACCGTTTAATGGTACCCTCAGGCCTCGTTCACTTCAGGGTAACATGAATGCGGTAAAATCGCACTTTGGAAGTAAAATGGGATACACATAATGCGGTACTATTGAATTCTGCCTCGTAAAATAATGTGTTCTCTTCACTGCATTTTTGCCATGTAAAAACTACTTTTTTGGCATAAAATTCAATATATTGTCAAGTGAATAATATTTGTAAAATGCCTATAAAATTATTTTTGGGTGGTAACATCATAGTCGTTCCTTTTGTAATCATCGCATCCCCTAACGGTGAAATTTTCACACAACGTCATCTATGCTATTACGACTAACCCTATTGGTTGGTTCGTATTTTGAGGATCACAATTTTTTGACCATTGATTACACATCAACTCTATGGATGAGTTATATTATATCTTATTATAAGCACATTCACCAAACTCTTTCTAAATAAACATATTTTTAAAGTCCAACTGGAACACAAAATAAACACATACCTTAGTACTAGGGTGTACCATTGGACGTTCAATTTTCGCATTCATGTGGCACACATCTAAAAAGAAAACCTTAAAATCATGCTTGAGCGTGTCACATGATTTTAGGGTCACTTACAGTCACCTTTTGGTATGTGTGCCACGTGAAATAGAAAATTGACCGTATGATGTAACACCAATGATCTTCGTGGAACATTGAGATGAAAAACAATCTAATTCAAACGGAGTTTGTAATGCATGTCGACTGGAGGAGAGGGCTGAGATTAGTGTTCCACAGGGTGTAAATAATGGTACCCACAAAGCAAAGGTTGGTGTTACTACCACAACACTTTATGTTACAACCACCTCACTTCAACAACGGAAAATTTCGTTAACAGTTTAAATGAGTTGATGGAGATCATTTTTTGTCCCAATCTTTCAGACAATAGATCTTGAGCTCATAGCCCTACTATCAGGCGATCATATGCTAATCCCACGTGACACAAATGTTGGTATTTGGCCATGGCGCCGTTAGGCACAATCGATAACCAATATTATGGAGACCATCTCGAGTAAATCTCCATAATATCAGTAATAAAACCTTGTTACCATATTTATATATAAATTGTTTTTATAGTATATTATATTAACTAATATTTATTTTAAATATATTTTTGGAAACAAATCTTTGAAAAATGCTAACTGAGTTTATTGTATATTGACCACAATATTAAGATGGGTCGTTTCTCCGATTGAATGTGCACATATCCGAACATTAGAGTTTTGGCTATAAAAGAAGGCCTTTTGTGCCATGAGCAAAATATTGAAAAAGAATGAGAAAATGTTCATTTGAGAAATAGCATCTATTCGATCGGTGATCACCAGCTTTGCGGCATCGCCCTCTTGATCTTGCAATCAACCGTCGACTTTGATCCATACCTTCACTGGTATCAAAGCCAAGTTCATCGTCATTATCGTATATGAGCGGCACCAATAAACGATCTCTTCTCGGTGATGTAGATCTGTCAAAGGGTAACTGCATCACCACTTGATCGTCTGATCATCAAGTGCTGATTCATTTATACCCTTGCTTTAGATGGTCTTATTTTCATTTGAAGATTATTCTCTAATCTGTCAATCGGATCCAAACCGTCACCGAAAATCTCTTCATTGTTGAGTACCATCCATGTTGGCACGAGTGGCCATATAACCGTTGTGCACTATCTTAGTGGGAAACAGAATCCTAGTCACGTAACCATTGTGCTCTATCGTAAATGGGACACTTTCGATGTGCGTCGGATTAATAAGAGAAATGCTTTCTCCATAATGTCGAGTAATCCGAACGTTAGAAGATCCCTTGCGCACTTATAAAAGGGGTTACCGCCGCCTACCAGAAATATCTCGAAAAAGATATAATTAAAGTAGCAAGGTATACATCCGTTCCGGGAAAACACTCACGTTTCAACGATCTCTAGTCTCGCAATGAATATCATATTGATCCAGCTCACATCCAACGATGCGATTTATTTAGGTTCTTCATGCTTTCACTGGTATCAAAGACAGACGGGTTTGTCTAAGAAGCCAAATTAAGATCTTTGGGCGTCGAATCTGTTGTTTTTTTGGCCGTCAAATTTTTGGCTATCAGATCTTTGCCTGTCGGATCTGTTGATTTTTAACCATTCTATCTTTTGTCGTCCGATCTTTGGATGCTTCTCAGCCAAGCCAATCTCTGGCCACATGAGGCGCACTCCCTATTTTTGGCCGTCCGATCTCTGGCCATTGAATTTCTAGCCGTCAAATCAACAAATCGCCTTCGTGTTGCAGCGCCTACTGTGTTACAGAGAAACTTGAGAAGAAAGAGGTTCCAACAACTCTCTTAAATCGTGTGACTCCAAAAGCTATTAAATTCATTTTTATTTTGGGCAAGGTACAAACGAGTTCTCTTTACTTCATTACTTTAGTTGGTGTGGCTGTTGGGATACACCAAACCAGGCACACAAAAAGAATTTTTTTTTCTTAGAGCAAGCACAATCACAACTGTATCAGGTCTCCATATTTGTTATACCTTACAAATACCAAAAATGTGGTATAAGTGATCCGTTTTTGGGCGATATCTTTGGTTATACAACACGGATTTTCGATCCGCTTGAACCTGTGGACTCCTGTAGCCGATGCGCATCTACCCACATCACTGATTCAATATTCAGAGACTGTTATACCATTGGATAAAAAAAGAGTCATTCTCATACTCGATCGATAATCTATTTGGAGCACACTCTGGTCAACCTTCTCTAACCCGCATCTTTTAATTTATTATTCGAAGATCAGTATAAACGATTTAGATTTACTTTTGACACATGACACATAGTATAGTCATTCACGAACTTTCAAAATTTGAAAAATTAAACGGCTTAAATTATAACATGTGGAAACGTAAAATTGAATATCTCTTAATCCACGAGCGCATACACTCTGTGTTGAAATCGGATCTCCCAGTTCTCGGTGATAGGCCCATCTAGGGAAGATAGAAATAGGTTTGATAAATTTTTACAAGATGATTTGATTACAAAAACTTCAATTTTAACTTTTATGCAAAATGATTTGATAAAAGTCTTCGAGATTTATGATACCACCAAAATCATGATGGAAGTCATTGCCTAAAAATACAATAATGTGTCTGAAGCCCACATCCAGTTACTCCTTCAATAATATAATTCATATAAAATGAAAGAAGATATTATTATTGAGCATGTCAATAAAATGACTGTAATGGCTCAAGACCTTGCTGCTGTAGGCAACTCAATTAATGAAAGAATGTAAATTTCAAACATCCTTAGCAGCCTACCTCCATCATGGTTCATGGTCACCACCGCCTTAAGATTGAATGGTACTGCTTTAAACATAATGGACCTTCCTTTGAAATTGACCCTTGAACAGGAACACTTGAAACAAAACAAAAAGAATGAATTAATGGTAATTCAATATCCACCTAAATTTCAAAATCAAAATAAGTTCAAGAAAAAATTTAAGAATTTTTATAAAAATCTTAAAGGAAAAGGAAAGAAATTGTTTCATCATAAGGCTAAACTAGTTACGCCCAAAGGAAACTGTTTCAATTGTGGGAAGCCTGGACACTTCAAGATGGACTGCCATCTTCAACCAAAAGACCATGAGAGTGAAAGCAGTAGTAGAGGTAGAAGGCGTCAAATCATCTGTGCTATCTTGAAATGCATGTTTGTTAATTAATATATCAAAGGTTGATGGATCGATTTGGGGGCCAACTGTCACATCGCAAGCTTTAAGGCATTATTTGAGGATTTCAAGGAGATTAAGGTAAGAGAGAAAAGGATCTACATGGAAAATAAAACCTACTCTTATGTGTTGGGTTTGAGAACCTATAGGTTGAATACGGGAACAATTGATTTTGTTCTCACTGATGTTTACTTTGTGCTTAGTATGAGGCGCAACATTGTGTATGTATCTCTTTTGATCTTCAAAGGTTTTGATGTACGCTTTCGATCGACTAAAGTATCCATCGAAAAGCATGGTCGTATTTTGGCATGGGGATATTTAGTTGTTGAGCATAACTTATTTGTTTTTTATGTAATTGAAAATGTTGACAATAAAAGTTCTTCTTCTGCTTATATTGACTGTGTTCATGTTATTGATTCTTATATGTGGCATCATAGGTTAGGACATATAAGTAAGGATAAAATAATGAGATTAATTAATAAGAGAATAATTCCTAGCTTAGACAAAATAGATTTTGAAACTTGAAAACATTATTTATCTGGTAAAATGACTAAAAAATCTTTTCTTAAAGAAAAAAGGGCAACGGAGTTGCTTAATATTATTTATTTTGATATTTGTGGACCTTTAAGTGTTAAAACTCATAGGCATATGAAATATTTCATTACTTTTATAGACTACTTCTCTAAGTTTGGACACATTTATCTAATTCGAAATAAATCGGATGCATTAAAAACCTTTAAAGAATATAAAAGAAAAATCGAGAATCAACTAGATAGAAATATAAAAGAACTTAGAACCGATAGGGGAGGAGAATTCATCTCCCATGAATTTAACACCTTTTGTATAGAAAATTGTATCAAACGTCAAACGACAATGGCTTATACACTACAACAAAATGGTGTAGCCGAGAGGCATAATAGAACCCTCATGGACATGACAAGGTCAATGATGTCTCATGCTGATTTGCCTAAAATTTTTTGGGGAGAAACATTAAATTCCGCTATGTATATCCTCAATAGAATCTCAACTAAAATAATGCATTTGACTCCTTATGAGTTATGGACAGGTAGAGAACCTAATCTAAATTACTTTAGAAAGTAGGGATAAATTAGAAGCGAAAACTATTAGATGTAACTTTATTGGTTATTCCGAAAGCTCTAAGTGTTATAGATTTTATCATAAAGATAAACGTCTAATTGAAAGTAGGGATGCTGAGTTCCTTGAGAATCTCAGAGATGAGAAAATACCACCTCTTTTGATGATCCTTTAATAATAATAAATGATTAAAATCAACCGACTCTTGTAGGATTTGATCTCATTGATGAATCAATACAACCTCATCGCATGCGTAGACAAAAGAGGATTAGAGCTCCTCTATTATTCTTAGATGATTTTTATGTTCATGTGAGTGAAGAGCTATGTAATAACTTATATTTAGATGAAATGAATTATCCATTAGATTATATTGATGCAATCAACTTACAAGAATCCAAAGAATTGTTAGATGTTATGAATGATGAAATTAATTTAATTGAAAAGAATAAAGTATGAGAATTATGCGATTTGTCTTATGATAGAACACCCATAGGTTGCAAATAGGTATTAAAAAAGAATTTTAAATATGACGGGTCTGTAGACCAATATAAGGCTAGATTAGTAGCGAAGAGATTTTATTAAAAAGAGGGAATAGATTATGTTGACACATATTCCCCTGTAGTAAAATTTATATCTATAAGAATCATATTGGCGACAGTTGCCAATTTCGATCTCGAATTGTTTCAAATTGACGTTCAAACCGCACTCCTTAATGGAGAAATAAAAAAATTATTTATATAAAATAACCTGAAGGTTTCGAGATTGAAGGGCATGAGGATAAGGTGTATAAGTTGAAAAGATTCTTATATGGGTTAAAACAATCCTCACGTCAGTGGTACCTGACTTTTCATAATGCAATCCTTAAAATAGGATATATAGTTAATCAATTTGTTCATTGTGTATATGTATTGAAAAGTGGGAGTACTTTTACAATAATATCTTTATATGTAGATGATATTCTTATAGCTGGAAATTATTTGAAAATGATTAAGAAAATCAAATCCTGATTGAGTTCTCAATTTAAAATGAAAGACATGAGAGAGGCATCATTTATTTTAAGTATAAAAATAATTAGAGATAGAGAAGCTAAAATGTTATACCTAAACCAAGAAAGATACATAAAAACTATTTTAAAACTATTTAATATAGACAACTCCCATCCTGTGTCAACTCCCATAGAAAAAATATTAAAATTAAGTAAAAATCATGGTCCATCAGATGGACAAAATAATTAAATGTTCCTTATGCTCAAGCTGTTGCAAGCTTAATGTATGCTATGATGTGTACTAGACCCGATCTTAACTTTGCAATAAGTGTGGTTAGTAGATACCAAAATAACCCAGGACTTAAGCACTAGCAAGCAGTAAAATGAATACTAAGATATTTAAAAGGAACAAAGCATCTTAAACTATGTTTTCAAACTAATGAACTTAAGGTTCAAAGCTATTCGGATGTTGATCATGCTGGAGATAAGAATGATGGAAAATCTACCTCAGCTCATATTGTCTTCTTTGAAGGTGGTGATGTTTCTTGGTCTAGTAAGAAATAAGGTTGTGTTGCTCGTCATACTCAAGAAGCTGACTATGTAGCTTGTATTACTGCTTGTACTTATGTCGTTTGGATCAAATTATTTATAGCTGATATAGAGTTAGATATAGCCGACGAGCCTGTGCATATATTTTGTGATAATAAAGCTGCAATTAGACTGATTGAAAGTGAGTCAAATAACTCCAAAGGTAAGCACATTGAAGTGCGTTATCACTACATTCAAGATGTAGTTGAGAAAGGTGAAGTGACGGTGAGTCATTTACCTTCAAGCGATCCCTTGCACTAAAAGTCTTAGTGCGGATATTTCTTCAAAGCATGTTAGCTTAATGGGACTTAGGAATGCCTAAGTCATGAAAATGTAAAACACTTACTATTTTATCATGAATAGCATATCCATTTTTTAAGCATGAAAAATCTCATTATCTAAATTTTAGTTGTGAAGGATATATCCGCCAAGAGCGTGAAAAACCTCATAACTTGAAATACTTTCATGAAATCTGCATTAAAAATAGTGGGAGAAAATATTATATATATTTTTAACGGCTTTCATGGCCAAGTGGGAGATGTTGGCATGTGTGGCCATGTAACCGTTGTGCACTATCTTAGTGGGAAATAGAATCCTAGCCATATAGCCGTTGTGTGCTATCTTAAACAGGACACTTTCGATGTGCGCCGAATTAATAGGAGAGATGATTTCTTCATAACGTCGAGTAATCCAAACGTTAGAAGATCCCTTGCGTACCTATAAAAAGAGTTTCCGCCACCTACTAGAAATATCTTGAAAAAGATATTATTAAAGTAGAAAGGTGTACATCCGTTCCGGAAAAACACTCACTTTATTGGTGATCTCCAGTCTCGCGACGAATCTCATATTGATCCGATTCACATCCGACGACGCGATTTATTTAGGCTCTTCATGCTTTCAATCCATGCTCCTGACAAAAACCCTTCCTCACAATTTTTTTTAGCTTCTGTATTTCTGAGAAAGAGTTTTTGTTATTTCAAAGTTGTATTTTCTGGTAGGTGAGATGGTGATGTGAACTTTGAAGAGAAGAGACAACACACAACATGGTTTTCTAAGAGCGGTACACATCAACATTTGTTTTTTAATCCAAGCCTGGCTAGAAAAAGTCAAGCCCAATCCATCTCTAACCGTACCAAAAGCACTCACCATTTAATGTTATTTCTCCTTTACCAAGTTGTAGCAGCCCGAGATCTCACAACCTCTTGAGTATAAGATCTTAGACCGTACCTTCGTATCGTGAATCATATAAACATAATAAGGTGATAAAAGCACCTTAAACAGCGGAAGATAAAATTTCTTTAAAATATTAATTAATCAAAATAAAACCCATGATAATGTTCTTATTCCAATAACAAATCCAACATGATTAAAGCTTAAATAATTTTGATAAAATACTAACTGATCAATGTCTCATTTATTTAAAACCACTAATAATAACTAGAAAGAAAAATAACTAATCAGGCCACGAAGCCATCATCACCATTCAGCCCAGTTTCTTGAGCACCACGTGTCGTCTCATCGCCATAGACCCATACATTGTCATCAGCGATACTTGTCTCATCTGGTCACCCACATCAACAAGGGGTGTAAGTTTACACTCGTATGGACCAGACATGCAATCCATCGAAACATAAAATATCAATCATGGCCATATAAACATTTCAGTATATTTCATGTGTGTGTGCATGTGACATGTATAATCTCAATAAGCTGAAATGAACTGAACATAAACATATATATCAATATTACATGAATGCATCATTTCTTTTAATTTCATCTTTCTTGTCATTTAATACACGTTAGACTCCGTCCCGCTCAAGACGTTGGGTCATAATCATGCTTATCACTTGTTTAGTTAGACTCTGTCATGCTCAAGACGTTGGGTCTAATGAGTCATATCATTTATTGCATGTCAAATTCCGTCCTGCTCAAGACGTTGGGCGTAATCATGCTCATCATACTCTTGTTCAGTTAAACTCCATCTTACATAAGATGTTGGGTCTAGTATCTTCTTAGACTCCATCATGTATAAGATGTTGGGTCTAATGCTTCTTAATCGTGTTTAGTTAGACTCCATCAAGCATAAGATATTGGGTCTAATACCTTCTTAGACTCCATCATGTACAAGATGTTGGGTTTAATGCTCGTTGATTATGGCTTGACATTTCATCATATTTTACGTGTCTTGGTTGTGCATTATATAGATCATCATGAAACATGTAAAGTGTATAAGAGTGATATCATAATACATAAGCATTTAAGTATATTTAATTATGGTACATAAATATTAAAGTGTACACAATCATGGTGCATAAATATTATAGTGCATATCATACGATCATGATACATAAACATTAACATTTAATGACACTGTTATGAGAAGAACTTGAATATAGAACTTAACTATTCACACTCAATCTATTGCGTTCATGTTTAGGCTCAATCTATTGATTTCTCAACCCGTTGAACTCTATTCATGCTCAATGGATTGATTTTTTAATCCATTGACATAAATCCATGCTCAGGCTCAATCTATTGAGTTTTGCTCAATCCATTGAGTTTTATCTGTTACCATTTAATGTTCACCCTCAATCGATTGACATCCAATCATCAATCGATTGACATAATTATGTATATTTTTCTAAAATAAAATCATTTAATCCTCAATCGATTGACATCCAATCGTCAATCAATTGACATAATTATTTATATTTTTCTAAAATAAAATCATTTAATCCTCAATCGGTTGACATCCAATTGTCAATCAATTAACATAATTTTATGTATTTTTTCAAAATAATATTATTTAATAGTATTTACTTTAATGTCCATCTTCAATCGATTGAATTCTCAATCTCAATCGATTGACTCAAATCCGTGAGCCATTAAAATGCATCAAATCACATGGTGGGATTTCAATCGTCTTTTTCTTAATAAAAATTATCAATATTAAGGATCACTAATCATAGCATGCATCCATTTAATTATCCATTCATTATTCATGAAATAAACTCACTAATTTACATAAAAATCTATTTAAAAATTAATATTTTAAGTTCAATGGAAAGCATGATTTTTTCATACCTAGATCGATCGTACCACCACAATTAGATTCATATCCCAACAATGATGATGATTCTAACAGGAGACGAAGGCCACTTGAGAATATACGCCAATGTCTCACCTCACTTTCAAAAGAAGGGTTCTAAGAAGATAGATCTAAAATTTCTTCTCTAAGGTCTCTAGGGTTTCTGACGGCTCTATTCTTAAGAAGAACTCTGAATAAGATTATAATTTAGGGTTCTCTGTAAGACACTATAATATTTTGGAAATTACCCGGTGTTAAGCTAACACACCAAGGAAGAATGTATAGGTTTTTATCTCAAAGTCCAATATAGAAGTTTAAAGCATACATAACAAGGTTTAATCCCTAAACCTCTTATTTAGAACTTAAAGCTTTTAACCAGTAGGCTATTACACAACTTGTGTCCATAAATGACGGAAATAAATATAAGAGCTTGAAAATTTAAAACATGTATTTTTAGTTAAAATATTTTGAAAAGTCAAGGCATGCGGTGAATACGATATTAAATGCATACACATATTTTAGGTGTATCAAAGACATAAAATTCAGATCATAACATTCTTCCCTACTTATAAAAATTTCGTCCTTGAAATTGAGTCATACCTCACTAGAATAGATGGGGGTAGTCCCTCCTTATAACATCCTCGCACTCCTAAGTGGCTTCCTCGCGAGAGTGGTGCTGCCAAATCACAAGGACCAATGGTATAATTTTATTTCTCAAGTGTCTTATCAAATTCATGTTGAACCATTGGACATAAAGGGCAATGATTTTAGGGTCTACTAGGTAGAACCAGATGTCCAGTCATACCCCATCCTTTGCCCTTGGATATAGGAGAATCTTGACTTTCTTGCTTTTCGCTTTTTATAGCATGACAAGCAGTCAAGATTCTCCTATTTCCAAGGGCAACGAATGGGGTAAGACTAGAAATTCGGTTCTATCTGATAGGACATGACCATTGCCCCGGACACAAAAAGGCCTCTTCAAGTTGTTTTTTAAGCCCAGCTAGCCAAGAAAAGCCGAGCTGAGCCAAACTATATTTTTTTTCCAATCATACCATAAAGCCCTCTAATCCTCTCTTTTACAAAGTTTGGATTCGATGCTAATATTAACAACGAATTCAGTGCTTGCAATTCAGTATTTTCAAGATATAGGAGCCGATACAACTCCGATTGAGGTGCCATTTTCGCCAGAAGATTCCTAAGAACATGGCACATATTCTGAAAGCATTAAATTTTGCATCAGCATATTTTTGGAGCAGCATCATTGATCAAGCTGTTACGAAGCGTCCACATGCAATTACTCGATATTGGTATTCTATTGATTGATTTCAGTCAAACTGGTTAGTCGTGCCTAAAACCTTCTTATTTAAATTTATTTTTTCCATACATATATTTAGAAAATGACTTCTAAAATAGTGATGCATGAACTATCTAATATTGAAAAACTATCTGGTTTAAACTATCCAAATTGGAGACGTAGACTGAATCAAATTTTAAGCCTAGATAAGATTGATTATATTTTAGAAAATAAAGTTCCTAAAAAATCACCATCCGATGTTTCAAAGGATATTATGGAAAAATATGATAAATGAGTCGACAATGATAAAATTACTAGAACTACTATTCTTACTCTTATGAATATCGAATTGGCTCGCATATTTGAAGATTATAAAACTGCTAAAGAAATTATGCATGTTATATATCAAAAATATGGAACCACTTCCGAAACCTATATTCAACTCATTTTGCAAAAATATCATTCATGTAAATGAAAGAAACTGACTCAGTTATTGATCACATGAATAGGATGACCGTATTGGCTAAGGACCTTGTCGAGGTCGGTAACGAAGTTTTTGACCATATGCAAGTCAATGTTACTTTGAACAGTCTTCCCTAGTCATGGGAACCTGTTGTTATTGCGTTAAATCACTTAGCACAAAATGTGACCATATTGAACCTCCCAAAGCATTTAGGAATTGAAGAAGAAAGAAAGAATAAAAGAAAAATATAAAACTTCTTAGTGAATCTCAATCTTCTGGATCTAAATTTGAAATGAATAAGAAAAATAAAAAATTTAAGGGAAAGAAGATTTTTTTTTTAAATTTTAAGAATCAAAAAAAGAATTTTCACAATCATCCTAAAGGGAAATATTATTCTTGCGGAAAACCTGGTCATTACTATAGACACCCCCATTTTGCCCTCTCGAAATATATAAATCTGTTTGGTCAACCTTTGACCTTGCCCATGACTTTTCAGAAAGGGCTTACCTTCTCTGGAAGTTTCACACCCCAACGTAGGGACCATATACTGAAACAATAGTATATGGCTGAACACAGGCTGAAACAGTAGCAATGTAGTTCAAATCCTTTTACCCTAACGTGGGACCACATGCTGAAATAATAGTATATGGCTGGACACAGGCTGAAATACTAGCTCTGTGGCCCAAGCCCCATGACCCAAAATTGGGAACCATGCAATGAAACAATAGTACATGACTGAACACAGGCTGAAAAAATAGCTCTATGACTCAGGTCCCAACGTAGGGAGACTATATACTGAAACAATAGTATATAGTTGAATTACAGATTGAAACAATAGTTTGACATTTCAGACCCCCTAACCCTAACGTAGGGACCATTCACTGAAACAATAGCTTTGTGGCTCAGAGCCCAACGTAGGGAGACTATATACTGAAACAATAGTATATAGTCGGAAGGCAAACTGAAATAATCGTCTAGCATTTTAGGTCTCATGACCCTAAATTGGGAACCATGCACTGAAACAATAGTACATGGCTGAACACAGGCTGAAACAATAGCTGTGTGGCTCAGAGCCTAACGTAGGGAGGCTATATACTGAAATAATAGTATATAGTCGAAATGCAGACTGAAACAATGGTCTGGCATTTCAGTCCCGACCCAGACCCGGACAGTCCTGAATTAGGCACCTAAAACCATGCGCACAATTCGATCGCACGCCAAATCACACACGTGCAATCAGTCCCCCTTCTAGACCAGACTTCCTTTCCCAGACCACCTCGAGATTCGATTACGTGCCTGAAATGAGACGCACAATCGGATTGAGCACCCGACCACCGGCGCACAATTGGCCTACGCCCGACCTAATCTTATAGTCCTTGACCCCTAAGCTTCCTCGATCAAGCACTTCAAAAGAGACGCTTAATTGGATTGCGCACTCTACACCAGGCGAGCAATTAGTCCTAACATTGTTAAACCTAGGAAACTCACTGAGCAAGTCAGCTGGTCGCTCACTGAGTCGATGATCGACTCAAAGCGATTAAGCACCAGGAAATCGGCGCACAATTCAGTTAAACGCCTGAAAAATGGCGCGTAATTGAAGAAAAACCTATAAAAGCTTCTTTTTTTTCGCCTCAAGAGAGGCTGCGAATTTGGAGAAGAGAGGCTGAAAATTTTGAGATCAGAGAACTCCGAGAACGAACACACAGAGAACCCTAGCCATGATTTCGAGATTCAAGCTTCGAATTTTCGAGATTTCTCTCTGCAGTCCCGACCCTATGTAAAAATTTGATCTTTAGCCTCGAGCCTTAGTTTTTTAGTTCTTAGATTTAGGTTTTCTCAATAATTAGTTTTAATTTTCAGTCCTAGACCATAGCACCCCTTTTTAGACCGTAATTTTTAATATCTGGTTCTAGTTCTTCATTTCTAGAACCAGTCCTTAATCTCACGGCCTAATTCACCGACTATAATTCCGTTCTAAAATCATAATTTCCAGTCCTATCATTAATCTCTGGTTCTAGTTCTTAGTTTCTAGAACCAGTCCTTAATCATAAAGTCTGATTTTCTGATTTCGAACCCGAATTCAGTCCTTAAATTTTAAATTTCTAGTTTTAATTTCTTAAATTAATATTTCTAAAATCCCAATTCTTAATTTAGTTTTCTAAAACTTTAGTCTCATAATTTATTTCATAATTATAACCCAAAATCGACTCTAAAAATCCAAAAAATAATATTAGAATCCAAATTTTAATTTACTTTAATCTCAGCCACCCGATTCGCCCAAGGGAGCTTACGGAGGGTACTCGGGAACGAGGCCAATCCTCCTTAACATAGCAGGCCTAAAACCCCCTTTTTTAAAGAATTTTAGTAGAATTAATTCATTGCGTTAGTTAGAATTAGAAGATCAGTTCCATTACCTTTCCTAGAATTTTAGTAGAATTAATTCCTTTATTTTAATTCGATTCTTAGCATAATTAATTAATTGCTTTAATTAGAATTTCAATCAGACCCTTAGTATAATTTCTTTGATTATAATTCTAGTAAAATTAGTTCCTTTATTTTAATTAGATTTTCAGCATAGTTAATTCATCGCTTTAATTAGAATTTTAGTATCAACAATTTATTGCTTTGATCATAATTTTAGGAAAAATCAGTTCCTCTATTTTAATTAGATTTTAGTAAAAATCAGTCTCTATCTTCAATTAGAGTTTTAGTAAAATTAGTCCTCTATTCCAATTAGAATTCCAGTATAATGAGCATGCTTGATTTAATTAGAGATTCATTAGAATTAATACATTTGAGATTAGGAAATTAAACTAATTAGACTTTTAATAGAACTACAACACCTAAGACTAATTAGACTCCTAATAGGATTAGAATATTAGATTAGGTCACTATAATAAACTCACACAGGTAGACTCACAATAGAATTAGGAAATTTAAACCAATCAAACTTAACGACAATAACAGGGAAAGAAAAGGAAAACTAAACTATCTAAACTATAAGGAAGAGTCATAAATGCTAACATTCGTAGGTGGACGATTCAGTAAAGAAGTAACTCATACTCGCTCTAAAGCGTGATCACTGTCGTATTGCAGCATCATTAAATATCTACAGCTGGCGATCGCAATAAACTAGGAATCTTCCTAGAAATCTCCTTTTTTATTTTATCTCCAACATTTCAAACACCGCATCGCTAGAATCCACTTGGACAAAATTGGGTCACTGATTCAACGGGGATTAAGAGGAACCAAGAAAAAGCACACACCAATAGACTGGCGATCGCGATGGGACTCTTTTGTTGAACTCTTTTTTTTTAGATAGGTAGTTTTTTATTTTGTTTTCCTGTTTTTCTTTCCATCGCATCATTTCAAATTCCTTTAGATATATGAGTCTTCGTCAAAGACTCGAGATGTCTGGTATACGAAGAGTGAGTTTAGAAGACCCACCATTGTGGGGATATCATGACAACCCCATGTACGAAGAAGAACCATTTTACAATTCTAGCCTACGACAATCTGAGATTAATATGGCTGGCGAATAAGAAAACCCCTTCTCTACCCCCACACCGGTAATAATCATAACGGGAGAGATAGTAACACTAGATAAAACCTCACTGCTCAACAAATTATAGAGCTCAGTATTCAAAAAATACAAAGAGGAGACAATGACTCTGAAGAATTGCTTCGAGGACTGGCCACTGCATACAAGACCATTAGGATGCGATCATTTTCAGAAGACCAAGAATGACAGGAAAGGCCACTGCCTACCCCAAGAACGGTGTCAGTCCGTGCCTCACTATTGAGACAACCTACTCACACATTCTGCAACGATGATTCTCCAGACAAGGTTGGCTCGCAAGCTGCCCCAAAAGACAACACCATCAAGATCGAAGATCTCCCTAAGATGCTCGACAAGTACATGGCCAAGAGAGAGCGCCCTGATCACTCATTCGGATTCGACAAATTTTGTCGGGACGTCGAATTTAACTTACCAATAGGATTCAAACCGTCAAAATTTATCAAATATAATGACACTGGAAATCTGAACCGTCACTTGCCCTCTTTTGCAACGATTGTCAACCCATACGCGATAATTAGGGACTTCTCATTCACTATTTCCAACGCTCATTAGAAGGAGAAGCTCTAGACTGGTTTGCGAGACTCCCTCTTTATAAGATAAAAATGTTTGATGATTTAGTCGGTCAATTCCTTTACCAATACAAGCATCTCATCTAGGAGACAGTCAGTTTTAGCGATCTGATGGCGACCAAGCAAGGACTCGATGAAGAATTTACCGACTTCGTCACCAGATGGAGGAAACTCGTTGCTAGGACCGACACTTCAATGAAAGAGAAAGAGTCAGTTGACATTATCATTGATAATACTAGAGAACCGTTAAAGAGCACACTTGTCATAAGTGATTGCCCCGACTTCACCGCACTCCACTCCCGAGCATCCCAACTAGCGCGACACATTAAAGGCAGAGACCTTACCCTATCCATAGTCACATCGAAAGTAGGCTCTTCTAGTGAATCAAAGTCAAAAAATAATAAGAAAGCCTCAGGAAATGAACAGGTCAACACCGTTGTCAACCAAGGACAAAACTCCGGGAACGAAAGTTTTCAACCGCGAAACTTTAGGCATAATCAAAATCAATAACGGTACACAAACTAAAACTAAAACACCAATCAAGATATACAAACCAAAACCAAGGTCAGAACCAGAATCAAGGCCAATACCAGAACAAAAACCAATATCCTACCACTTACCAGAATCAGAATACAACGCAGAATCGACCGGCCCATGCGTCGAACTATAATAACGTATCTCCACCACAAAATTTCAACCCAGCTAGAGGCCCTTATCTGTCTAGGCGGGAGCATTATCCCTCTTTTTCCAATACAATCCTCAACATCTTCTGTCTCCTTAACACTAAGAATCTCATTTGATTCCCGCAAGAGTGACCCCGCTCATGGCCGATGAATCTAGATTATAGCAAATACTGCGCGTTCCATCGATACGCAGGACACAACCTAGAAGACTGTTGGATCCTTCGGGATGTGATCTATGACATGAATGGCCAGAATCAAATCGACTGGGAATCACTTAGGAATCCTAACCCCAGCAACAATAGTCAACCCTAACAAAATTTAGGAATCATTAATAACACCATGCCTAACCACAGCCAAGCAACACCGACTCAGGTCACTACTGTGGATCTCCCCAGTCAATCTTCCTTCCAACCCTCTACCTTAATCGCTCGCGTCCAACCCTCCAATACTTTTGTTACCCCTGTGAGAGCTCCTTCACCACTACACCCCTCGGCCTTGATCACTCAAATCGCCCCGCCGAGCCCACCTCCATACCCGAAATTCACTCAGGTACGAGTCCACTCCTTTAGGGCCAGAAGGTCATTCTTTCATAGTCACCCACTCGAACCTTCAACCCCTTCCAATCCTAAACCAACACCATTACCACTCCCTACGTCCAATTCTGAACCTGAGTATGGAGATCACATTCTTCAAACTGCAGCCCAAATTGCCGCGTGGGTAGAAAGTGTCACCCGAAAGACTCCAAGCCAAGAAAATGAAATAAAGACCGAGTGTTCACTAAACATAGAAGAAAGCAAGCGAGAAGAACATTCCAAGCCGTGTGAGACACTGGTCTTTGCTTTCCTAGAAGAGGAGGATTACACACGGTACCTCCCACCTTGGAGCGGCACCATGTAGATACGCTCTCCAACCTCGAATTTCACTCACTTTACAAATATGTCGATGTCGAGCCACACCGGGTTCAGTCAACAACCGACTTGCCTGATTCTTAAATCAGGAACCAATTACCCACCTCCACCTTTCCCTCAAAATAAGGATTTCATGAATGTACAACCATCAGAGGGGAACATGAGAGAAAGAGAAGTTAACTTGCCTCCCCGTCTCACATTATCCCTCCACCAATCTTTGCACTTCAACCGCTCCAACCACCTGCACCTAAGGCTCATCGGCCATTCAAGGACATTGCACTCAATCCAGGGCAAGAATATGACCTTTTGTGGTATCTCCAAAAGGTCCCAGCCTAGATATCTATACTAGAACTCATCAAGAAATCGCTTGACCAACATCGACTACTGATAAAGACACTTGAGGACACACAAGTAGATAAGGACACAACCTTAGATGAACTTCATCAAATCACCTCGGTCATGGCGCAACCTTCGGTGCTCACTTTCACAGACGTAGACATGCTTAAAGAGTCACTCCGTGGAAGCGCAACTCCTATATACCTTACAGTCATAATTAGAGGGTTCTCTGTACCTCACGCATTGGTCGATACGGGAGCAGGACTCAATATCTGCCCTCTCATAACGTTAAAGACGCTCGAATACACAGAGCAGGATGTCAGGCCGTCGGCACTATCACTTATAGCTTATGACGGCTCCCATTGTTTTGTCAAAGGAACTATCAAACTCCAGGTTCGCCTCAGACCTCTAACGAAAGATGTCACCTTTCATGTTTCTGATTCCGCTAGCACATACAATCTTATTTTAGGAAGAAAATGGTTAGAGTCAATGAAAGTCGTTGCATCCACATATCACCAATGTGTCAAATTCCCGTACGAGGACTCTATTGTCCGTATATATGCCGATGCACCCCTCCAGGAGATGGACACTGATTGCGCAGCAAGTATTCCGACAGCCCATGACTCTGTACTGAACACGAGTCACATTCAGAAGACTAGAATCTCTGACGAGACAACCGTTGTAGAAGTTCGTCCCCCTACCCCTCCTAGTTCTCCTCTAACGCATCAATAAAAATTGATGAGAAGAGAGGTTGGCCCAGACCTCGCCAAACTTTACAACATCAACCCAACTACAATAAAAGGTTGGGACCTCATGTACCAACTCAGATATGTCCCCCACACCAGACTCGGTAAAAATAAGCAAGGCCGTGTAGGACCTATCGTCTCAACAAAAATACGTAAACACATAGGGTAGGTTACCAGTCGGACGGCCCAAAGCCGACTTGTTCCCTACCTCACCAAAATGGTCTCTATATGACCACTTCGTCTACGGGACCACTGAGAAAGCAGATGTACCAAGGTAGAAGGAAGTGCCCTTCACCAAATCTCAAGAAGCAGAAATCGAACGAATGGCTAAAACATTCAACGATTTAACGAATTTGAATGACGATATTGATAAACCGCTCGAGGGACTCAAACCCTTGTTTGACACTAAGGAGTTTACAAAAGAGAGAAAGCAAGAACCTCTAGAACTCGAGCCATGAGTGAAAGATTGAGACTCCACTGACGTCGAAGATTTTCACATAGCAGCCTTACAAAATGATGAAGAGCACTTATACTCAACATGGGAAAAAGATGACACCCCACAAGAGAGGATCTTAACTCGCATAGCATCCGCCTCGGCCTTGGCCTTAGGGATGGGAATGCCCATGGGACTTCTCTTGTATCGCTCACTTATACTAACCCCACTGTAAGGCTTGCACCAGCATATTAGAATTCTTCACTAGTTTGATCTGACATTCGGCAATAGTATAATCAAATCACTCCAACCTTGTGACAACAGAAGCGAGTAATGACCCACCAACTCAGCTACCGGCACAAGAAGTAGAAAATCTCAACAGTCATTTGGTTGATCCAGGGGGAAACGCCCACATTGCCCTCATTGACTTTGAAGAGGAGCTCGAACTAGACACTCCTCCATCCCCAAACACGCCAACTCCAAATATTCTGGAAATCTCTCAAAAAAGAGTGGCAACCTCCCCGAGTGATGACGAGGATTACTGGATAGACCTCCTCGTACTCGAGTTAGTAGAGCAAGCTAACCTAGTGCTTCAAGCACTGTCAGATCAAGAAGAGGAGTTCGATTCCAGCCTCGACTCTAACTCAAAAGGATGGGAATGTCCTTGGGGATCTCCCTGCATTTCTTACCATTATCAACCTTGCTGCCGAGCATGTGTGCTTATCCTAACATATTATGAAGTTCAAGGAAAAGAGCTCACCACCCCTAAGGATCCCTTAAGAGGTCACTCTCGACAGGAAGAACAACCATATTATACCTCAGAGGATGATAGTTCGATCGATTACGATCTCTAGAGCTTCTTCGAAGATGGGACAATCAATGTGATAGAAGAAACCCAAACTTCAATACCGCTCCACCAGCATCGCTTATTCAAAAGATCTCATCAGATGATAACTCAAAAAAAAAATGTCAAATTCAGAACAAGTCCATATTTCTCGAAGAATCACTCGAACTGCTCCAGCAGCTGTCTCGCTCCCTCAGCTAGAGGAAATAAATCTCCCGACGCCTCTTGAGGTGACCACCCCTATACCATATCTACTATTGAAAATAAAAAGAAAATAAAAAGAAAAAAAAAACCCTAAAAATTCAGAAATACAAAATCCAAAAAAATCTGAAAGCCCCAGAAAAGAAAGGGAACCCTTCATCCTGAATCAAACTTGCGATCAATAAGGAGACTTTTCTCCTAGGACTATTGTCTCATCTCCCGTACGAGGACATAAAGCCTCCAGGCTAAACAATAAGTCGGTGATCATATCAGATGATATACTTCGTGACTTTGAGAGAAGGATCAAGAGCCTTGACCTTCACCTTGCCAAAGACCTCTCGGTCATAAATTGTACCGACGAAGAGTTATCTTTCGCAAAATCGAATTCCCAGTGTAGTAATTTCACGGTATATGATCTTACCGAGGATTAAAAAAGAACACCAATCGGTGCAGAGGCACCAGACTTCCAACGGGTTATTAAGCATTTCGACGAGCAAATCCAAGTTGCCGCGAAACCTACAGAAGAAATTAATTTTGGCACTGAAGAGAAACCCAAGAAGTTACTAATTAGTGCCACCCTCAACTCCAAGGAATGTCAACAAATTGCACAAGTCCTATAAAAGAACCTCGATTTCTTTACATCGTCCTATGAAGATATGCCTGGTTTAGACCCAAGTTTAGTAGAATATCGCCTTGTCTTAGAATCCGATACCAAGCCTGTTAAGCAGAAACTTCGTAGGATGCACCCACAAATAACCTTTCAAGTTAAAAAGGAAGCTGACAAATTGTACAAAGCTAAATTCATCCGAGTCGTCCACTACCCCAAGTGGGTCGCCAACATAGTACCTGTCGCCAAGAAAGATAGCAGAGTACGGGTTTGCATTGACTTCCGAAACCTCAATCAAGCATGCCCAAAAGATGACTTCCCACTTCCGTAAATTGACACTCTAGTTGACAACACCATTGGACATAAGATGTTATCCTTTATGGATGGTTTCTCTGGATATATTCAGATCAAATTAGCAAAGTCTGACCAAGAGAAGACTTCTTTCACCACACCATGGGGAACTTACTGCTACGTTGTCATGTCTTTTGGGCTTAAGAATACAGGAGACATGTATCAACACGCCATGATGGCTATTTTTCACATGATACATAAGTGTGTAGAAGTCTACATCGATGAAATACTAGTGAAGTCCTAAATGCGGGCAGGACATGTTGAAACACTTCCACTGGTGCTGCAAAGAGCTAAGAAATATCAGTTAAAAATGAACCCAAAGAAATGTGTCTTCGGAGTCACCTCCGAAAAATTACTCGATTTTATAGTCAGCAAGCGAGGAATCGAAGTCGACCCCCCAAAAGTTTGAGCCACTCTTGAGATGCCACCTCCCAGCAATAGCAAAGAATTACGAGGGCTGATAGGAAGATTGTAATTCATCAGGAGATTCATCTCCCAACATTCAGACAGATGTGATCCTTTCTACAGACTACTTAAAGGAGGAACTTAGTATAAATGGGATGACCCGTGTCAGCAAGCCTTCGATAATATCAAGAAATACCTCCTTAACCCGCCCATACTATCGTCACCAGTTCCCGGAAGACCCTTAATCCTATACCTCTCGGCGAACGATAAAACAATGCGAGTAATTCTGGGATAATATGAAAAAGATGGTAAGAGAGAGAAGGCTATCTACTACCTTAGTAGGACGATGGTCGAGTACGAATAGAAATGCACTCTGATGGAGAAAACCTGCCTCACACTGGTGTGGGCCTCAACCAAATTACGGCACTACTTCGGAGCACATAAAATATTAGTACTAGCCCAAATGGACCCCTTGAAGTATGTATTGGAAAAGCCACAACATCCGAAAAGATCGCTAACTGGAATATGCCATTGCAAGAATTCGATATCACTTACGTCATGCAGAAGTCGATCAAAGGACAAGCAATCGCCGATTACCTCGCAGATCTCCCACTCCCGAGTAATGAGCCCATACATGCAGATTTCCCCGATGAAGACCTACTTACAATTCATAACGAAGAGCCCGATAAGACCTCATGGACCCTTTATTTTGACGGTGCTCTAAATCACAAAGGAAAAGGCATCGGGATAGTCCTTTTAAACCTGAAAGGAGTTGTCATACCTAAGGCTTTTCAACTAGACTTCCCTGTCACTAACAATGTCGCAGAATACGAAGCTTTCATAGCTGGACTGCGAGCAGCACTACAATTAGGTGTTAACAGTTGAAAACCATAGGTGATTCCAAGCTAGTAATCTCGCAAGTTATAGGAGAATGAAAAACCAAGGAAAGGAGACTAATGGCATACCTAGAAATCACTCAATATTTAGTAAAGAAGTTTGAAAGAATCTCTTTCACACACATCTCTAGATTAGAAAACGAGCTCGCAGACTCTCTTGCCATACTAGCCTCAGTCATCCAAATACCTATCGGACAAAATACCAAGACCTTCTTCATTGAAAAATTAACGGTACCCGCCTACGAGTAAGCATGGACCGTTAAGAGAATTACCAATCCTCCCCACAAGCACAAGACTAAAAGAAGTAATCACTTTGGAAAAGCACGTCAAGTCAGAAACCAAAGTCGCTATGTTCAGATTTGAAAGATCACCAATCGACGACGGACAACCATGGTACTTTAACATCTGGAACTTCTTAAAGCATCAACACATCCCTCCATATGCCATAAGGATCGAACGGAAGACTGTAAGGAACCGATGCATCTGATTCTACATACTCAGCAAAATATTATACAAGGAAGCCTTCACCAAAAGAGTATTGCTATGATGTGTCACAACCGCCGAAGGACAATACATCATCCGAGAAGCAGACGCCAGTGCCTACGGCACCCACGCCGATAGACAGAGACTTGTCGATCAAATTATATGACATGGCTACTTCTGGCCAACAATGATAAGAGATTTCTACCTCCACGTCTAATTCTGCAAGCAATGCCAAGAACACACCGTACTCATCAAAACTCCATCAGTTGCATTAAACACTATGACCTCGTCGTGACTGTTTTTGATGTGGGCCTTCGACGTCATCGGACCTTTCCCAGATACAGTTGTGAACACTCACAAGCATGCGTTCATACTTATAGCAACCGAATACTACACTAAATGGGCAGAAGCTGAATCCTATGTCAGAATCACCGCTTCGACACTCATAAGGTTTATCATTCAGAATATCATCACAAGGTTTAGAGTACCCAGGATGTTCGTCACCGACAACGGACCATAGCTCATTACAGAGAAGACGAAGAAGTTATGCAAGAAGTTCGGTATCGATCTACGTCACTCATCGCCGTTTTACCCTCAAGGAAATGGACAAACATAAGCTACGAACAAAACGCTGATTCAAATTCTGAAATGCACAGTAGAGATGAGCAATGGAGTCGACTGGCCTGAACGACTATTAGAAGCACTCTGGGCCTATAAGACCTCCATTTGTACGGCCATTGGCCAAACTCCCTACCTCCTTACCTACAGGATGGAGGCAGTCCTACCATTTGAGATACAAATGTCATCTTTACGGATTCAACTCGATGATGAGCTATCCTTGGATGAGAGGAGAATTGCCCTATTCAAGCAGCTAGAGCAACTTGATGAGACACGTCTAAGGGTTGCTGATCACACTCACGTATATAAGAGGAGAGTGGTCAGGGCTTACGATAAGAAAGTCATCGAACGAACCTTTAATATTGGAAAATTAGTCTTAAAGAAAATCATGCCTTCCAATCACATTCATCTTAAAGGAAAACTGAAACCGAACTGGGAAGGCCCTTGTGTTATAATAGCCACAAACCATGGGAATGCATACAAACTGGTGAACCAAGACAAGGAAGAACTCTCTAGCCCTTGGAATGCCATGTACCTTAGAAAATATTATCCTTATCCCTATGATCATCACATCCCGTGGTTAAATACTTTTACTTATCACCTCGTAGTCTTCACGACCCATTCATTAGTCGTACGTCATCAATCCTTAGAACGTCCTTAAGACTTCTAGTTTTTTGCCCACTTTCTCACTCGGGCAATCTGATTGAAGGACTAGTGACTTACCTAACCTCTTTCAAAAGCATAATTAATACCCGATCCTCATTTCTCTTTCCCCGCCATTAGAGGAGACGTTAGAGCAAAAAAATGAAGATACTAGGTTCAATCAAAACTCATTATTCTTGCGCTAGCAGGATCCTTTCAAATTTATCTATATATCAAAAATCAAGTGAGAGCATTACGACGAATGAACAAGTCAATAAGCTCAAGGAAGCATAATCAGGCCGTGAGGACATCTCTGGTAACTTTACTAGAAGTATATAAGCAAGCTGCGAGGGCATCCCTAATGTCCCCATACTACTAAATGTCTTCGTAAGGTGGTAGGAGGAGGATAAGCTCCTGCTAATCATAGAATGTGAGATTTTGATGGTGCCGACATATGACGAAGAGCTCGATCATAGCACCCGTATCCCTTTAAGAAAAAGATTATTACTCATCCCTTTTGGAAAGCATTAGATACAAGCTATCCCCCATATCACTGAGCCTTACCGCCCTCCCCTCTTCTATTTTTATTTCGGACGATAAATCAGAAGCCTGACAGGATACTCCTAGGAAACTGATGAATGATGACTGATGCAATCACCTACTATACCTATCATACTTCTCCCTAATAGGCACGAGATAGGATGACCAATGCCCTAAGATCGACCCTTGTATATAACTGACCTAATCGAAGAGACCTCCCCCGGTTATACAACAGTACTGATGAATGTTTCTTCGAAACTAACTCACCAAATATCCATGACTGCTTATAGTCCCAAAGTGCTCATCTAAAGCCCAGAAAAGATCCATTGCATCTACACACTATGAAAAAAATTTTGATCAGAAGGAGAATCACCTTAGAAGCGCCGACTCGCCCATAAAGAAGATGAGGAATAACAAAGTTACCATTCAAAGGATGCTATCGAAGATACTATACTGTCAATCTCACCACGCTCCTACACTGGGGAATTTTTTTTATTTTTTTATTTTTATTATTTCTATCTTAGCTATTTGCTTTCCCTGTTGCATTACTTTCAAAAAAAGAGAAAAAAAAAAAAGAAAAAAAAGAGCACATATCCACCTTTATTACCAGACCTCGGTCTGAGATACTCACCCCCTTGACAACTGGCACGGGGGAGAACAAAAATTACTAATAGTGTTACCTTTACATGTGCAGTATAAAGCAACATCCAACCATCACCAGGCCAGCTCAGGAAGCATCCAAGTCCGGATGACAGTTAATGACACCAAAATAAAAGAAAAATAAGAATAGGCGCAAGAGGTAACTAAAAGAAAAGGAACCAATCAGGTACATCTAGACCAAAAAAAGTCTCTCTCTCTCTCTCTATATATATATATATATCAAAGTTTTCTTTTCTTTTTACACTTGTCACCGGGGGCATCCCCTCCTATATACAATACACACACAATGGACAAAACAAACACACACACCCCTACCCCCTACGCTGCCACTGGGATGGACGAGCACCGTTGTCCCTAGTATCATCAGCTCGGAGGCCCGTAGACTGGTCCTCTGAAAATACAATCCTGACACCCGGAGTCCTCGGAACCTCTAGACGACGAGGCCCCGCCACAGAACCCCCTCACTCGTCCTGCTAACAGATCACCTTGATCGTGAATGAGGAGGATACCCCGCAAGAATCTCACGAATGACAGAATCCTCACGAGCATCATCCCTGACACGATCACGTGACGTGTGACGAGACTGCCCAGCTGAGGAACCCGTAGCCCTCGACTCCGATCCATCAAACTGACTAGCCAGCCTACGCACCCCTCGCTCACTCCTCACGACATCGCACGATCTAGGGACACTCATCTCGCTCAAGCATTGTCCGATCTGCCTCGCCCTTCCTGAGTCTTTTGTGCAACCATCATCTCAACGAATAGGTCATCGCGACTTTGCGTCTCCCCAAGGATTTGTCTCGCCTCGGGAGTGGCGCGCACTTGCATTGCCTCTAAATGCGCCTTCTCAAGCTAACGAACCTACATAACCACACCAAGTCAAAGAAAATCAATATATATATATATATATGAACATTAAAAAAAAAAAAGAGAAACTTTTAAAAAAGAAAGAATCATACCATATCCACCCTCTCCTTCAGAAGGCACTAAACCGTCGTCGTGGTCACTGGATCAGTAGGAGGCATGAAAGGGACAACAAACATAGGCGGCTGTAATGAAAACAAACAAATACATAAGAAAATACTATAATGACAAATAAACTACGAACACAATAACTAAAACATACCTGAGAAGGAATAGGAATAGACCCCTGAGGGGGAGTCTCGAGAGCAGAGTCCGGAACCGCCTGCACGAGAACCAAACGAACAAACCCAAAGTATGTAAGAACAAATAGAATGAAATAACCTAAACTGAATTACACTGAACCAAAAATTATACCTGACCCTCTGGGCGTAGAGAGGTAGTAGTCGCCTCCCTTGTCTGAAGGTCCTCAGCAACCTGACATTGAAATATCACGCGATGTTAGTAAACTATTAAGAAAGCGAAATAATAACATCCAACAAACTAACACAATTACATAAACAATTTGAAAGATTGAGGAAAATTACCCAATGCTCCAGCTCAGCGCGAAGCATAGCCATCGCTAGATCCTCCCGACTGGAGGAAGCAACCAAAGATGGATCAAATGTCGGGACGGGACCTCCAGTAGCGAGCTCGTCTCTCTACAAATAACAATAAACACATCAGTTGGCGAACTCATGGCACTAACAAAACCACATTCATATAGACACTTACCAATCAGTCAATCTTAGATCGCAAACTGGCCTCCACCTCTGGCCGACCTGCTGCTGACTGCGTAACAACTCCATCATCGTCACATGACTGACAACCTCGGCCTCCCTCTCAGACTATCCAAAATAAAATGAAACACCACAACTATGTTAGAACGACTGAAAGACCAAGTCAACGTAATACATAAAAAAACCAATAAATTAACTCATCAGGAGCCGTCGAGTCTCCGCTAGCCGAGCCCCCAAATCATCCTCCGCTCCCCTAGCCTGAGCAATCGGGAAGGCTAAGGAGTGCAACATCTCCTTATCAGGACGAGGAGCACACCCCATCTGCTCCATCGCCCTATGGAGGGCATCTAACGCCCCCCGCGCACTCGCAGTGAGATGGCCCTGCTCCAATGCGGCCAGTCTCTCCCTCAATGCCGATGGCAACTCCGGCCCACCAATCGCGAAAGAACCATTCCCATGGAGGGGACGTGTGAGGAGGCGCCCACCACCCAATACACTAAACCATCTCCTATACTCTCGGACATCTGCCTCATCATGCGCCCCTGTCACCTTGGTCCCCCTGCTCTAAAATCCGCCATTTGAAGCGCCATCTGCTCCGCAAAGTTCCAGCTAGGGGGGCCGGTCATCCTCTTCGCCACCCTGTGGCGAATCTTTGGAGGGACTTCCTGAGCAAGCCCCAGCTGCCACACCGCCCGAGATAGGTGGATCCTCTCCACCTTCTCAAAATAATGGACCTATATGTACACGTCAAAGAAGGGCTAGCCAGGCTAAATCACTGGCACACCCGCATCCTCCTCGGCCGCGCATGGCCTTCAAATCACCTAACCAAATAAACAGGCCAACCAATCAATGAAGCCTTAGATCCTAAAAGACCAAATAAAAATAACACAAAACATACACGCAGTAGTATATACCTACCCCTCATGCATGTCCTCGAAGATGCCTCGAGCGGTCTGAAGATCCGAAGACCAGCGACGACCTCTAAGCGCTGCACTCCACACATGCATCCACAAAAACATGAACGTCACCTCCAACGGAACCCCCGAATGAAGAAAAGCAAAATGATCATACGCCCAAAACTAGAAAACAAAAGAAAAGAAATGTTGAATAACTGTTATGACCAAAAGAAAAATAAAGACACTATGACACCAACTCACTAAAACTCACTTGGAGGAAGGGAAAGAAACCTCCGATCATCGTGACGCCCCGCCCCCGACGATAAAGCTGCTCATAGAGATGCGCCAATGCTGCCACACCCCAAGCGTAGGTAGGGACCCGATCCAAGCCCCTGAGAATTAGTAAAAACAACCGAGTGACGCATCCCCGAGTCGAAGAAGAAAAGAGTACTACACCGAGGAAGTGCATTAAGAATGCTTGAAGCACCCTATCCGCAGCCAACCCCGACTCCACCATGGGCTCCCGACCCGCCACCACCACGCAACGTGCCTCGTAAGACGTCCTTGCCTCCGAATGATGCCTCGGAGGGACGAAGCCACTGGCGAACGTATCGAAGAACCAAGTGACTCGAACTATATCCGGCCTCGATCCACTCGACCTATACGGTACGTCCAAAATCTCCTCACACACCTCTAAGTACTCTCTGGCCATCTGCCCCATAATTGGCTCACCCTCAAAATGAAAACCAGTGATGCGGACCCAGTCCTCTGGAGTCGGCAGTAACATACCAACTGGAAAGAGAAGCGCATGATGCTCCTCCCTCCACCTCTCTAAGATCGTCGCAATCAAATCACGATCGACCTGAAAGGGCTCCAGCTCCAGGATCGGTCCGAAACTGAAAGACACCAATCACGCTCGCTGAAACACCGGCAAGGCACGATACCAAGTATGGGACTCAGTCCACGCCGAGCTGATAGCCAACTGCGAGGGCTCCTATCAAACGAAACACAAGCAGAAAAATAATACTAACACACACCTATGACAAGCAGACCTAAAGCTAAAAGCGAATGAGATATATTCGGACACACGAATGACAATTCATAATAAATACACAAAACATGATAAGAACGAAAAAACAAAAATGTGACCTATCTCTAGATGCGGTCATGATGCATGAGTGAGCACACGACCAGTGATCAATGCAGGTTTGACATAAATTAAAAAGGTTTCCATATCCTATTAAGTCTATGTCATAACCTAAATGCCTAGGAAAATGAAGAAACTCTTGCTCACGGGTACTTACCCGATCTCGAGCGAAAAAATCCTCCAGCGGGAAGTGTCTGGGATCCAGACGCCCCTCCCCCTGGTGCTCCTCAGCTCTCTCCTCCTCAACCCTCTCACCCTCATCCTCTGCTGCACCCTGCTTAATCTCGGGTACCACCTCCCTGACCACCACCTGGTCACTCACCGGTACCTCCTCTCTAACCATCTCCCTGATGTCCTCCTCCATGACGACAGCATCGGTCCAAGCCTAGGAGGTCTCACCTATCTCCCCCATCATAATCCTCTCCAACTCAGAAACAGTGAGATCGTCTCTACCACCACCCTCAGACTCCATCCTAGAATGAAGAGCTCGAAAAAATTGGAAAGAATGAAAGAAACGACACTTGAAACGGACGATCGAATCGCGAGATATCACGAAAACATAAAAACTAGAGCGCAAAGAAACAAGGAAATAGAGAATCAAAGACCAAAATGGATAGCACAGGAAGAATGAAAAGTTTTTGAACTATTTATAAGACACGGCTAAATCGTGCGCGTAAACTGACGCGCATAATCGAATCACGCATCACAGTCCCCGCGCATAATTTAGATCAAGCGCCAATCCTTGAGCGCGCAAACAAATCATCGCCCGCTCAAACTAACCCGACCACCTGGTTGCGCGCAGCCAACCAAGCGCATAATCACCTTAAGCGCCCGAATCTGTGCGCCCAATAGTCACCTCAACAGTGACCGGCCACTGCCCTAATCCTGCGCCCCATACTGTGCATTTAACTGGGTTAAACGGCCGACCACTCACGCTTAATAACCTTTAAACCTCTGAAATGCGCACAATCTATTTAGGCGCGCAATTTGTTTATGCGCACGGAGGGAAGTGCGTAATCTCCCAAGAAAAAAAAAACATGCCCAGAATAGCAGGCATAGGACCAAATTAGGAGACTTCCGACGCTGATTGCCAACCTAAACTATGCCCTTGTTAAGACCAATCCAAAAACACTCCAGACTTAGAATATTTACACCCCAAACCAAACTGAAAAATGCTCCCCAATATCATTTATACACTTCAACGAAGACCAAACTAAAAAAAATAAAAATGAAGAAATACCCTCATCATTTACACACTCCAACTAAGACCAAACTAAACTAAAAAAAAATGCCCCCCATCATTCATGCACTTAAACCTAAACTAAACTAAACCAAAAATGCTCCCAACATACCCCAGATCAAAATAAATAAATAAAATCAAACCAAACTTAAAACCTCACACTCAAAACCAGTCAAATAAGCTATCAAAGAAAACCAAACCCAAATTTACTAAATAGAAATAATCACCAATAAATTGAAACTGCAATTGCTTCATAAATAAATAAAATAATTAAAAAATACACTGAGGGCATACCCTCTGAATACACAATTTAAAATAAGAAACTTAAAATTCGCACGTTCAGGCAATGCTCGAATCCGGATTTATTCGGGAAACCACTTCTAGTTTGAGTGATGGCACCAACCCAAGTGTCACCTTGCATTCCCAATCCCGCCCATTCCCAATAATCCCCTTAATAACCACAACTCCTCGGGTTCAATACCCGGGATACAAAAGAGAGAGGAAGAAAAGATATCAATGAACAAAAATGCCCCAAAACTTTTAATCCTAAGCTTGAAATGAAATTCAAAACAACAAGAACCCAAAACCCCATTGGCTCACACATTTATAAACTATACATCCTAAACCGAAACCCAAAACCCAAAACCCAACACCCAAAACCCAAAACCCAAGAACCCAAAACCCAAAACCCCATTGGTCACCCCTTTTAAACTCCTTTCAATCTAATTAAATCCAAAACCAAGCACATACCCCCCTGAAAGACCAAAATCCATGACAACCTAATAAACCAATAATCATGCAACACTTACCCCAAACCCAAAAAAAATAAACCTAAAGCAAAGTAAACAAGCCAATAGGATTCAAACACTTAACACCCATCTAGAAACTTTAAATTAAACCCTAAATTCACACATTTCTAACAAGTACCATGCTGAATCAATCCTAAGACCAAAACAAAAATACCTTAAACTTTAAACACAAAAAAACTCTCCAAAAATAAGACCCTAACTTGCTTGGGACAAAAAAAAAAGCCCCCAACAAACCAAACAGAACCAAGTAAACTCTTTAAACGAAACTAAATAAAGCAGATTAAGTTCAGGACAAACCCTGAATAAATTCAGAATGAATCCTAAAACTCCGAGCTAAATTAAATCATAAACTAGATCAAACAAATCAAATACGCATTCACTAATCCATTAAATAAGTTTAAACAAATAAATAAGCATAATAAATAAAAACATCTCTTCATTTATAACTGAAATTTTTTTACATATATCACCGGAGGCATACCTCCTGAATATACAACCCAAAATGAAAACCTAAAACTTTAACCTACAACTCAAAACGAAAACTGAAAACCCGAAATCAACACAAAGCGAAGAGCAGAACGTCCAATCGAAGGCTTCAGAAGAAGAGGTGGAGGATTGGTTGGGAAATATATCCCTCCACTCGTAATACCTTCTCTTCCGCTATCTTCACCTCCTCCGTCGCCGCCTTCTCAACACTGCCTTCACTGCTCCCTAAAAGGGATCGATGTAAAGACTAGCGTCCTCATTCCCAATATCGCCTATTCTTAGAATAATGTCTTCCCCGAGCATCACCTCAGGACGAAGATCACGCGAAATCACGTACATAGGAAGAAATGACATCTCAATCGAACGGTTAGATCACCTGATATCACTAAAATAGGATTTTAGAACATAAGAGACTCAAAAAAGTAAAACTCGAGACTAAACTGACGGATGAAAAGCAAATGAAGTTCTCTCGCTTATATAGAGTACGACCTTAATCACGCGCAAGCACACATGCATTTAAATAAGTCACACGCCATGCACACTACGTATAAGCCAAAACACGCGCTCCAAACCGAGCGCGCAACTAAACCATCGCCTGTGCCAACAGCGGGATGCTCTGATCACGCGCTCATTGTGAATCGTGCAACCTCATTAAACGACACACCCCAGCCACGCAATATGAAAGGGCGCACGCACAGTGACCTAGTGACGCTTCGATCATGCGCAATTGTTGGAGTGCATAATCCAATCGCACGCGCACTCAGACACGCGTAAACAACCCTTCAAACCTACGATTGCACGCTTGAAAATAGGCGTGCAATCATATTGAGAGATCTAAATCAGACGTGCAATGCCTGACTCTGGACAAAATTTATAGCTTCACATCTTTTTATCTTATCTCGATCAAAATCATCCTATCCTATCGCGTAGCCTCACAGGCTGTTCAGAGAAAAAGAAAAAGGGACTGCCGCTCACGCATATCCCATCACGATAAGATGCACACACATGATACCACCTCAATATCCAGTCCAATCGCAATAAATCAATCACGCCATCACACATCCTCTCATGAGAAGCTAAAAATGAAGCCAATCACGACGCAACCACAACGTGATCTTGTACAACCCAAGATCTGCCAAAGAAAGAAACATGACACACCTATCGCAGCTAATATCCCATCAACGTCCCATTGCAAACATCACTACCCGAAAAGCTCAAACAATACCTTCCATGCCATATAATGAAAAGGGAGAAAGCTCGATCGTGTCCCATCGCTAAAGCAAAGAACCCTCATCCTAAATTAATCAATGCGTAATAGTCGCCAGACACCACTGCCGCAGCAAAAAAAAAATAAAAAAAAATTTGGGACTCCTCCCATGTCCCATCGCATCCGACCAATGCCAAGTCCCAGCGTGACCATCCCGTCAGAATCCCCACATCCCACCGGACTCGTCCCCAGCACACAACCGAAGTAAGGAAAAATTTTCAAGTCCCACCGCGACATCGCTTCTCCAAGACATCACATCACACCGACGACCGCCAAGCTCTGCCACAGCGAACAAAAAAAAAAGAGAAAGAATCCCCAAGTCCCATTGCAGCATGACCCTAACAACCCATCAATCCCATCACGGACTACACAAGCTACGCATAGCTCAGGTAAGTATCATCCCCAGGTAAGTACTACCCACTTTTTTAATTACTCGATATTCCTTGTAAAATATAGTTAGCTATGATTAAGTCAAATGTTTTCTCATCTCTCTTGACTCGCGAATCATTATAGTCCTCTCATAAGAGACAATCATCAGTATTTATCGAGAAGGTTAGACGGAGTATCCGGCATGCCAAGTGTCATCTTGGCAACTATACAAACGGTCGACTCCACAAATCCTGTATCGGTAGATCTGCTCAGCGACATCTCGGAAGCCACATTTTTTGCCGCTTTACCACCGAATTAATCTAAGTTAAATTCTCAAACTTTCAAAAAAAAAAAACCTTACTTCTCAAACCAAAAATCTTTTACTCCAAAAAAAAATACCACTTACTTCTAAAACCAAATATCTTACTCCCAAAATTAAAAAAGCGGAAAGAAACCAAAGAAAAATGAACAAAGAGACTCACCTACCAAATTCACTTCAATTACTAGCCCAAACCGGCCATTCCCCTAGGAAACCGAACAATGAATATATTTAATCTAAGAATTTATAAACGCTTATTGGAAAAGGAACGTCTGACGCGCATTGGTGTGACCAATGATGCGCCCGGTCTGACATGACTTGCAAAAGCTTTCGACATTATATTACATTTTTATTATTGATCCCTGGACCCTATTTATGGACATTTGTATGACACCCCCCGGTACCTCGACTGCGTCATATCACTCTATTTGACTGCCCCTTGCAGTAGATCGCGACATGCGGCGGGATGTCCCTTGCACCAACAGATTAGGATATAGTGTTTCTCCTTTCCCTTTGACTGTCACTCATAGCAGGTTGCGCCACGCGACGGGATGCCCCTTGCACCTGCGGAATAGGATACATTGACTTCTCTCGTCGACTGTACGGGATCGCCCCTGGGCATCCAGGGCATGGAACACGCATTTCGCAGTTACCACTGGGCCTCCGAATGCTCCATTTTAGCTTGCGCTGATAGATAAGAAAGTCAAATATGTCATGTCAACATTCCCAATTCACATTTGTGATTTTCTAAGAGAAACGAGAAGACACCTCGAATTAGGGGTGTCTACTTCTTCGACGTGTTCTTACTTCGCAAGAGCGCGTCGAAGAGGGGCATCTGTAGACACCCCCATTTTTTCCTCTCGGAATATATAAATTTGTTCGATCAACCTTTGACCTTTCCTATGACTTTTTAGAAAGAACTTACCTTCTCTGAAAGTTTCGCACTCCGACGTAGGAACCATATACTGAAACAATAGTATATGACTGAACACAGACTGAAATAATAACACTGTAGTTCAGATCTCTTTACCCTAATGTGGGACTATATGCTGAAACAATAGTATATGACTAGACACAGGTTGAAATAATAGTTCTGTGGCCCAGGCCCCATGACCCTAAATTAGGAACCATGCACTGAAACAATAGTACATGGCTAAACACGGGCTGAAACAATAGCTCTGTGGCGCAGGTCCCAACGTAGGGAGACTATATACTGAAACAATTGTATATAGTCAAAATACAGACTGAAACAATAGTTTAACATTTCAGACCCCCTAACCCTAACGTAGGGACCATGCACTGAAACAATAGTATATGGTTGAACGCAGGCTGAAACAATAGCTTTGTGGCTCGGAGCTCAACATAGGGAGACTACATACTGAAATAATAGTATATAGTCAGAATACAGACTGAAATAATAGTCTAGCACTTCAGGCCCCATGACCCTAAATTGGGAACCATGCACTGAAACAATAGTATATAGCTGAACACAGGCTGAAACAATAACTGTGTGGCTCAGAGCCCAATGTAGGGAAGCTATATACTGAAACAATAGTATATAGTCAAAATACAGACTGAAATATAGTCTGGCATTTTAGACCCGACTCAGACCTAGTCAACCCCAAATTACGCGCTTAAAATCATGCGCGCAATTCGATCACACGCCAAATCACACATGTGCAATCAGTCCCCCTTCCAGACCAGACTTCCTTTTCCAGACCACCTCGAGACTCGATTGCGCCTGAAATGAGACGCGCAATCGAATTGAGCGTACAACTACCGGCGCGCAATTGGCCTACGCCTGACCTAGTCTTATAGTCCTTGACCCCCAAGCTTCCTCGATCAAGCGCTTCGAAAGAGACGCTTAATTGGATTGCGTACTCCACACCAGGCATGTAATTAGTCTTGACATTGTTAGAACTAGGAAACTCACTGAGCAAGTCAATCGATCGCTCACTGAGTCGGTGACCGACTCAAAGCGATTAAAAATCGAGAAACCGACGCTATTTCAGTTAAACGCCTGAAAAATGATGTGTAATTGAAGAAAAACTTATAAAAGCTTTTTTTTATTTTCGCCCCAAGAGAGGCTGCGAATTTTGAGAAGAGAAGCTGGAAATTTCGAGACCAAAAAACTCCGAGAACGAACACACAGAGAACCTTAGCCATGATTTCGAGATTCAAGCTTCGAATTTTTGAGATTTCTCTCCGCAGTCTTGACCCTAGGTAAAAATATGACCTTTAGCCTCGACCTTTAGTTTTTTAGTTCTTAGGTTTAGGTTTTCTTAATAATTAATTTTAATTTTCAGTCTTAGTAAAAATCAGTCTCTATCTTCAATTAGAGTTTTAGTAAAATTAGTCCTCTATTCCAATTAGAATTCGAGTATAATGAGCATGCTTGATTTAATTAGAGATTCATTAGAATTAATACATTTGCATTCCTAGTAAGATTAGGAAATTAAACTAATTAAACTTCTAACATGACTACAACACCTAAGGCTAATTAGACTCCTAATAGGATTAGAATATTAGATTAGGTCACTATAAACAATAGAATTAGGAAATTTAAACCAATCAAACTTACGATAATAACAAGGAAAGAAAAGGAAAATTAAACTATCTAAACTATAAGGAAGAGTCATAACTGCTAACGTTCGCAGGTGCACGATTCAGTAAAGAAGTAACCCACACCCGCTCTAAAGTGTGATCACTTACGTGTTGCAGTGTCGTTAAATATCTACAGCTGGCGATCACAATAAATTAGGAATCTTCCTAGAAATCCCCTTTTTTATTTTATCTCCAACATTCTAAACACCGCATCGTTAGAGTCCACTTGGATAGAATTGGGCCACTGATTCAACAAGGACCAAGAGGATCCTAGAAAAAGTGCGCACCAATAATTACGAATCAAACTGTCTAGAAAAATCGAAGAATAACAATCATAATGGTGATAGTAAGAATAACAATAATAATGGTAATAGGCTCGATGTTGTCTGTGTTTGCTCTGAATCATTGGTTGGAGACCATGATCTGAATGGTTGGTGAGTGAATTTTTCCTCCACACGACACGTCGCTAGGTGACAGGATGGTTTTGTGGACTTTAAAGAGGTCAAAGCCAGTGAGCAGCGTATTTATATAGGAAATGACACATACTGTGACGTGTTAGGAATTGACACCTTCAAGTTGCAGTTACTTGGGGATATTAAGCTCTGCTTGTCAGAAACTTTGTATGCATCGAACATGAGGCACAATCTGATTTTTGTTCCTAAACTAGATGAAAAGGATTTTGAGATTAGGTTTTTATCTGAAAAAGTGTCAATTGGGAAGCATCGACGTGTCATTGCTTGGGAAAGTAGGATGAACAACTTGTATCGTCTGAATGTGATTAATGAAACTTTTACTTCCACTTATTTTGATGTGTCTATGAATGTATGTGATGATGATCCATATCTATGGCACTTAAGACGAGGACATATAAATAAGATTATAATAAAAAATATGTCAGATAAAGAATTAATTCCCAAACTTAAAAGTTTTAATTTCTCCACTTGTGAATCATGTTTATCTTGAAATTAACTCGTAAACCTTTCCCCAAAACTGAAAGATGTAAATAATTACTTGAAATAATTCACTCTGATATATGTGGGCCTTTTAATATAAACCATAGACAAAAATAATATTTTATTAATTTTATAGATGACTATTCTAGGTTTGGCCACGTCTATCTTATTGGTAGTAAATCAGAAGCTTTAGACATGTTCAAAGAATATAAAAGTGAGGACGAAAATCAATTGGAAGAAATATCAAAATTTTAAGAACAGATAGAGGAAGAGAATTTACTTCCGATGAATTTAAATATTTTTGTAGCAAATTTGGAATTAAACGTCACTTAACAATGACTTATACACCACAACAAAATGGTGTAGCTGAAAGACAAAATAGGACTCTAATGGAAATGATTAGGTCTATGTTATCTCATTCTAATTTATCTAAAAAATTTTTAGGGAGAAGCCATAAGTACCGCTATGTATATTTTTAATAGGATTCCAACCAAAGATATAGATACAACGCCTTATGAGTTGTGGACAGGAAGAAAATTGAACTTAAGTAACTTTAAAAAATGGGGATCGATTGCTCATGTATTAGTACCATATCAACTTAGAGATAAGTTAGATTATAAAACCATTAGATGTCATTTTATAGGATATTCTGAAGGATCAAAAGGTTATCGATTCTATCATAAAGATAAGGGATTAATAAAAAGTAGAGATGCTGAATTTTTAGAAAATCTAACCAATGATAATATTTTATAAACTGAAAACATAAATCCTTTTATGATAGATGATGATCACACCATTACAAATAATAATTCCATACAACCTGTGAATATAGGAATATATGTACCTCATACTACTATTAGTAGTCAGAAAAGAACAAGGACTCCTCCCTCATACTTGAATGACTTTTATGTTCACTTAGATGAAGATATAGGATACATTGACTTGGATCAGGGAGATGATCCTAGTAATTATAATGAAGCTATTAATTCACTTGAATCTAATGAATGGCTAAAAGCAATGAATGAAGAACTTGATTCCATAGAAAAGAATAAAGTATGAGAAATAAATGATTTGTCTAGTGATAGAAATGCTATGGATGTAAATGGGTATTAAAAAAGAAACTAAAATCAGATGGGTCAATTAATAAATTTAAAGTTAGACTTGTAGCTAAGGGCTTTACCCAAAGAGAAGGGATAGATTATCTTGATACATATTTTCCTGTAGCTAAATTTATGTCAATTAGAATCATTTTATCTATTGTTACCCATTTTGATTTAGAACTATTCCAAATGGAGAATTAAAAGTAACCATTTTTATGAAATAATCAGAAGGTTTCGAGATTAAAAGACATGAAGATAAAGTATATAAGTTAAAAAAATTATTATACGGGCTAACCAATCTTCACGTCAATGGTATTTGACATTTCATAGTGCAATACTTAAAATGGGATATGTGGTCAACAAATTAGATCATTGTGTATATGTCTTAAAGAGTGGCAGCAGGTTTGCTATTTTATCCTTGTATGTAGATGATATACTTCTTGCTGAAAATGATTTAGAAATGATTGATAACACCAAATCATGGCTTAACTCTCAGTTTGAGATGAAGGACATGGGAGAGATATCCTATATTCTTGGAATAAAAATAAATAGAGATAGAAAATCTCGAATGATCTGTTTAAGTCAAGAAAGATATATTGGCATAATTCTAAAAAGATTTAAAATGGATTGTTGTAATCCTTTGTCCATACCAGTGGAAAAGAGATTGAAACTCAGTAAAAAAGATTGTCCATATCATAGACAAGAAAGCTTAAACATTCCCTATGCTCAAGTTGTAGGGAGTTTGATGTATGTTATGCTATGCACGAGACCAGATATCGCTTTCACAGTAGGTCTTGTTGGTAGATACCAAAATAGCCCTGGTATAAAACACTGGCATGCAGTAAAAAGAGTTTTGAGGTATCTAAAGGGTACGAAACACCTTAAATTATGTTTTCAATCTGATAAGCTTGAGGTTCAAGGATATTCTGATTCTGATCATGCTAGGGACAAGAATGATGAAAAATTCACCTTTGGTCATGTTTTCCTCTTTGGAGTTGTTGTTTCTTGGTCTAGTAAGAAACAAGAATGTGTTACTCTACATACTCAAGAAGCCAAGTATGTGGCTTGTAGTGCAGCTTGTACATATGCTGTTTGGATAAAACGTTTAATCAAATATATGAAACTTGATATAACTGACAAGCCTGTGCATTTATTTTATAATAACAAAGCTGCAATTAAATTGATTGAAAGTGGAGCAAATAACTCTAAGGGCAAACACATTAAAGTTCAATATCACTACATACAAGATGTAGTAAAGACAGAAGAAGTGACTGTAAGTCATTTACCTTTTTCTGATATGGTTGGCGATCCTTTGACAAAAGGTCTAAGTGTGAAATTATTTTCAAAACATGTTGGCTTGATGAGACTTAGGGATGCCTAAATCAAATTGATTCCAAGACACTTAATAATTTATCTCTATTGAAAAAGAACTGTGATGGGCAAATCTACTTTGGCGAGTAAAACCTTACGATTGGGATAAATGGTCATGATAGGCAAATCTACTTTGGCGTGTAAAACCTCGTGACTCAGACAAGATTTGTTGTGATGGATAAATACGTTTTTGGCGTGCAAAACCTCACAATTGGGATATGTTCTAATGGGTAAGTCCTAAAACGATAAAAACCTTAGACATAACACGGCCCACATGGCCAAGTGGGAGATGTTAGTATTTAGCCATGGTGTTGTTAGGCACAACCGATATTATGGAAATCATCTTGAGTAAATCTCCATAATATCAATAATAAACCCTTGTTACCATATTTATGTACAAATTATTTTTATAGTATATTATATTAACTAATATTTATTTTAAATATATTTTTGAAAACAAATCTTTGTAAAATGGTAACTGAGTTTATTATTTATTGATTACAATATTAAGATGGGTCATTTCTCCGATTGAATGCACACAGATCCGAACGTTAGAGTTTTGACATAAAAGAAGGCCTTTTGTGTCATGAGCAAAACATTGAAAAAGAAAGAGAAAATGTTCATTGAGAAATAGCGTTTATTCAATCAACGATCACTAGCTTCACAACATCGCCCTATTGATCTTGCGATCAACCGTCGACTTCGATCCATACCTTCAACAAATACCATAAAGTGAATGTGATTAGCGTAACATCAAACATGATTCACACTCACCTTTTGGGATTTGTGCCACATGTTACGTGAAAATGGGAAATAAACAACACCAGTCACTTAAAAACAACCACGGTTTCTGGCCGTTGTAGAGAAATTAACCAATGCAATGGCCCTAGGCTGAGGTTTAGGTGATACAACGGCCCACTTTAATCACCTTTTTACATATAAGTGGGTTCGAACTTATGACCTCAGGCACCCAAAAGTTAATTCGCGCCCAATTAAATGGTGCCCTAATCTTCTTCGTCTTCTTCCACCCACGCTCTCGGTCTACGCTCTCAGTCTTCTTTTACCCACAAGAAATAATAGCCAGAGCCAGAGCCTCTCTCTCCCTCTCTCAATCTCCCCTCCAACACGACACACCCCTCTCTCTCTCTCCATTCTGCGAGGCGGGCGACTGCTGCTCCTGCTCCTCCAATCGGCGATGCTACTCACTACAAAAGAGGTGATTTCCCGGCCACTCACGCAGCCGACCGACTCCATGCAACCTACTCATTCCACGCTCAAAGCTTCCTCTCGCTCAGCCCTAATTTCATCGCTCATCGCTAAACTCCTCTCGCTCAGATCCTCAGATCCGGCCGATCTCTCCCTCCTTCATTGGTTTTCCAATATCCCAAATCTACAGGACCATTGGATCTGATTCAACCTTCTCAACCGATTCGAAATCTATATGTTCGTTATTCTCACCAATCTCTTCATTTTTTTGTTTATTTATTTTTAAATCTTCAGATCTTTGTGATGCTTTTTCAAATTATATTTGAGACAGAAATTTAGGGTTTTAGAATATTGATTTTTATTGGTATTTGCCTATCTTGTAAGATCAGACTATTTACTCAAATATTTGTTATTACGTAGATTTTTGGGTGGATTTAAGTGGGTTTTGACCTATATAACTTGGGCTTTTAGATGTATATATGGTATTCTTGTTCTACTTCTGCTAATGTAGGGGCTCTCTATTGATCTTGAAATGAGGGTTCTCTGTTTCTTTCTCACTAGTGAGATTTCTTTTTTTTTTTGCTGGTAATCTTCAACAATGTCCCATATGGTACAGAAAATCTATAAAGATAAGAACATATTCCATCAAATATACTGGTGAAGATTAGCTTGAATTGGGTGGTATTAATATTATTTTTTATATAGCCTTAAAATATATGTTGGTCATATATCATCTTGCTGCTGTTCTGATAACATCAGCAAGCTAAATGTTAAATTTTCCTAGGAATGTTGGTTATGGATGAAACTTGACTTGATTTATATTTTCTCTTATTAGTATGTATGTGAAACTTGACTTGATTTATGATGCACACCACGCATTTGTTGTAATTCCTCAACCAAATGTAGTGTCTTGGAATTCTTTGATTTCTGGGTACGTGCAATGTGGGCAGTGTGACGTGCAATGTGGCCAGTGGGTAAGGGCATTGGGTCTGGTTTCAGAGTAGTTCAAATCGGATTTGCATCCAGATTTGTTCACGTTCACAACTGCATTTTCCGCTTGTTCCCAATCATCGTTCTTGAATTTGGGCAAGACAATTCATGGCAACATTGTAAAATTTGGTTTTGAATTAAGTGTTGTGGTTGGGAACTGTTTGGTAGACATGTATGGAAAATGAGGATTTGTAGAGTATGCGATCTTAGGGTTTAAGGAGATGAAGGACAAGGATGTGGTGTCTTGGAATTCAGTTATAGAAGCAAGTGTCAGAAACCAAAGAGTCGATTTGGCTTGCCACTTTTTGCATCGAATGTCTATTCCTGATACCATCTCGTACAATGCAGTGATCAACGGCATTGCCCAATTTGGGAGGAAGACACTTTTCGAATTCTATTCAAAATGCCCAATCCAAATTCCTCATCTTGGAATTCAATAATCGCCAGATACATTAATAGGGATCGATCACTAGAGGCATTGGATTTCTTTAGTAAGATGCACTCATGTGGTGTTAAGAAGGATGATTTCACATTTTCTAGTGTTTTAAGAGGCATCGCTGGTCTATCGGCTGTAAAATGGGGCACACTTGTCCATTGTTGCATCATTGTGTCCGTTTTGGATTCTTGCGTTGTAGTTGGGAGCGCTCTTATTGACATGTACTCCAAATGTGGTTGGATAAACGATGCAAAAATGGTATTTTGTTCATTACCCAAAAGGAATTTAGTCTCTTGGAATGCTTTGATTTCTGGCTATGCTAATAATGGAAAAGCAAGAGAGGTTCTTCGATGATTTGAACAGATGAAGAGAGTCCATGGTTTAAGACCCAACCATATCACATTTGTTAGTGTTCTAACTACATGTGGACAAAGTGGAGGGCTGTTGCACCTAGGGTTTCGTTACTTCAAGTCGATGATCGAAGAATTCGGGATTGATCCGATGGCAGAGCATTGTTCTTGCATGATTAATCTCCTAGGACAGGGAGGGGACCTGTTGAGAGCACATGAGATGATATATGAGTTGGGTTTTGAGTCGTGTGGATTAATTTTCCCCTCAGCAAATGGAGATTTTGAATAACAAATAGAGAGGAAGGTCAGAGATCTAGATTAATTTTCTTGAGGCTAAATGTGAGGCTTCTGCATGGAGCTTTTCAGAAACCATTTGGGTCTGCTATGGGAACTTTATAACCCTGCTGTAGAATCTTTTCCCAGCACTATATTTAGAATGGGTAGTGAACTGAGACGAAGCCAAATAGACACGGAAATGGAATTTCAGTCATTTGGAAATGTCGGGAACTGTCAGATAAGTGCTATATTACACTATAAAGTGCTATTCTTTTATATGGTTTCTAAGCAATAACAAAAAAATATTCTAGCAGAGTAAAGCAGGCTTCCAGAAACCCTTCATTACTTTTTTGCAATAAAAGATGGGATTGGCTTTCTGAGTCTTATTTATCAACTCATTTCCATTCAAGGGTAAACTTTGAGTCTCTATTACTCCATAGTCCATCTTTTTAAGGGTACACCTAACTAATACATAACTTAGATCTATTGACACCATCTTTAAAAAGAAAATTCGCAATCTCACTTGCCTCTTTAGGTATGAATGGTAGGTTTCTTTTCCCAGCTCTGAGACAAGCACATATGGAACCCTTTGAAGGCCTCACATGAAAATTTGAAGTCAACTACTACCACTATTGTCTAATGTGACCGCATATGCGGTCCCATATGACTATATCGCATATGACATGATGGCATATGCGGTATAGTGCAATATGTGATCGCATATTGTCCCGTTAGTTTTTTTTTTCCCTGAAAATGGGACTCTCTCTCTCTCTTGCATGCCCATTCTATTTCCAATCTCTCTCTCTTAAAATGTTTTTTTTCAAGCTTTTTAATTTTCATATAATTAATTAATCCTTTTTGCTATTTGTCTTAATAAAATAGAAGTTTATGAACTTTGTTGGGGGAGTTTTTGTATTATAAAGACCACGATGTATGTTTTTTATTTGTAAGACCGTTTTATATTATTCTCATATCTTTTCCTATTTTTCAGATTTTTTGCATATTTTTTGGTATTTAAAAAAAAAAAAATTGAAATGCAATATGCGATCGCATATGCGGCGATTATGTGATGACATATGTCATTTCGCATATGGTGTGAAATGATAACAATGACTACTACAACTACAAAATTTGGCAGTAAGTCTAGAAGAAGATCGGGTGAGGGCTGGGATGCTACCCACGATCCAACTGGGCACAATGTGGCGCCGAACTCAAAGATCAGGTGGCAGGGCCACTTGGAACAAGATCGATTAGGTCCCACCCAAAAAAATTGGGCAAGATCCGATCCTTATCCACCGTTGCATATGTGGTGAAAGTTGGGAAAAAAATCAATGCATGTTGTAGGTGGGCATTACCTTATGTTTGACCCATGATTCGAAGGGCAAAAAAGTCATAAAAATTAAAAAAAATTACAAATCCCATGCCCTATGGATGTCGTATCCCTTTTCCCTACATATATATATATATATATATATATATATATATATGAAATTTCATAAAAACTTGTGATACATTGACAAGGTTTTTATTAATTTGAAATTAATCTGTGAATATCACAAAAAATGAATAAAGAATTACTCTGTTATTAACACTCAGTATTTGAGGAGCTCATATATGGTGATTGTAGCCACGTGGCATGTGATTACATTAAGATTGCGAATGTGAACAAAAGGATGTAATGGGTAAGAGATATCGTCATCGTGTAACGCAAAGCGGTCATACATTAAATATAACCGGCTACCATGCAACTCTTAATATAACCGGCTACCTTGTAAATATCTAAAATCAGTTTTAGCTATTTATTATAACTGTGTTGATTGAGTTATCAAAAAAAAAAAATTGTGTTGATTGCTTTGAATCACGTGACAAAATTATTTTTTTCGTTCAACCTCATTTATCTTTAGACATGATCTTGAAATCACACTTCACACTCATGAAATATTTTTTACCCCATAGATCTTTAGACATGATCTTTAAAGGGATCGTGGCCTCAAAAAATACATAATCAGTTGATAAAAGAAGCTAGCCCCTTCAAAATATCATATATGAGTGCACATACAACAGATACAGAAACCATGGACCTTCATTATCTTCTTGTTCATCCAATAGAGCTGGTTGGTTGGAAAAAAAAATAATAGCCACGGTACGAAGTTTCACAAATCAAATTCCAACATAACAAAGTTTACTGAACCCCAAATTGAATGACCATTCATCAAAAAATAGAAAAAAAAATTCAGTTACATTCAAAAATTCTTTAGACAAATTCTTACATCTTCACCCACCTTATGGGTCATTCAATGCCTGGAAAACCCCGAAATACCTGCACAAGTTGAAACAACAGAAACTTCATCACATAAAAAGAGCATTTAAAAAAAAAAAAAAAAATTGATGAGGGACCATGCGAGAGATTATATATGGATACTTGATAAAATGTGCATATCCAGCTGAAGCTTAACATAGCATGGGCATTCATGGCAGTCCTCTAGAAAAAAGAACAGCTGACCTGTGGCGCTTTTTGATTGGATGTGTCTTGACACCATGTGTAATCAAACTCTTAGCATCTGATGGTAGGACCATAATTCAAGGTCTACTGTCGAAGGTTGGGATGGAAATTGATCTCCATCATGTGATTCAACAGTCATAGTTTAATTAGGTATATCAGTATATAGTTCTTGACATGCTTGATAATCATATGGTGCCTAGGATGCGTCATGCCTCATTAGTCCTTTAAAATTCTGCACTTGATACTATTCATCTTTTGGATTGCATTTCTTTCACCATGCCATGTTAGAGAGACAATAATTCCGTCTGCTGAGGAGATTGAGAGAATTGGTGAGAAGTATCTGAAATTGTGGGTAGAAGTTTCGAATTTGGTATAGGAGAACCTGGAACAATCTCCATGGGTGCTGCATCGCTTGTTGGACAATAGAGGAGAGGGTTGGGTTCCAACCTCTGCCGCTCTTGCGCCACTGTCTGACTTAAAAAATGAGTTCGGCCATTCCCACTTTCCATTCCCCTAGAGGAAAAGCCACCGGAACTGTTTCCAATATATCCGTGTATCCCTACAAATCAAAATGGAGTAAATCAACCACATAGTAACAATACTAAATTATACGCTCTTACTACAACTATGACACCACATTTTAAATAATAGTAGTAGTAGTAATAATGACAAATAAATTTTCAGTGTTTCCAAAATATCCGAATACATTTCTTTATGTTTAATAAGGATCAAACTGATCATTACACAATAATATAGCTTCTGATATTTCAATTATGAGCACATGGGGTCGGGTCATTGGAATTTCCAGAGTACCCAGTATGTCCATTACTGACCCATGTATCAAAGTTACATGGATTAGAAGCATAAGTAGGATAAGGAAAAACACTATGTTTCCACAAAGTTTAGATGTAGTTAATAAGTTATTTTCATGAAGTGACTGACCTTATGTGGAAGGAGTAGCCCCTAACAAGGTATTTCCATTCATCAAGGACTCCAAGAATCTGTTCTCAAATTCAGTTGCAGACTTATGTCTACTCCTTTGCTCGTTTTCTAATAGCTCGACCTCATTTAAATCAATGTGCGGTTTTCCAAGGTCTTGAACTATTACTTGGTACATCCATGATGTCACTCTGTTTTGGTGCACCAAATTCAGGTGGGGGCCTTGCTTTCATTCGTAAGTGTGGAATAACATCCCCAAGTAGTGAGAATGGGGCGTCAGCAGAAGAACTTGCTAGGCGAACCGGTAAGTCTATACCAAAATATCTAGCCTCAAACCATCCTATCAGATCACTGCCTAAAAAAAGGCCTTGGATTGCACCATGTGGATCTTTATAATATAGGGATAGGTCCTCTGGAGAAGGTTGTTGCTGAAACTTCTTATCCTTGAAAATAAAAGCATCATCTTGACCTATAATGGCAATGGATTCCCGTTCCCTTTCCAAGACTTCAGATTGTTGCCTCTTAATATTGGAATCCCAGCTCACATATGAGTGAACACTTCCTCTGCCTTGCCAACTTGCTTGATCTTTTAGTGAGATGAGGGGACAAGTGTATTCTTCTCCCATTCCATATCTTGATCTCTCCCTGAATTTAGCCTTCCAGCCATATCAGATGCTCTTGGTCTGACTTTAGGGGGAAAATCTCTCCAATCATGTGAGGATTCATGACTACGATCTCCCACTAACTGAGATCTTAATGAATTATCCGGACGTGGTCGTACTTCTTTGTCCATCGCCTCATCAGCTTTCTTAGAGGGGGTACCTTCCATCCTCAAAGCTGCAAAAATTAATCCATTTGAGTGCATCAAAAAATGGGAAAATAGTTAATCATTTAAGAAACAAAGGTAATTGAAAATCTGGTCAAAGGTCCAAAATATATGCACCAAGGTGATTGGACCTCACCTTATCTTTGACCCATCAAATGGTGGCCAAAAAAGCTCATTTTCCTTTTTTTTTTTTTTTTATAAATCGCATGTCCCATGGCTGATCAACCCCCATGTGACATGTGATATGACATCCACCATTTGGAAAGCAGGTACCCACCATTTGCATTCAGCTTGAGGCATTTCATGACATTTTAAAGGTTGGAAATAACAATGTAAGGTTACTTCTAGCATTTGGACATAGATTTATCAAATAAGTAGTTTTTATTCTTGTTTGTGACACATTTGGTTTTATTTTTGGTTCATAGGCATCCTAAGGTCCCTTGTAGGACTCAAAAATAGATTTATAAATCCATACTTTTTCTTCTTTGATAATAATTGGTTACTCATTTATTTCCATGTGCATGAGATTTGCAATGTTTTAGAAAGTGGCAGGTTTTTGCAGAGGATTTAGAATTTGAGGAAGATTTAGACAGTGGAGTATAAAATATCATATGGGCAGCTTGAGGTCAGACATAATTCATAATTTGGATAGTTTTCATAAAATGGGACAACTCTCCTTAATAGAATTCTCAGATAAGAGTTATACAAATGTGGAGGTTTTGATAGACAAATGGGTAGTTTTACTCTGTCATCAGATTGGCATTTTTTAGGTCATTAGTAAGATTAGACATCACTTTAAAGATTATTTTTTACTTTTTTTATTGCACTCAAAAAAGATGGATGACTACATTTTTTTTCCTTTGACCAACTATGATTTGGTTCTACCATCAGTATATAGTATTATAAATCGCAGTTGATGCTTATTGCTCAATCATGCAAATTTATCTTGCAAATTTCATGGTAAAGAACCCGGAGGGGTAGTTCAGTTGGTCAGGCCTTGGGTTTGCTCCCCTGTCCTGCCAAATTTCATGGTAAAGAACCCGGAGGGGTACCTTCAAATTAAATGCCCCTGTCCTGCCAAATTTTACGTTCTTATGTTCTTATGTTTTGTCATTTTTCGATAACAGAGGTTCTTTGAATCAACCAAAAAGAGTAGAAGGCTTGGATCAAGTGAGAGGCAAAGCTATATTTGCATCTGGTGTTGTTTCTACGGCCATTGGGGATGATGGTTCCTTGTGGGTCTGGGGGAAATCAAAGCGTGGCCAACTAGTTCTCGGAGGAGAGACCAAGGCTATAGTTCCTTCCAGGGTTGAGGCACTTGCAGGAGAAGGTACTCTTAAAAAATTACTAAACTTTACTAAATTAGAATTGTGCTAGGCATGCACCTTCTGCCTAAATGCATGCCCTTAGTGCGCCTATTGCCTTTGACTATCTTGGTTATAATTACGATGGATGAAAATTGGCTCCTAGACCTGATACATAAGCAGGTCCGGTTCGGATTAGGATTGGAGCTAACCTGAACCAGACCTGCTTATGTATCAGGTCAAAATTTTTTACTTGAATCTGACCCTTAGCAGGCCTGGTCTGAAAAATCCACCAGATCGACCAACCTGTTTGCACCTTTAATTATCGTGTATCGCCGAAAATTTGGCAATTTTTTTTGGAATGTTGACTTAGGAAGTTGGATTCACGGTTTAACTATAATTTCTATTATCTCTTGGTAATGTATTGTTTCAAATGATTGTTGATTTGTGAATCATGTGGATTGTAGACAATATAGAGCATATGTGTTTCAGTTTCAGCAGTCTCCACATGATATTTCCCAACCACGTCATGATACTTCTTCGTGATAATGATCTAGTTAGGGACATATCTGTGAATATACAATAGTATTACATTCTTATTTGTCTACAAACTGTTTGATAAAAAGTCATTTTTTGTTATCATGGGTGAGGGGTAAAATCTATGAGCACAGAGAATATGCCACCAGCATTACTTCAATTAAGTTGAACTTTACGAACTAACTGAAATAGAAGTGTGGGGTCTATGGAGATGGGGATTCTTTCTGGTACTATCCGACCAAAAGTGAGTGTTATTGATGATGAAAAATGGCACGTGGACAATGCCATTATTCTAAATTGGCCCTTTAATTCCATGGACACCTCCAATATCGAACATCCACGGTACATGACTATGTCATCAAACTTTGGGGTAAGTTGGTTGATACCTTTGCTTCGTCTGAGCATGATACACGCGTCTATTAACCCAAGAAAATGATTGCTGAGTGTAAACAGGGGGAGATTGGAGTCACTTTCTTAATTTGGAGCCAAGCTTGTTAAACGCCTTGAGCAAGACCAGATTTGCAAGTTCCTTGGAGGTCCCCGGTCAAACTATGAGCAGACGAGTACCTAAATTCTTACTATGAGGCGGCTTCCCTCTTTGAGTACTATTTATGACATCTTATTTGCTAAGGAGCAGCTTCAGACCGTGATGTTACCGGCTTGACGACTGTTCCCATTCCACCTAAGCAGGTTGTCTTTGCCTTTGATACACGTCCTTCTAGCGGTAGAGGCAGGGGGATTGATAGAGATAGCGCTATGGTCATGGTGCACGCGGTGGACGTGCAGGTCAATTCACCACTACATGCTCACATTATGGCCTTACTAGATGTGTCTAAGATCGTTGTTTTTGATTTCATGACTATCCAGAGGGATATCAGCCCTCGTGCATCATATTCTTCCCATAAAACTGTCACTGACTCTCCTTTGGAGACTTTTGTTGGCAATTTCCTCAGCTCCCTTCGATCTCAGATGACGTAGCTGATTCGCGCCGAGCTTCGAATCAGGTGGGAATTTAAGCTAAAGCTGATGTTACTATTAATATTAAATGGTATTTTAAAATTCAAATATCTGACTCTTTTTTGCTGTCCTTTTTTCATTTTAAATTCTCTTACTTCAGCTCATAATACTTATGGTTCTTCAAGTAACTGCTAGAAGCTGATCAGGTCCAACCAGGTTAAATTGGATTTCGAGTTCAACCACAGCTACAGCCGATGGATATAAAAGAATCTTGACTTCCCTGGTTTTATTAAAAACAATGAGTATGCCTTTTTTATCTTTATGGTTATTTTATATATTGGTTTTGCTCATGTCTTATTACCAACATTTGATTTTGATACTATAAATGTCTTTAGGTTTGTACAAAGGTGAGATCCGCAACTGATGAAGAGTTTCCATCCTCTTACATTGAGGAATTTTGGTAGAGTTTCCATCCTCTTCTTTTTTAAATATAATTTTTATGTCGTCATTGAAATAGGTTCGCTTCCTCACCAAAATATATCATCCTAACATTGACAAGGCAAGCAGCACTTTTTTTCCTCTCTTTTTTTATTGCACGGAGGTTAAAGGGTTTGATGTGTGCAGCTTGAAAGAATATGCCTTGATATTCTCAAAGACAAGTGGAGTCAGGCTCTCCAGATCCGAACAGTATTGCTTAGGTGACGTGCTTGTTATCTGCATATTATTTTCAGACACGAATTTTGTTTATTTATTAATTTATGGATCAACAAATTTTAATTTGCTGATTTGGGCTGGGAACCCATTATCTGAAAAAAAAAATAGTGATAGTTTGTCGTGGATATAATGACTAATGAAAACTGGTCCTTGCAATAACATGTTTAAAAGTTCCACATCTCCATCATCAATTAAAGTTAAACTTTTAATCTCACACCATTGAAGTGTGATTATCATTAGGCCATGTGGTGAACATCTGTGATCAATCTAAATTGTCCCAGTGGCAATCTATCATTGAAATATGTCTCAGTTCAAAGAAACATGTTTATAAGTGGACGTGATATCCGATTGATGAACTTTTATATTAGCCGTTAAAACAGAAAACAACGATTGATATTAAAGTCCACCGATCGGATGGTTTAAATCTCCCTAAAACACCATTTTTCAGGATTTTGCACGTCAATCTATGATCTATCACTTTGACTGTACGGATCACCCACATCTTAAACCATTGATGGTGAAAGATCAATTAAACTCCATTTTGGTGTTTAAATGACGGTCAGGAGAGTTGCCAATTTCTTAATGGCTATAACTATAGCAATAATCTATTAATCCACACACACACACACACACATATATATATATATGATGGAACTCGCAGATCATTCTGGATTTAGCTGCGTCTTTAAACGATTCAAAAGAATCTTTTCTTGTTTATTTATAATTATTAGTATTGTATGTTGTTTTAACAGAGGATGGCCTTATGGAGACAAGTTTGATGATGCTTGTACCCCCACTTTTTTCTTCCAAGGACATTCCAGGGAGTCTAGTGTAAGATGCTTTGGCTTAATTTTGCATTTTCGATTGCTTTATTTTATAATTTACAAACAAGTTGTGGTTCTCATTCTTAGTGATTTCAATTGTAGCTTGATATTTGGCTGTGTTGCATTTCTCTCATTGTTATTTATTTATTTATTTGTTTTCCCATTCACGTTTTGTTTAAGTTTCTGAAATTAGAAAGGAATAAAAAAGGGGTTGGGCCTGTAGCTCAACTGAAGGTTGACAATAATACACAAAGTCAGGAGTCGGCAAGGGTTTAAGTAGGGAAAATCCGTCAAAGTCGGCAATAAATCATTTTCTTGAACACACATGCAAACTTTGAGTATCATTTTATTATGAAATTTGTTAATGTGATTGAGTTTATTTTTATGGCAACGGTTCAAAACCGTTGCTTATGACATTTACAACGGTTTTGGGCAGTTGTTTTTTATCGATTTTTACGTAGTGTGTAATCGATATTTAACTGTTTGATCATAGGCCCATGATCTCAAAATCTATTGTGTGAAAGATTAGGACGAAAAATGATCTTTATCATGTAATTTAAAGCCGTCAAAGAATTTTTTCTTTGTTTAAATGAGGTGATTGTAACCTAAACTGGTATTTTAGTAATTAAACTAGCTAAAAATAAAACATGAAGAGTGATAACCGGTATCTATATTTAGTAATGTGCTGCCCCTTTTAACTAATAATAAAGGCACAGAAATGTTACTGTTTACCCCAAATTTCACCGTAAGCAAAAAAAAAAAAAACTACGGGATAAAATTTGGATTGATTTAAGGCCAGTCTTAAAAAATCTCCCATTATCCTGATTTATCCCAATCGAACCCTTAACTCAATAATACCATATGAATGCCTCTTTTAGTTTTTAAGACTATAATATCCTTCATATATAAAGGGTATTAAGCTGACACTATTCCCTCTTTCCCCTATCTTTCTTTCCTTCTCACTCTCGTTCCCCTTCTTCTTTGTGCAAACCTCGCCAATGAAGAAAACAGTAGGGTTCTCTCTCTCTCTCACTGTAGGTCTCTCTCTCTCAACGATTCTTCTTCCTCTTATTTTTTTTCTTTATTTCTTCACATCAAAATCAGAAACGGGCTAGATAAGCTGCCCTAGGTCAATTTTTTCATGTTATGGTTGGATCACCTGGTGCAGTCTACTCTGTAAACTGACCTAGAGTGGCGCAAACTAACCTAGAGTGGCACAAACTAACCTATGTCAGTTTGAAACAGAGAAATGGGTGAGATAAATTATCCTAGGTTAGTTTGAAACTATCCTAGGTCAATTTTGGTGATCACCTAGTGCAGTCTACTCTGTAAACTGACCTAAGGTGGCTCAAATTGACCTAGAATGGCCCAAACTGACCTAGAGTGATCGTAAATTAACCTAGAAATGTTCTACCTATTGTTGAGTGTTCCTCAATACATTGTGAATTGAAAAATATACTTTCTATGGAGTTGGAGGTCACCTAATGCAGTCTGTGCTGTAAACTGACCTAGGGTGGCACAACAAACTGACCAATGTCAGTTTGAAACTGAGAAACGGGTGAGATAAACTATCCTAGGTCAATTTGAAACTGCCCTAGGTCAATTTAAAACTATCCTAGGTCAGTTTTGGTGATCACCTAGTGCAGTCTACTCTGAAAGCTGGCCTAGGGTGGCGTAATCTGACCTAGAGTGGCGCAAACTGACCTAGAGTGATCGTAAACTGACCTAGAAGTATTCTACCTATTGTTGAGTGTTCTTCAATGTATTGTGAATTAAAAAATATACTTTCTATGGAGTTGGAGGTTATCTAGTGCAGTCTATACCATAAACTGATTTAGGGTGGAGCAGCAAACTGACCAATGCCAGTTTAAAACTGAGAAATGGGTGAGATAAACTACCCTAGGTCAATTTGAAACTGCCCTAGGTCAATTTAAAACTGTCCTAGGTCAATTTTGGCAATCACCTAATGCAGTCTACTCTGAAAATTGACTTAGGGTGGTGCAAATTGACCTAAAGTGATCGTAAACTGACCTAGAAGTATTCTACCTATTGGTGATGATTCTAAATTACATATGCATAAAAAGGTAAACGAAATTTACTCGAGTAGGAAATAGTAAAAGATAGGGAGGTTCGATACCTAATACGATGTGGATAGAAAATATTAGAAATACATGTCTGCTAAACGCAGTCTTATACCAGTTTCCAGGACGCAGGTTTATTTTTGTACGAATACAAGACCGTAGGGAAATTACATCCGGTTGGTCGGAGGACCACATTGATGGGCCAAACATAAATAAGAATTTATTGCGAAATGTAAATTCAAATCTACCTATAATCCACTGGGCATATGTTGAAAGGTCATTTACTGCCAGTAGCTCAATTGCCCCTAAGCGTCGCTCGTTTATTTGCTTTAGAATATTGTAAGGTGAAATACACCACATATCATCTCCTTCAAATGGGGATAAATAAGATTCATGAAGTTTGAAGATGTCCTCGATGACATACATGGTATAGAAATTATCGCTAAATGGGAAGGCCTCCTAATCCATGATGCAATATTTGCGGACCCGATTCAGAATGAATCAATCAGCTTTAAGAAGTATTTCTGCTGGGATCCTCTGTAGTAAGGTTGTCATGAATGTGTATCGTGGAGTGTTGAACAAAAAGGGTTAAGAGGTGATGAGTAAGTATTGTATGTGTGTTTATTATATAGTTGTGAGCTAGGTAGAATCTATTACTAGCCTCTATGAGTTGACAACACATACGTAGTGGAGGAGTTATCATTCGCCGAGATGGCGTATGAGTTAACAACACACACATAGCTCAAATTGTCGATATGATCTGAAATACAATTCGAGTTGATTCATTCAAATTTCAAAACAAACGAATCCAGTGACTTACCCAGGGAGAAAAAAAAAAGCATAATCGAGCCGATTTCAAAACATTATCGCTGATGCTCAATATTATCAAGGAAACTCATCAAATAAAAAAATGCGCAAGAAAACATTTAAGTAGTTCATGGTTTGCCAATTGCCACTATATGGTGAACCCAATTTGCTGGAGATAAAATGAGTTAAATAAAAGTATTCAGGGATTGACTCCCCTCAATCCATCACCTACTTAAATTTAAGCCATTTGGTGTAGCTGCAGCCAATGCTCTTTAATTTTGAAGTAATCACATGCATACTTAAGTTTTTTTAACAACCACTTGATGCCACTCAAGTGATCATATGATGGAGAAGATTTTGTGAATTAAAATAGGTTGCACAAGACTCTTGATTTCTCATATTTTGTTTTTAGAGAATACTTAGACTAGCGAGTAGTTTAGTTGCTCGAAGATTCTACCAAACAGGGGGCCTTTAAATTCTACCAACATTTTATCAAACATCTAAAATGCAGTTTGATAATCACATATAACTTACACTATGGCAACTTGGTCATCAATTGAGATGTCCAATTGCTAGACCCACTTGTCAGATGACACTTGTACAAAATCAAAACCCATAGATTTAACGCCAAACACTTGGATCCCTCCCTCCTTGGCCACAATAAAATGATCTGAAGTCATTTTTACCCTCTGTTGCCTCAAAATTTCATGACCATTTCATTAAGGGACAAAAGAATCAACTTCGATTGCTTTAAATATACAAAAAAGTGCTACAAATAATCAACACAATAGAGTAGTCGAGGTACATAGACTTTATGTTTACATCAATTTTTCCTCCCATCCAAAAATAATAAAATAAAGCACTTAGTCGAAAGCCTTTACAGTTTACATGCTCTGTTAGATTCAAGAAAACAACCCAGCTGTACTATCGAGTACACTGCTTGCCTCAATGGTAAAAAAGCACATTGTTTGGAGTGCCCCCTTCGCTAACCACTGGAATTATTCAGATACAGAATGCCTCTCTCTAACCTTATACCTCTGCATTAACAAACTTCATTAAATCAGAAGGAACCCTTGCGAAAAAAGCATATAGATAGATTATATATATAACACGATTTTGAAGACACTGATTAGATAGGCATAAAGACTCTGATAAGTCCATGAAGTAATCTATAAACAGATTAGAGAACACGACTTTGAAGACTGATAAGTCATGATAATCTGCATGGATATCTCCAGTAGTCGGAGCAGATTTACGTACAACCTATAATGAAAAAACACAATTCAATTCACAACCTTATCCAAAAAAGGAGAAAAAATATAAAAAGCATCTCTGGGAAGTATTTTTAACGATTACAAGAGATCAACCTTGGTTGCAAGCCCCTTCCTAGGAGCCTTTCTTCCCGTCGACTTATGAGCAGTCTGCTTAGTACGAGCCATATACAAAATTCATCATTTAATTTAAATTTTACAAAGATAATGCCCAAAAAAATTAGCCTAATCTTCTACGAGACATCTTGAAAAATGTACTTCCCAATTGTTTGAATTGAACATCCAATCAGATTTTTTTGCCTAAATAAGTTTGTCTCATAATGGGCATTAAGTTGATTTATGCTCATCTTTTTTGCCTAAATAAGTTTGATTTCTGCTCATCTTTTTGTGAAGCTCGGTTAGTTCTCTGTTCGATTCTATTGGTTTGAAATATAGACCTTGGTGTTCGAAAGTTTGAAGTTTGTGGATGTTTTTTTATGTACAACTTTGAGAAAATCAAATTAACCTTCAGATTAACTAAGAGAACGAAACTATTTCCAGACATCTTTGATGAGTCATCAAATCTAACATGAAACATGAGATCGACATAAAGAGGTTCCTACATAACGCAATTTGGAACTAAGCCAACCGCGCAAGGAAGAAAAAAAACAAAGAATACAAATGTCATACAAGAGAAAACATATAGTCGATAGGCAGATACCATAAAGATATGAAAGAAAGGACACAATTTTATATATATATATATATATATATATATATATATATATATATATATATATATATATATATATATATGTATGTATATTTCGTAGTAAAATATGTTTTTTTTTCAAATTACCAGGACACCATGATGATGGGTGCTTCCTGCTTACTACTACTAAACTGAGGCCGAAATCGCATCTTTGCTAGCAGAGGGAAAGGTTCCTATTGGTGTAGGACAGAAAACTAAAATCATGTATATTTTGAATAGAAGTACTTTAGTAAAATATATGAAACAGGTCAGCGACAGAAAGTTTGACATTGCACCCCATATTTTTTCCAAGGAATTGCATCATCGACAAGAATGCTAAGATAGGAAAAGACTTGATCATTGCAAACACAGAAGTAAGTTCAACTACTTATTGAAGCTTCTCCTTAGATATTGCTATGAATAACTTGATTGGAAAACACATACTCATCAGAATTCTTTAACTTGGTAGGACGTTCATGAAGCAGCTAGACCACGTGAAAGATTTTATATTCGTTTCGGGATCACCGTTATACTGAAGAACTCAACTGTCAAAGATGGGGCTGTCATATAAGGTATTCAGTACCTTGCTCGGAGATGAGCTTGGGAGGGAAATATATAAAAACATGATTATCAATAGCACCAATCCAGCAACCCAAGGAATGCATATATTGAAAGAAAAATCTTGCATACACCTAAGTAGAAATCAAATGTTTGAACTCTATGACGATGCCATATCACCTTGTCTAAGAAAATATAGCAGGATATCCAATAAACCTGCATTGACTAACGTAAAATACCTAATACATGGATTAAAATATTGGACAATACGGAGATGACTTACTTGATATTGTCTGGTACAAGTTTGCGTTGGAGATGACCCATGGTTTCCTTATATAATAAAAAAAATCATGTTCCAAAGAGTCTATAACTTCTCTCATCCTATCAGATCTTAACATTCTATAATCTATATTGAATTTATGAGACTAGACACTGCTAACATTTTATTCAATGTCAATGAATGAGAGAGTCTATAACTTCTCTCATCCAAGTCCTCTGCTTGGATTAGCTAAATTGATACCGAACCTGACAATGTCAATGGTCGCACCTCTTCCCCACTCTCCTCCAAACCTACATTTATGAGACTAGGCACAATGCTAAAAAGTTACTAAAATGATTCCATAACAAGAGGTTGATGCCTCAAACTTTGAAGTAGCCTGTAGGACTTATACCTTTAATTTTAGTTTATTTTCCTGATAAAGAGGTCCCTTCTCAATGCACCAGACCTACACCTCTCAACATTAGCAGCTTCTCTTGCTTTCATGGCTTACCTAGCAATAGGTAAAACACTTCTAAGTCATTTTACGATCACTTCAGTTCAGTTTGCGCCACCGTAGTCAGTTTACAGAGTAGACTACACTAGGTGATCACCAAAACTTACCTAGGGTATTTTAAACTGACCTAGGGTAATTTATCTCACTCATTTCTCTGTTTCAAACTGATATAGGTCAGTTTGCGTCACTCTAGGTCAGTTTGTGCCACCCTAAGTCAGTTTATAGAGTAAACTGTACTAGGTGATTGCTAAAACTAACCTAAGACATATTAAACTGACTTAGGGTAAGTTATTTCACCAATTTCTCTGTTTCCAACTAACATAAGTTGGTTTGCGCTACTCTAGGTCAATTTATGCCACCTTTGGTCAGTTTACAGAGTAGACTGCACCAGGTGATCCAACCATAACATGAAAAAATTGACCTAAGGCAACTTATTTAGCCTATTTCTGATTTTGATATAAAGAAATAAAGAAGAAAAATAAGAGGAAGAAAAATCGTTGAGAGAGAGAGAGACAGAAATCCTACTGTTTTCTTCGTCGTAGAGGTTTGCATGAAGTTTGTGAGATTTGCACGAAAAAGAAGGGGAAGAGCGTGAGAAGGAAAGGAAGAGAGGGGAAAGAGGAAATAGTCTAGTCGTAATACCGTTTATATTTGAAGGGCATTTTAGTCTAAAAAACTAAAAAAGGCTTTGCTATGATATTTATAACTTAAGGGGTTTGATTGAGATAAATTAGGATAATGGAGGATTTTTGAGGAAAATTGGCCTTAATTTAATAGATCATTTTACCACCAAAAAAACAGTCATACCTGTCACATCAGAAGTAAAATGCCAATTTTACGGAAAAATTGGCATTATGCGTTAAAGTGAATGTGCCCTCAAAAGTCTCAAGATCCATTTTGTGATATATCATATGACTCAATGATATTAATGGTTTTTAGTGTAAGTAATTCGGTTGGCATAGGGTTCAATGTTTCGCTTATTATCTGAGAGGGTCGGACCCTCAATTTTTTCCTTTCGCGAGTTAAAGAAAGGTTTTTAATGAGTTGGAGGAAAATGCCACTGTCTTATATGAGACCGATGAATTAGTCCCATATGAGACCAATCAATCAAACTCATACAATACTAACGTGTCCACTATTAAGACCAATCGAGTCGGTCTCATTTGAAACCAATCGATCTTGTAATAGACCGATTGGTTCTATATGAGATCATTCATTCCACATGAGACCGATCAATATTATATTAGACCCGGCCAATCCATTATAAGACCGATCGGTCTCATATGAGATGGACACCATCGGTCTTATAGTGGACTGATTGGCCTCATATAAGTCCAATTGAACGGTCTCATAATAGTTGTGGGTCTGAGACCCTCTGAGGTAATAAATGAAACGTTAGACCCCGTCAGGTAATTAGCGCAGAGATCGGGACCCTCCAACTTAATTTTCTCCTCTTTTTTTTTTTTCCATGCATCAGGTCTTTCAATCACAGAGTATAAATGTATAATTGATATATCAATAACCCGGTTAATTATATGTTCTATGCTAATGTTTTCCAAGACCGCATAAAGTGTTCTATTCTTCGATTCAGCCTTTAATGAGAGGAAGATCGATAGCGACGGATTTGGTACATCACCGCACGACACCACAAAAACATAAGACTAACCAAAAACCGGCCCTACTAGTCCTGCTGCTTTTGAATCATGTTTTGTCGTTAATAACGGTTGTTTTTAGACTTATTTTTTTAGTGCCATTTAAAGTAGTATCCTTCTAGAATCTTGACTACATGTCATCCTATTTTTTTGTAGTAACGTTTGAAGTGGTATCCTTCTCAGAATCTTGACTACATGTCATCCTATAAAATTGGAAACCGTGGAAGTCCAAGATTCTATGATATCCAATGGCTGTAGATCTGCTTAACATTAAATCAGGTTCAACAAGTTGGACCCGATCATTGCACATCCTTCACACGAAAGTCCTTTAACAAGACCTGAACACCATAATCACCTGGCAGCACCTTTATTCTGCTCGTAAAAATTCTAAAAATCTATCATTAGTATCATTAGTACACCAGTTTCTTTTTCATTTATCACATCACAAGCCATGATAGCCTTCCCTCTAAGACACCAACAGGGGAAATTTGCTTTTACCCACCAATAAAAGCACTTACACATTGGCAATACAGTGGTTCACCAGTTGGTACAAATTTGCGTCATCAGTGCTTGTTAACAAGCAATGTGGAAATTTTGGCTTGTTAACAAGCAATGAGGAAATTTTGGAAAAACCCTACAAAGAAACAAATGAACAATCAAGGAAAAAGAAGGAAAAAAAAAAAGGGTCGTACCCAGTGCACAAGCTCTCGCTTTTAAAAGCGTCCGGAAGAGGTAGATGGTAGGCCGCCTAACCTCCATTTTGGAGGCTGGTTACAAGACTCGAGCCCGTGACGCATCACTTTGAACGAACAGATCGCACAAAGTCCAACCCGGCAAAGAGTCTAAGACTATATTTTATCATGGAGGGTCACCACCAAATCATGGGCATCATCTAGAAGCTTCCATACATCCAACTGCCCAGCCATACCATTACACTCCCTTATGATCTCATCCATGCTACTGTATTTCTCAATGATCAATTTCCTCCTCTGCAACACACAGGCAGCTATAGCATACAACAACAGATCATCTGTTGGTGGCGCTTGTTGCCTCATTCTCCCCCATGCCGACTTCCCAATCCCTGCCCTTATGGCCGCTTGATCTGCCCACATCACCTCCCAAAGACAAACCGTCTGATCGAAACTCAACTCCCTCCTGAACAAAACGACTACCATCCTATACACAAAGAAGCAGTCCTCAGCCTGGAGCTTCTCCAAGTGCTTGTACAGATGCGAGTCTTTAGACTTTATGATCTTCGATACGATGTTCAGCTGCCTCCGGATGCCCACTTCATCTAACCTGAAATTGTGCCTGGCTTTCTTCATGAACCGTACGAAGCACCAAAATGCCTCGTGGTCTTCTTCCATTACGGATATTATGGGCGAAAGGAGGTCACTCATCCCTTGACAGTACCCAATCTCGGTGTCATAGAGCGCATACGCTTCAAGGATAGCAACCAGGCGTGCAGCATGGAATATTCTTTCTGGTTCCAAGTGATCATAGTCTTTCAATCTGACAGCTTCGGCGGATCTCCGCGCCCGGTCCTCCGAAACCTCGGCTTGGACTGGCGAGTGGACGGCCCACTCTGCGTTGGCTCGCATGGCATCAAGACGGATAATCCTCTGCCACGTGGCAAAATCCTCGGTTGTCTGTTCTACAGGGTTTTCTTCCCCGGGATCCATCCTCGCATATGTGGGATCGTACTCTTCACTCCTTTCAGTGGGTGGAAGCATCTGGATGGTCTCGGATTCGTCAGTTGAAGATTCGGTATCTGACGAATCTGTGTCCACTGTACAAGCATAGATGTTGGCAGTCCCACTTTCTTCATGCAACTGGTGACAGGAATCTTCATCTCCGCTCCCTCTCTCGGTGGAAAGAGACTCCCGAGCACTAACAATATCTTCAGAGCCAGGTGAATCGGGTTTTTGATTAAAACGCCAATTCTCAAGATTCCTGTTTCCACTAACTTCATATGGGTTATTGCAACACTCATCGCTCTGCTTTAATAGTCGCCGACATTGTCTCCTCAGGTTCTCGTATTCTCTTCTGTATCAGGGCATATAAAAGCCAAGCTCAATCTCTGAAATTACTAACAAAAATATGCCGGCCATAACAATTTCTGATCTCTTTCAATATTGATTAAATAATTTTTACAATACAAATGAAAATGTAATGACCCACTGATTAGAATAATCAAGATACCAAGGGTTTGACAGAAGTACCTTTTCTTTGTTCTGATGGCATTTCTTTCTGCCTTTGAACTGTTTAAGTCATAGCTGCATAACATAATTGACAAAATCAGTATGGTCTACATAAATCCATCCATTAATAAAACTTAATTAATATAATGAAGAAACAAAAAATTTCGGTGTGATAGAATAGAACAGGCACCGAGGAGTTGTGGGCCTGTTTGGACAGCCAGAATATAAAAAACGTAGCTATCTGATACTTTTGTGCTATTGACCTTTTTGATAAAAACACCAATATTGCAATCCACAGCAACATTTTGTGGTGCTTCCAAATGTACATGTTGGCTAGTGCCATTTGAAAAAATGGTTCCATACGTGTTTTACATGCTACGTAAGCGGCCCCATGTAAACTGAGCATCACGCTGTAGCATAGCAGGCAATCACTAGTACATCTAATTGGTTCAAAAGGGAAGTGTCAAAATCCACTATAACATGTTTGACAAAAAAAAACTTTTAAGAGATACTTTTTTAATCTAGAAATTTTTAAGAATAATTAAAAGATGTGTTTACAAATAATAAATTACAGATGTTGACTTACTTAATTGTTCTATTTAGAGATACTTAGAATGTCTAGATTAAATAATATTAAAAAAAAAAAAAAACCATACTACTGAATCTGAGTTAAAAAGTGGTCCTGGTAGAATAATAGTTGTAAAACAATAGTTTCTTGGTGATATAAGCAAGATGAGATTCGGAAGTAACAGTAACTGATATTCCACAGCAGGAGCAGAACTTTGGGTAGAAGATTTGTGCCACTAGGGACATGGATTTGCAAAATTGGTCTCCTCACAGCTGAAATCTAAACCAACCTCAACAGGACCTCCAAAACACACAGCCAGCTAATGGAACTGTGAAGCTGAGCTCCAAGAAATAATCTGTCTAAAAAGAGGGTCCAGTACCCAGTGTTACCTAGACACATGGCACAAGGGCCAAGTGTCTAGGTGTCATAGATGTTTGGCACAGCAATTTCTAAAGATTCCAATCTGGTAGCATGGCTTTAAAAAATAGAATGTATATATAATAATAAAAAATTGAAAGGACATCTTAGAGAGCCAATTGAGATACGTAATGAAAAGATACATAATGTATGTCATGAACCTAACAAAGTATTATACAAATCGTTTTCTAGGACCAAGCTTTTTATTTTATAAATTAATAAAATTTTCACAATTTTTTTTACTGAAACGACAGTTCATTTATCATGTCAAACTAAGGAACATTTTGATGGTATTATGTAGTATTTTCATACATGTCTAGAAGTATTGTGCTGTGTTAAGGAGTGTCCAAGTGTCGGCACGTGTCGAATTGCCACCAAGTGTCAGCAAGGTAAAAATCCAAAGTAGCAGTGCCTAGGTAACACTGCCAGTACCGGTATTAGATAGGTGGACAAAGATTTCGATCACCGGAAGCTGCCCGTAAGGGCACAGTCAATTTAGCCTTCAAGTATAGTTCTTTGGATAATCCCAGTCCAGGTGGAGCTTTGATTTGAGCCTAGAATGGTGCATTACAATTGGCCTTTGTAGGTTTTTGGGCATTTACTTGAATGAAGCAGAAGGGCAGGCACGTCTATAGGCATAGGCTTCTACACATCTCGCTTCCCATATCAGTTTAATGTGCAAGATGACTTCCACAACATGAGCAATTGGTAAAGAAACTCATTTTCGTAGGAAATTGAATGGTTTTATTGAGCAAGTAATTGACTTGTGCAATTCATTGGAGACGTCTTCCCAACACATTCCCAGAAAGTGAATCCCAAAACCGATGCTGTAGCCATACCAACCCATCCTCTTCTATATCTATACGAAGCAGCAAGTTTTTGTAAGCATTTGTCTTTATCAATAATTTATCTTGATTAAGAAACGGTCCACCTCCGTGAAATTTTGACAAAATTGGAACGGCTTCCTTACATATATATATATATATATATATATGTGTGTGTGTGTGTGTGTGTGTGTGTGTGTGGCAAAAGAGAAATTGCATTTGAGTGCAGAGTGAAAACGCTGCACTCCAATGCCATTTCACGTGCCATGTGGCATGTGGTGGGAAATTGGCCCACATCCTCTTAGGGTTCACCAGTCCCTCTAGAGTTCTAATTTTTTTTGGGGGGGACATGTATGCCCTTCATTTCGGCGCTCAAAGATATAGGTTATCTACCCAAATATTTTTCCTTTGAAAATTTCATCTCTGACCACAGAATTGACAGTGTAAAATCACTTTTTTTCACGTGACGCCCGATCCATGGATTGGGTGCCACGTGGAACCCAACTGACTCGTATGCAGCATCCCAGGCTGCACACGAACCCATACTCCTGCACCTCTCTCTCTCTCTCTCTCTCTCTCTCTCTCTCTCTCTCTCTCTCTCTCTATATATATATATATATATATATATATATATATATTGATAATGATTTCCCAAGAACCTGAATCATGATTTTAGGCAAACAGTCAAACCCAGGGTAACAACGTTCCTCAAAAAACATGGGTACATCAAGGATTTTCCTCATAACTAGCATATCATCATCATCATCACCTCTTTCTTCTATCTATTGGTAATTCTAACTACAATATTGTTCCCAAAACCCTAACCCTATGCCTGTACTAACTCCACACAATCTTCACCTCCACACCAGACGACTCCCTTCACTAAGTTACCTCTCCCTCTTTTCCTCATCAGTCAGCAATTCTCCTTCCCTATCCATCGACAATTCAAAATTCATTAGCGCTAACCCCCTCTTTAATTGACTTTTTCCACCTTGGTATAAAGCTCTTCTCTATAGCTTAATTAAGCAAGGAACCATATCTACGCATTTTTTTCGTTTATAGTTTGTTATTATCATTGAATTAAATTGAATCACAAATATAAATATTCGTGCACAAAGAGATATAGAATGACATTCCAGGTAGGGTGTGGCGTTTGGTAGTGTTCTAGCATGGTTGTGTGTGGCTTTGTTTGACACGAGACAGAGTTCATGTTAAGAATTAAGATAACATTTTTTATTGAAGTCCTACCGATAATAACCATCACTATAATTCTTCTCCATGTGTTACTTTTGTGATCTCTTCATGATTTGTGCCCGGTCTTTAGTGGGTTTTAATACCTAGAACTCTACAAGTCATACTAAAGCCTCATTTGCTCTCTGGGGGGAAGATCAATCACGAGATGGGTCAAGTTTTGTTTTGATTCGTAAATCAAGAGAGGTATGCGTGTTATAAAGTTGTTCTTTTGCTCAATTAGTGATCGAAAACCTACAAGATGGGAGGAGTTTGTGTGGATGGTGAGATGACAACTATATGCTATGGATCTGTGTGGATGGTGAGATGACAACTATATGCTATGATGTTCAATCCCAAAACCTGCAAAAGATCCTAGTGAAGGTTGTTAGGATGACATTGGTAGTCAAATGATATATGTTGATGGGCATACACTAATGTAATCTCAAAATTCAAAACTTAAAAAGTCGTAATATTTTTATATATCTCCAAGGTTGACATGTAGAGGTCATGATTATTGGAAATAACTCAAAAGATGAGTAAGCACTTGTTGTTTGGGAAGACAGTTTGCGAAGAGATTCAAACACTCATTGTAAAGTTGAAATCTCCTGCTCGATTTTTGAAGAAACTTGAGGATCTTTGTTTGCAACATTGGAATGAGAAAGTTCATTATTTTATTTTATTTTTATCGGTAATGGGCAATATATTGAAAACCAGCAAGGCGCTGAAATGACAAATACAGAGACTCGACCAAAAAAGAGACCAAAAAAAGAACAAAGGCAGAGCCAAAAAATACAGAAAGATGGAAACAGCCTAGAGCGACTACAATCAGCCCCACTCCTACCCTGGGTCGCATGGGGCGATTTCGACCCAACCTCCATCGCAACTTCTAGCGACCCAAAACCACATGAAGTCCCTAACAGACTCGATAATCATCCCAACCGGCCGACGTTTATTGTTGAAGGTCCGGCCATTTCTCTCGAGCCAAATGCTCCAAGTTACCGCGAAGAAAGCCACCTTCCAGTAGTCCCCGATCGGTTTGTCAAGAGAGACCGACAACCAATTTAGGAACTATTGATGGGGGTTGGAAGGGGTGGCCCAGCACATTCCGAAAGACGATAATAATACTCCAGATCTTGTGTGCCACCTGTGTTGGAGATGTTAATTCCATTATATGGGTGCAGTAACTTTCGGGGTGTGTGTAGTTAAGTGAGATTTAAGTTGTATATAATTCACTTAACTCTTGAACCATGTAATACGTGAACATACCAAGATGATATAAATAATATTTTTGTATGGGATTTGGGTCACAGTGGCTCAACCCTAATTCTCTCTTCTTTCTTCTTTCTTCTTCTTCTTCTTCCTATTACTAAACCCTAACCCTAAATTACAATTTCACTTGGTATCAAAGCCAACAAAACTCAAACCTAGATTTTATATATATATATATATATATAACCCTATTAAAGCTATCCATGTCATCGCAGACGTCAGCATGACATCATCATGCTGACGTCAGCAGGATCGACCTGTTGACAACTTTTCTCACTTATTTTTTGAAGGTTTTGATCGGATTCTCAACCTGAGCATTCTTCTCTACTATGGCATTGCAATTTGAACAACCCTTCATGGAGTTCTGAAGACCTCCATTATCGTCTTCCTCGTGGAGCTTTTTCTGCAAATTTTTTTTCAGAGCTTCAAAGCTCAAAATCTCTTTGGCTTTTGCATGGAAATCCATTGATAGTGTATACAAACTCTACTGGGCCCAGATCACACAGTTTTGTGAAGAATTGTGATCACCTGTGAAGATTTCTGCTAAACCTGCGAATCTGCAATCCTGCTGAAGCTGTTGATTCCCGATGAAGCTTGCTGGTTCAAGTTGTCTTGTTGAAAGCTGTCTGCAACAGATTTGGAAGCTGCTGGTTCAAACATAGCAACAGATTTGGAAATCTGTGTCTGCTACACTCAATCTGTGTTTGTCTACAATCTGGAAATCTGTTTACAACCTGGAAATCTGTCTTCAATCCATCTTCCCCCTTTGTTGGAAGCTGTGGTCTTCTATATTTTGAACTATTTTAATCTCAGTATATCTTAATCATGGATGAGAATAAATCTGGGATTGTTGGTGGGGGAGATATTTCTCATAACTTGCAAAGTACTACAAAGAAATTGAATGAAGCCAATTATCTTTCGTGGTCACGGTCTACTGCTCTGTACCTAGGGATGAAGAAAAAATTGGGTTACATTTATAGGACTATCCCAAAACCCAAAGAAGATGACCCTAAGTATATCGATTGGGAAAGTGGCAATCTAACAATCATGACATGGCTGCTACACTCAATGCAACTAAGCATTAGTGATTCTTTTATGTATGCCAGTGATGCTAAACAATTATGGGAGGCTGTGAGGGATGCGTTCTCGCATAAACAAAACCTCGCAAAAATGTTTCAAGTTAGCGACAAAATTAATACTCTGAAATAAGGTGATAAGACTATTGGAGAGTATTACACCCAAATAAGGAGTTTGTGGGATGAATTAGCCCAGTATCAAGAAGAACTGTGTAGCTCGTGTGCCAGTAAGGCTAGTAAAAGTACGGAAAGGAGTGTTTGACTCCCTCAAGGGGGTTAGACCTGAAGATGAGAAGATGAGAAGATGAGGAGATGAGAATGTTAAATCAAACATTCTAGGCAGAGAGGAGTGTCCTCCACTTGATACCGTGTATGTCCTCCTTCAACATGAAGAGAATAGGCAACAGTTTATGCAGATTCCTAGTAGTGATGTATCTGAGAGATCTGCCCTACCATTCTTCACTTCTTTTGGTCGTGGAGGAGGAAAATCTGGTGGTAGAGGTGGTGGACGTGAAAGTCGTGGAGGCCTCTCCCGTGAAGAAAGAAAGAAATTATTGTGCTCTCATTGTAACAAGAAGGGTCATACCAGGGAAAGATGCTGGGAATTATATGGGAAGCCGAAATTCTTTCCAGGTAGTGCATTCCAATCCTCCATTGAGGAAACTTCTAATCCAGTTGGTGGTCAGAGTATTCCTCCTACTTCAGCTCCTCCTCCATCTGATTTCCAGAGCTTCAGGATCTCCAGGGCCGCCTTCAGCGCATGACGGAAATACGGGGACAGACATCTTCGTCCCACATAGCTGAGTCAGGTACCTATGGGTCTGCACATGTGACCTCATCATCTCAGTCCCCATGGATCATTGATTTTGGGGCTACAGGCCACATGTCTGGTATGACAGATTTATTTTCATCAGTGTCTAGTCTTTCTGATTCAATTCATATTCGCATAGCTGATGGATCCCTTGTTCCTGTAAAGGGCAAGGGGAGTGTTCAATTAGGTACTTTGTGCCTTGACTTTACTCTATTAGTTCTTAACATACCTATGAATCTATTATCTGTCAGTAAAATTATCAATTCCTTACATTGTAGTGTGACATTATTTCCATCATATTGTGTTTTCCAGGACCTAACATCGGGAACGATCCTTGGTCGTGGTACTGAAGAGAAGGGACTCTACCTTTTTTAAGATTTGTGTGGTGCTTCTCCTCCTGCAGCTATGGTAGTTTCTGTGGAAGAAAGCTAGATTGTGGTATTCCCGCTATGGCCATCCTCATATTAGCCGTTTGAAATTTTTATTTCCGAAAAAATTTCATGGATTTGATAGTAGTTTGTTTAATTGTGAAACTTGTCAGTTCTCTAAACATATTCGCAATTTTTATCCCTTCAGTGGTAGTAAATGTGCTATTCCTTTTGAAGTTATTCACTCTGATGTGTGGGGGCCCTCCCCTGCTACTGCTTTGAATGGTTATCATTATTTTGTTACTTTTATTGATGACTGTACTCGACTCACTATGCTCTTTCATGGATTTGACAGTAGTTTGTTTAATTGTGAGACTTGTCAGTTCTCTAAACATATTCGCAATTCTTATCCCTTCAGTGGTAGTAAATGTGCTATTCCTTTTGAAGTTATTCACTCTGATGTGTAGGGGCCCTCCCCTGTTACTGCTTTGAATGGTTATCGTTATTTTGTTACTTTTATTGATGACTGTACTCGACTCACTATGCTCTTTCTTATGTGCACCAAAGATGAAATTGCCTCTATTTTTCCTCTGTTTCACAGACTAGTTAGCACACAATTTCATGGGCATGTTAAAGTTCTTCGATCGGATAATAGTAGGGAATATTCCTCACATTCTCCAATACTATCTTCACTCTCATGGAATTGTGCCGCAAACTACTTGTCCTTATACCCCCAACAGAATGGGGTTGTTGAGAGGAAAAATAGGCATCTTCTCGAGGTTCTTCGATCTCTGTTGTTTGATATGAAGGTTTCTAAATATCTCTGGAGTGAAGCTGTTCTCACCGCTGCCTACCTCATCAATCGAATGCCTACACCTATTCTGGAACGACATTCTCCCTTCCAACTTGTGTTTCCTCATCAACCTCTGTTCTTGGAGCCACCACGTATCTTTGGTTCCTTATGTTTTACTCATATCCCTAATATTCAGCGAAGTAAAGTTGATCCCAAGGCCACCAAGTGTATTTTTATTGGGTATCACTCTCCTCAGAAAGGTTACAAGTGCTTTGACCCTCTCACTCGTCATGTAATAGTCACTATGGATGTCACATTCTTTGAGGACACTCCTTTTTCCCATCCTCCGAGTCCTCTTCAGGGGGAGAAACAACTTAACAATGAAGAGCATTCTGAGATGTTTAGAGCTTTACCTATGGGAGATGGTGAAGATTGTGAAGAAGTTTATGATGATGTTGTTGAGCCACAAAAAACCGAACAACCCACCTTTGATAAATATGGAAAGGGAAAGATGTATGTACGAAGGAATAAGAAAAGTATCATTGAAGCCATTGCGCATGAGAATGTAGATGAGTCACCTTCTCAGAATACTGACCAGGATTCCTTACCCGAAGAGGGTCCTCTTGTTTCTGATCTTCATCTACCCATTACTCACAGAAAACTTCCTAGATCATGTACTTGTCATCCATCAGTAAGTATGTGTCATATCACAATCTCTCATCATCCCAATATGATTTTATTTCTTCTCTTGATTCTATCACCCTTCCCTCTACTGTTTCTGCTGCCTTGTTGCAGCCAAAATGGAAAGATGCTAAGATTCAGGAGATGAATTTTAACAAACACATGACGTGCACACAAATGATATGACATCAAAGACATCGAAATGACATACACATGTGACTCAAATTGAATAAGGACTTTTGTCGAACACAAGACGTGCACAATGATGAATACAAATGAAATAAATGCAAAGAAAAGTGGAATGCAATAGACCAATGACTATCAATCGATCGATTGATATTGAATGTTCTGTCGGGATAAACAAATAGATTCAATCAGAATTAATTGATTGAATAAGAGTGCTCAATCGATTGACACAAACAACAACAAATATACCACACAATATGCCCTAACCCAGAATTTAAGCTTTGATACCAAAACTAACGACAAAACCCTAGACTACGTGAATGATGATAAATGATTATTTTGCTGAGATTAAACTAAATTAATTAAGCAAAAACCAATACGAATAAGCGCGAATACCTTAAGGTTTGTAATTTTCCATTCGGATGATCACATTCGATTCGGGTAGCAGGGTCCGATCCGGTGCGCTAGATCTGTTAGCCTCGCGGAAGGAAGATCCTAGAGGTAGAACTCTAGCCGCTTCCAGATTAGGGCGCTCGCTCGTGGTTCAATGATGGAATCTCATATTCCTCAAGGGTTTAGATGGGTTAGATGGTTAGGATGAGATTTAGGGTTATTGAATTTGGTCGATTCAAGGGTTTAGATGAAAACTAGTGTTATGGTTTGAGAAATTTTGACAGAATAACGACTGAATGTAGGGCTTATGGGAATAAAATAAGAGCAAAAAATAGAGAAACAAAGAGATATTAAAATGAATAATAATAGAAGATAATGGGCATCACACTCTTGGCCTCACACCAAACCCATCTCGGTGAAGAAGAATCACTCTCCGGAATTGCTCATCTCAAGCACAAAGCAAAGTTTTTCATTAATCAAAATATCAACCTTTTACAATGTTTATTTAGAGACCTTATATAGGAGGCCTTACAAAAGAAAATAAAACCCTAAAACAAATATAAAAAAAAAGACAAGTATTTGATCGATTGACTTGTATGTATGTCGCTAGAATTAATTCCTCACAAGCCACAATCGATCGATCGATTCCAGTGTCGATCGATCGATTGTGCATTGCTCCAGCACGCTGATTTTGCTCCTTTAAGTCTGTCTAAAGCTGAGAAATCTGTTGCGGCCCAATTCCAATGCTCTTGATCTTGACGTCCCCCATCATTCTCTTCAACTCAAAATGTTTCATCACCGATGAAACACGCATATAGTATTGATCAAGTGTATTGGGACTCAAACGGTGAAACTCCTCGCAACGAACCCAAACAATCTTGGCATCTGATAACGTGTGAATATCATCTCGGTCGATTATAGCGGGACGCATACAGTACACCTCTCGTTGAAGAACCCAATAACCCGACTCACCAACCCACTCTACCAAATATTTTTTAAGCTTCTCATCAACTCTCCCGGACCTGACGGAATTCATCCCCGATAAAGTGCGATCGCGATATCATCCGGGAATACGGGAACTCAAGCGGTGAACTCTCTCATGATTGGATCATGCACTCTCGGTAGCCGACTCACTAGCCATTTTCATTTCATAAATCCGAAACTCTCTGCTATAGGTGAATACCACAAGATCATCCAAAATTTCTTCAATTACCTCTTTTCTCTGTCTGCTTGGGTAGGGAAGGGGTATTGGTTGCACAGTTGGGATAGAATCGTGAATAGGGGGCGTTTGGAAAGGATTGTAGGGTCGTGGGGTTGAACCTAGAGAAGGAACTAGGTCCTCCACATTGAACGTTGAGCTAATCCTTGTATCTGGAGGAAGCTCAAGAATGCACACACTAGGACCACTCCTTGCTACAAGTCCAAAAGGTCCAGCGCCGTGGGCTTGGAGCTTCCTTGTGACTCCCGATAGGAATCATTCAGGTCCAATCCGAACCATTGCATGATCATTTAATTGGAATTCCATAAAAGCCTTAGGTAATTGCATCAATATTTTGAGAGTTTCATTACATAATATATTTTAAGCTTAATTTTGGCATGCAATGCAGAAAGAGACTCAAAAGTTGACTCGCCATAAGACTCAGAATGTGAAGCGGTATGCGACTCGAGACTATGATGTGTATGCGTGTCTATGAACTCGATACTATCATGTGCATGCAACGGTAACGACTCACATGCAGTGGCCTCTATCAACACTAGTGACTCATGTGTAGTGGCCTCTATCAACACTAGTGACTCATGTGTAGTGGACTCTACCAACATTAGTGACTCATGTGTGATCGAATCAAGTGACATTAATGGCTCATGTGGACTCGACTCAATGAATTCCAAGGATTCATGGGTAAGTGATTTGATTGGCTGGTGTGTACTTGGTTCGACCAACTTCAAAGACTCAGGTACACTCGACTCTACCGACAACAAATCGTGCGTACGCGACTCGATCAAATAGTGTGTGGGTGACTCAGTTGACTCACATGTGGGTGACCTAACATCACTACTCACAAGGGAAATAGAAGTCTCTTTAACACAAGCTAAACTCTCATTAGCTTCTTCCATCTCCTCGTCACTCATCACGGTACGAGGGTCATACACTTCTTTCATTTTCCTATTCTTCGGCTCTATAGGACTCTCATTTAGTCAATAAATTTGGAGGAAGTTTTATGGAGCATTGGTAAGCAAAGTGTCCAAATCTTTGACACTTAAGACAATCAGGACACTTATTTGTCTTGGTTCTCAAACTCTGTAGAAGGTGATGATGTGTCAAAGGATCATATTTTTCAATAAGTGTCACCTTCATATCCTCCCATATGGAGATGGGTTTAATCCGATGAAACTCAATACGAAGTTCTATATGAATCCAAAATATTTTGGCATTACCCTTAAACTTTGTTGTTACTAACCTAATTTTGTACTCATCTGGTACGCCATACCAATCAAAGTACTCCTCTACACTAGACAACCACTCAACGAAGGTTCTAGGGTCCGTCGTACCCTCAAAATCTGGGAGCATTGGTAAGCAAAGTGTCCAAATCCTTGACAGCTAAGACAATCAGGAGCATTGGTAAGCAAAGTGTCCAAATCCTTGACACTTAAGACAATTAGGACACTTATTTGTCTTGGTTCTCAAACTTTGTAGAAGGTGACGATGTGTCAAAGGAACATACTTTTCAATAAGTGTCACCTTCATATCCTCCCATATGGAGATGAGTTTAATCCGATGAAACTCAATACAGAGTTTTATATGAATCCAAAATATTTTGCTATTACCCTTAAACTTTGTTGTTACTAGCCTAATTTTGTACTCATCTAGTACGCCATACCAATTAAAGTACTCCTCTACAGTAGACAACCACTCCACGAAGGTTCTAGGGGCCGTCATACCCTCAAAATCCAGGAGCATTGGTAAGCAAAGTGTCCAAACCCTTGACAGCTAAGACAATCAGGAGCATTGGTAAGCAAAGTGTCCAAATCCTTGGCACTTAAGACAATCAGGACACTTAATTGTCTTGGTTCTCAAACTTTATAGAAGGTGACGATGTGTCAAAGGAACATGCTTTTCAATAAGTGTCACCTTCATATCCTCCCATATGGAGATGGGTTTAATCCGATGAAACTCAATACAGAATTTTATATGAATCCAAAATATTTTGGCATTACCTTTAAACTTTGTTGTTACTAGCCTAATTTTGTACCCATCTGGTACACCATACTAATCACAGCACTCCTCTACACTAGACAACCACTCCACGAAGGTTCTAGGGTCCGTCGTACCCTCAAAAATCTGGAACCTCATTCCGAATAGAGTTTAGAAACTTCTCGGCAGGGTCGTACTCAGGTTCATGATGATGAGGATATCCCTTAACTCTAATCTCATCACAACTTTTGGGATTTTGCCAAGAATTTGGAGTGTAGTGGTTCCCTCTCATGACGGGTAACGAATTCATGGTGACGTGTAAGTGACTCATACATGATGTTTGACACAAACACAACCTAAACACAAGTCTATGGACCACACAATAGCTGAGAAAGTTTAACAAACACATGACGTGCACACAAATGAAGACACAAATGACATGACATCAAAGATATCGAAATGACATACACATGTGACTCCAATTGAATAAGAACTTTTGTCGAACGCAAGACGTGCACAATGATGAATACAAATGAAATAAATGCAAAGAAACGTGGAATGCAATAGACCAATGAACATCAGTCGATCAATTGATCGTGATAAGTCAATCGATTGATATTGAATGCTCTGTCGGGATAAACAAATAGATTCAATCAGAATCAATCGAATGAATAAGAGTGCTCAATCGATTGACACAGACAAAAGTGAATATGCCACACAATATGCCCTAACCTAGAACTTAAGCTTTGATACCAAAACTGACACAGGACAAAACCCTAGACTACGTGAATGATGATAAATGATTATTTTGCCAAAATTAAACTAAATTAATTAAGCAAAAACCAATAAGAATAAGCACGAATACCTTAAGGTTCGTAGTTTTCCATTCGGATGATCACGTTCGATTCGGGTAGTAGGGTCCAATCCGTTGCGCTAGGTCTGTTAGCCTCGTGGAAGGAAGATCCTAGAGGTAGAACTCTAGCTGCTTTCAGATTAGGGCGCTCGCTTGTGGTTAAATGATGGAATCTCAGGTTCCTCAAGGGTTTGGATAGGTTAGATGGTTGGGATGAGATTTAGGGTTATTGAATCGGGTCGATTCAAGGGTTTAGATGAAAACTAGGGTTATGGTTTGGGAAATTTTGACAGAATAACGACTGGATGTAGGGCTTATGGGAATAAAATAAAAGCAGAAAATAGAAAAACAAAGAGATATTAAAATGAATAATAATAGAAGATAATGGGCATCACACCCTTGGCCTCACACCAAACCCATCTCGAGGAAGAAGAATCACTCTCCGGAATTGCTCATCTCAAGCACAAAGCAAAGTTTTTCATTAATCAAAATATCAACCCTTTATAATGTTTATTTAGAGACCTTATATAGGAGGCATCACAAAAGAAAATAAAACCCTAAAACAAATATTTAAAAAAAAAAAAGACAAGTATGCCCTTAAAATTCAAATTCGAATTCTGGCGCAGTCAATCGATTGACAACTAGTATTCGATCGATTGACTTGTATGTATGTCGTCAGAATTAATTCCTCACAGGCCACAGTCGATCGATCGATTTCAGGTGTCGATCGATCGATTATGCATTGCTCCAGCACGCTGATTTTGCTCCTTTAAGTCTGTCTGAAGCTGAGAAATCTGTTGCGGCTCAATTCCAATGCTCTCGATCTTGACGTCCCCCATCACAAGCCCAACACAATCAGGGTATTGTTATCTCTAGCTGCCCACAAAGACTGGCCGCTATCTCAACTTGATGTGAAGAATGCATTTCTTCATAGTGATCTCAAGGAAGAAATTTACATGGACCTCCTCCTAGATTTGTAAAAGGAGAGAAGGGAAAAGTGTGTAGATTGAAGAAATCTATCTATGGATTAAAGCAATCCCCAAGGGCCTGGTTTCAAAAATTTAGTGATGATATTATGAGAATTGGGTACCGAAGAAGTCACTATGATCATACTCTATTTGTAAAAAGGGGAATCAAGATGACTGCCATATTAGTCTATGTTAATAATATCATCATTACTGGTGATGATAGTCATAAGATTCTTAAATTGAAGGAGTATTTGAGCAGAGTGTTTGAAATTAAAGACTTGAGAAGTTTGAAATATTTCCTTGGCATTGAAGTGGTGAGATCTAAGAAAGGCATCTCATTATCCCCGCAGAAGTATATCATAAACCTCCTTCATGATACAGGATTTTTGGGGTGTAGGCCTGCTGTGACGTCTATTGAACAAAATCACCGATTAAAGGGTGAAGAAGGTAATCTGCTCAAGGACCCACGTACCTATCAGAGATTAGTTGGTAAACTGATTTATCTAACCATGACCCGTCCAAATATTGCTTGTGCAGTAAGTGTGGTGAGTCAATATATGCACTCACCAAAGACAGTACATTTGGAGGTTGTTCACAAGATCCTGAGGTATCTGAAAGGAAGTCCTGGCAAAGGGCTTCTCTATAAAAATCACGGTCATTTGGATATAGAGATATTTACTGATGCCGATTGGGCCGGGTCTCTGGATGATAGGAGATCAACTACCGGATATTGTACCTTCTTGGAAGGTAATTTAGTCACATGAAAATCGAAGAAGCAACATGTAGTATCAAATTCCAATGCCGAAGGGGAGTATCGAGCCATGTCCCAAGGTGCGAGAGAAGGAATGCGACTTAAATTCATCTTGTCAGACTTGGGAGTCGCTCTATCCTCTCCAATTACTTTGTATGGTGACAACGAAGTTGCCCATCATATTGCAGAGAATCTTGTCTTTCATGAAAGAACAAAGCACATTGAGGTGAACTATCACTATATTCGTGAGAAGGTCGAGTCCAAAGAAATCAGTATTCCTCAAGTTAGAACTGAGGATCAACTTGCCGATATCCTGACTAAAGGTGTTGGTGGCAGGAGACTTTATAACATCTCCTTCAAGTTGGGTATGATCGACATCTATACTCCAACTCGAGGGGGAGTGTTGGAGATGTTAATTCTATTATATGGGTGCAATAAGTAACTTTGGGGGTGTGTGTAGTTAAGTGGGATTTAAGTTGTATACAATTCAGTTAACTCTTGAACCATGTAATACGTGAACATGCCAAAATGATATAAATAATATTTTGTATTGGGATTTAGGTCACATTGACTCAACCCTAATTCTCTCTTCTTTCTTCTTTCTTCTTTCTTCTTTCTTCTTCTTCTTCCTATTACTAAACCTAACCCTAAATTACAATTTTCACTACCTGACAGTGGAGGAATAGATGGGCAACAGACTCTTCATCTTGGAGGCACATTACACATCGGTTAGAAATATCTTTTTCCCGCCGAATCAGCTGACCGATAGTTAGGATCTTTCCTTTGAGCAGGATAAAGCAAATAATCTGACTTTTGGGGGGATTGCCGCCTTCCACAACCTTGCTCCTTGGAATCTGATGAGCGGGCGACACGTAAGTATCCGGTAATAGGACTTGACGCTGAATCTGCCATCTTTACTGGGAGCCCATACCCGTTGATCTTCACCTTGCAGATTTGGGAGTAAACCGTATATCGTGGACAGTAACCTAGTGAACGAGGCCACGACCTTTCCCCACTATGACCCGAAAGAAACTCAGTAATCAGTCCTAGCTGGTTAGTTGATATCACAAAAATCTCCGGGAAGGACAATTTTAGCAGGTCGCCCTCTGCCCAAGCATCCTCCCAGAAACCAATCCGGTGCCACAGCCCCAGCTAAAGCGCACCCATCTAGCAAAAAGAGGCCAGGTTCCACAGATGTTTTTCCACCAAGCCGATGTGCCTCTGTGAACCAAAGTGTTGATGCCCCAATTACCTGTCGATTGCCCATACTTTTCCACCAGCACTTTTCGCCAAAGACTACCCCTATCTTCCGTCGAACCAGCTCTCCAAAACCATTTCCAAGAAGAGCGACATTTGTGCCCCTCAGACTTCAAATGCCAAGGCCGCCACAGCTCATGGGGAGCTGGCAGATATCCCAGTTCACAAGGTGATAGTGCTTATCTATACCTGAACCCTCCCAAAGAAAGGTTCTCTGGATTTGTTCAAGCCGGTTGATGACCCCAGTCGGGCACATGTACATCGACATATAGAAGATGGGAAGATGGGAAGGCTGGAGAGAACTGATTTGACTAGAAGGGGACTTCCACTGCTGAGCAGTTTGCCTTTCCACGATGGCAACCGTTGCTCGAATCTTTGAATGACCGGCTCCCATGCCCGCGCAGATGGTTTCTTGACCACGAGAGGTAGCCCCAAATATTTAATGGGTAGCTTCTCGAGCTCACAATTTACTCATATCAATAAAAAAAATGAGTACATAAAAGAACAAAATTTCCTTGATTTTCATGACAATTGAAGCATCAAGGCTTCCTACCCTCTTCTGGATCACAGTTTTAAATATCTAAATCAGTAAAATGTTCTACTAGGATTCATTTATATCGAACTCCACTCAAAATTTAGGAGTATAAATTCAATAATGAGCCATTTTGTTTCATGGAAAACAAAATCAATTGAAATAATTTCTCTTGTTCATATATATCTTCAAGTAACTGGGAGAAATATGATTGTAAGTTGTCATCATCATCAACATTACATTGTCCCATCTATTTGGGGTCAGCTTTGCGAGTCTTATTTCTCCACTCAACTATGTTCAAAACTACAATCAATTACTACTCCACACGATCCTTCACGTCGTGTTTCACTTATCCAAGCCTTTAGTGGCCTCCCTCTACTCCTCATGCCATATTGGGGCTATTTTAGGTCTCCGATGGGCATGTCCAAACCATCTCATGCACCATTCTAGAATTTTCTTTTTATTGGGGCTACTCCTAAATTTTCTCTTATGTACTCATTTTTTATCGATATGAGTAAATTAATTCTTATTTTTTTTATAAATAAAAAAGAGGAAACAAAACAGCACCTTAGGGAGGGACTAAGGGCGACACACACCAACAAACCTGAAAGACAGACAAAAGTGTTTAAAAAAAAAAAAATCCGAGGCCTGCTCAGAGCCAGAGGGGAGCAAGCAAATACCATCCCTGGAATCCTACAGATCAGTTGTTCATTCTGCCCCAATGCTTCCTGGCCACCTCCATGTGCACCTGACCTTCAAAACTCTCACATGGGCGGGCCCATTCCAGGATGTATTCTTTAACAAACTTCATCATTGTACCTGCCGGTCTACTCCTCCTAAATCCGATAATTTCTCTCCAGCCAGATTGCCCATCTAACAACCATATGAGCAACATTCCAAAAAATCTTAGCTAATCCATTGAGCCCAGAGCCCTCCCAGTTTGCAAACAATGCCCCACAAGACTGGAAAGCACCAAGCCTTTCTAGAAAATTTTAACTAATCCATTGATCCCAGAGCCCAGAGCCCTCCCAGTTCTCTAATGTACTCATTCTTAAATTTATTATCTCCTACGAATCCACCTCAACATACACATCTCAGCCACATAAACTCTATTTTCTTATAGAATTTGATGATCACACAACACACCAATTCCTTTCTCCACCATACTTCAAAATATAGAACAACACTGATACGCATTGTTTGATAAGTATCGATAGGAGGTCAACGATACAAGATATATTGGCATGTATCAAACGATACATATTAATATACCCCATTGCATATCTAAAATAGTGAATGTATGAGCGATACCCGATGTGTATCATCTCATTATGGGAGGGAACCAATACGTATCAGGAAACTGAGATTTTGAACCATGGTCTTCAATGCACCCATTATGCATTAATTGGAATGTCCTCCTCGAACCCACCATCAGGTTCTCTCGTAGAGCTAAACACTGATATCTATGACAATATGTCACCAAATGGTTTCCTACTTTAACCAAACATACTTCAGGCTTTCATGCATGCCATATATTTCATCCTTGTTCAGCTAATTTTTAAATCCCCATTTCTCTAAAGTTCTAACTTACCAGTTACTTGTTTGATTATCTTGCCAATAAGCACCACATCGACAAACAGCATACACTATGGGACCTCATCTTACATTTTTGCCATCAATTTATCCATAACCAATGCAGACAAATTAGGGAAAATCTAACTGAGTGTTTCTCTGAAATCCAGACCAAAGTTGAAACATGAAAGAAGCTCTTCAATGGAAACTGCAAGAAAGAATAAAAACATGAATGAAATAATACAACAGGGGTTATGAATTACATATTGTTTTTCCAAGAATGGTTCTCTGTCATAGTGGTGATCGCTTTGTGTGACAATAAGGTAAGGGGTTCAATCCCCATTCATACCCATAAAAAGAAACATGTTTCATTCTTCTATTTACATGTATACCCATAAGAACCCGTCAGCAAAGATGATTTCTTGCAAATTTACATGGAAACTTTTGCCAATAGTGCAATTAAACATTTTAGTCTTGATACAAGCTATAGTAACTAATATAATGCAAGTTCACAAGAAAGTTACCACACATTTTAGATCTCTCTCCTGATTCAATTAACTACAGCATTTGTATCACATTCAATTCAAAGATGTATTAGTTTTCTGGTGAGCAGCCACTAGCCACAGTGGATATTTTAGAGAACTAGAAACATATAGAAGACATGTAAAAGGTATGGAGAAGGGCAGGTGATAACAAAGAATTAAAAGTGAAGTTGCCACATAGCTTGATAAATAATACTTGAAACCAGCTATTATCAACTTCAGAAATTTAGATTTGCAAAAGACGTAAAGCCAAGGAGGAATATCTTACACTCCAAGGAGGAAAGGCCAAACCTCGGCCCTAATACTTGGGTCAACACCCTGCATTAGAAATAAGACAGATAAGAACATAATTCCAAAAACAGTACCAAATATGGACAGCAGGAGATATATGAGTTAACACAGGTAAATAATGCAATCCAAAAGGAAATGTTCATAAACATTGAAGCAGACATCAGCCTATTAAAGAAACTCACTCCACTGCGAACTTTTTTTAGAAACTTCAATCCACCATCTCGGAGTTTTCCATCTGGTGAAAATAGACCACTCCATTGTTGAGGTGAAAGGGCACGCTTTCTTCTTCTACGCGACCATGGTGATTTATGACTATCCCTGAAAATTATGCAATAACATAAGAAAATGTTCAATGAGACTAAAATCCAATAATAAACAATTAAATATATATAATGTCTGATTCACAAATAACCGATACTTACCAAGTTCAGTACACAAAAACATGGAAAAGTTGTGAGATATGAAACGATACAACAAAAACATTGCCCAGAGAGTTACACCATGGAAAAGAATTTATGATTCCACATAATCCCATTTGAAACAATATTAATATAAATTGTAGCAGTGAACTCCACATAGAAAGGAGTAGGATTGCATTACTATTTTTAAATTTTCATCAAACAAAGCAAAATGCAGACCTATACCACAGACTAATATATTAAAAACTAAAACAAGTTCAACTTCTAACTTAAATGTTCCACAACTTAAAATCACACTTTTCTACCTGAAACTGACAATATTTATGAAAACAAACTTGGGAAAAAAAAACCAAAAGCAACTGAACATGAACATATATTGATGTCTGAAAACTCCAAAAAAGTTGAAGATTTTGTCTAAGAGACCAAGATTTCCAAAATCTTCATTTGAAGTCAACTCAACATAAAAAGCCCTACCACCTCATGGACATATTAAGTTTTAGGTTATGAAATTAAATTACTATAGATTTAAAGTTACAGACCTATCCATTCCATATGTACATATAATGGTTATACAGTGTGATATCTTAACCCAAATTGGTATGCATTATTCACTTGAATTATACAAATTTGATTTGAGCTGTATGATTCAAATCATTAAATCATACAGTTAAAGTGCACTTATTCAAAAATCAAATTCCCATCCCATCCTAGAATCACACGACTCACGTACAATTTTTTTTTACAAAAAACTGATCTTAAATAAGAAACTCAATGATGAACATGGAAGAAGACAGCGAAGCAGAAAGGTATTGTTGGTCCATCAAGACACTTACAAATATACTTAGCAACTAAAACTCGAATTCGTACAAATTTCTATGAAACATAGACTCGACACATGCACAACCAAGTGGATAAGCTAACCTTCAAAAGACACTTCGAAATTAAGTTAATATTAGATTAATTTTTCCAATAAAAAGGTGGTACAACCGGTGTTGTCAAAATGCCAAGGTAATAGTAGGCAACTGCACAACTAGCTCACCAAGGAAATTAATAATAGATTCGGGATCATGATCACAATTCATAGACTAAAATTAAACTGGACCAAGAATTAATTCCATCAAATCCTTGATAAAAACAATCTTATAACCATTCAAATCAATTTCAGAACATCAACCCTAACTCATTTACTCATTTATCCCTTTGGCAGAGTGAAAATTAGACGCATAACTGATTGAGTTAGTAATTTGATCTTGTCCCCAGGCGAGATTGATCTCCTGGAACCTTCAGAGTCAAGATTACATGCAATACGCTTTTGAGTAGGTAATTCTGCATCAGGTCACAGGCAGGCCGCCTTGGCTCCAAGCTAGGTTGATCTGCTGGAACCCCATATGGTCACTGAACCTAAATTACCCTTAGATGATTATTTCCCATCTACAAGCTGCCCCTCTACTCGCTATGTGGTTGCTCGAAAATAAATTAGCCAACGAGATTATAGTCCATCAACTAGTCGCCAACACTATTACCCTAACAATAGTGGGTACATCAATTTGTCCAAGTTACGGCAATTGGGACGACCATTACATGACTGAGATACCTTCGTCAACAGTGCGTACTATCATAAAATCCTACGCAGTTGCTCGAACCTAGGGAAGCCCAGGTGACCATAATCAAGGCACCAGATCCCCTCCTAGATGTGCAGGTGATCGCCCATGATCACACTAGGTAGAAAAATTGACCCATCACAGCAATTGGGAGGATCACTAAACCACAATTGGATCTTGATCCAACGGTGGTGGGTAACACCGCCATATTAGAACGCAACCTATCACCAGAAAATCACTTTCTCTCTTTCTCTCTCAACAAAACAATGAGATTCCTCAAAGAAGAATTCCTTAGAAGCCACTCAAACTCTTCACTCTACCATTTCTTTTCAACAAAAAAAGAAATTTCCAAACACAAATAAGCATTTCCATAAACACAAATCAAAAAATTATATATATACAAAAAAATTAAAAAAAACTCACCAGATCTGAAGAAAAAAGCACAAGTAGAAACTTGAAAACTCACCGATCTGTAACGGGCGAAGCCGAAACGACATAAAGAACCGAGCGCAAGTGAATCCACGAAGACGACGATGATGAAGACGACGATGTTTGAGTTCGACGGAGAGCTTTCATTTAGAATTTTAATTTAATTTAATTTTTTTTTTAGTATTTGTAAGTTATATTATCTTCACAGAAACAGAAAGGTGTGGTGGCGGCCAAGGCGCGGCCAGCCATGGCCGACACGCAAAACGCTATTCCAACATTACAAGAGACCCCAGTGCCCGATACCGTTACTTCCGAAATTGCTACCAGATCCTCTTCTCTCTCCTCCTCAAGCATTACAAAGTGTTTAAATATCTCTGTAATCGATTTCCCACTCTCTTTACTCTTTCTTTCTCTCTCTCTCTCTCTCTCTGGTGCGGATATGATGACCGTAGACTTTGGAATCTCACACGTATATATTGGCTTTAGAGAAATATTATTATATTATTATTTATTTATTTTGCAATCGATTAATAGGTTTGTCTCTGTTATTGAACATTTATATGTGGTCTGCATATAAGACAATTTTTGTGAGGCCAGAAGAGTTATATACCGTCAGAAATGTAGATAAGACATGGGATTGTAAGAATGAGGTAACTGATTCATTTATATGTGGGTTATTAAGTCTTAAAGACGGAAGGACAACAAATGTCAATGGATGTGGAGATCAGGTCATACCAATAGAGGGTTAATTTTTTATACACAATCTAAAAAAAATTGTCCCCAAATATCACATAGGGTACCTCTGCACTCGCTTATATGTTTATTGAAAGCGCCTACCTACGAAAATCAATGAAACTTGTCAACTATGGAGATTATTTTCGACCCCAATATTTTATAGTAGAAGATTGGGGTAAAATGTCAATTTGGTCATTTGATTTCAAGCAATTAATAGGTTTCATTAAGTTTTGAAGGTAGGTGCTTTTAGTAAACCTCTAGGCACAAACTAAGGTACATTATCAAATATCACACATCATTTTCCATTGGGTAGATAATTCAAAGCAATCAATAGTAAGGTTGCCTTTTTGTTTGGGTGAGATTACAATTCCATGGGTGCAAATAAAGGTAGTCTTCCAATTCCGTCACTATATTTTTTAAAATTAACGATGGGATAATACTCCAGTAGCCCGTAAGAAAATTTAAATTGGTGAACATTTGAATTTAGAAAATTTAAATTGGTGAACATTTGAGAACAAATTCAAGGCCGACCATCTAAGCTACCCCTCTGGGTTAATTTCTTCACTACCAATCAGTCTATGCGTCATTCAATGTAATCTTAGGCTGTGAAAGAAAGATCGAGCCTTCGATTTATAGAGAATTTATGTAGATGTCCTTCCTCCTTACTTTGAATAGGCTTTCAATTAATAGGCTTGTACTGATCTCAGAAGATAGGAATTCCCACTGTGTTTTTTTTATTTTGTCTTTTTGTTTTTTGTTTTCTTTTCAACTTTATTTATGAGAGCATATCTCGTCTCAATTTTTTGAATACTGTACATGACCCTGATTATTGCCACGTGTCATCATCATCTAAATATAGGTTGCAAAAGCTTGATCTAAGATAGCTAAAAGAATAAACCATTGTCGGCATTGAATCATAGGATGGTGCTCGTTTTCATTCCGATCTTCCATAAAATGAATTTTGAGATAGTCAAGTTTTTATTTCATTTGGCACAGATCCCAAAAAGTAGCTCTAACATTATATTTGAGCACAATGTGTGCTATGTGATTTTAGGGTCACTTTTGAGATCAGTGCCACATGGAATCAAAAACTTAATCGTCTAATGACACGCTCATAATCTTAGGATTTATTGTGTTAAAGATAAGAATGTAAAATGGTCAATATCATTTGATACAATGCGGTCAACGATTTCGGTGTAAGTGCCCACCAGAAATCTGATGGAGGTGAAGAAAGGTACAAAAAGATTAACATCTTCAAATAAGGGAAACGAACAAAGAATGGTAGAGCAAATTGAGGCCATTATTTTTTCTTTTTGTCTTTCCCTAACATCTCGTAGAGAGGAATGATCTCTAGGGGTGATGGTTGCCACATTGCAGCCAAAGAAGGGGCTGGTTTACGATTGTGTCTCAGGGAAACGAACAAAGACCCTCTTTCCATTTTAATACTGTAACAAAAGTTCACATTATAGATCTAAGTATCGTGACAAGTGTGAATGTTAACATTTAATAGAAAACAAACCCGTCTTGGAAATGGGTATTTGCAACCGGCTATTCCATCTTGGTAAAAAGGGTTTACTCCTCCCAAGATTATTAGGGTTTTTGGCATGTACCCCCTTCAGATATATCGATATTGCATCAAACCTCTTGAGTTATGGGTATTTATTCTGCAGCCCTTAGTTTTGTATCTTTGTTTCATATACCACCATGCCGTTAATTAGTCGTGAGTTTATGGACTGAAACGATTATTTTGCCCTTAATAAAATCAATATTTTAAAAATACAACAATTCTAAAAGGCCCTTCATTCATCTATATTTACAAGTTATGCCATTATAGTTTAATACTATTCTAAAAGGCCCTTTATTCACCTTTATTTACAAGTCATGCCATTATAGCTTACTACCATCATTCTAAAAGTAGTACCTTTAAATCCACCCACAAAATCTTTGAGTTCACCCACCTTGAAACACATCGACTATATTGAATTAGACGTTGGAGATTGTTTATCGTCCTAGTATTTCATGAGATCGATCTTTAGATTATGGGTATACCATTAGATGGTCGGGATCACTGATCATGGTAGTGCCCTCAATCTCCACCAGAAATCAGTGCATGTTCACTTGGATCTAGACCATAGATTTTATGCCTCTGGTCAATAAAATATATGCAACAGTCCATACAAAAGTTGTTGATGAACGGTTATGATGCTTAATACATGCAATTTCCAATATATGATTCATAAAAGAAGTGATTAATTGATTTGACGGTTGAGATCAAGGATCAATATCGGTTTCAGGCAATCAGATATTGATTCTATGAGGCACACATCCCAAAAAGTGACCTTAGAATCAGGTTTGATGGTATGCCCATGATTATTGTCACTTGTTGGGATGTGTTCCACATGGAATCAATATTTGATCGTTGGTAAAACTATGATCTCATGATATAATTTGTGGAAGATTGGGACAAAAGATATCTCCATCGATCGGTTTCAAAGCAATCATCTATTTATGCGCCTGTAAACCACAGTTGGGAAGCCAGATTCTCTGGTTGCAAATATTGATACCCTTCGAAATTAATTCAATACTTTTAAGGGTAGAGTTTTGTTTGCAGCCACGCGTTCTCTGAAAGCGCCTACGTCAGAGACCACTTAAAACCCATCGATTGGGTCGGATCAAATGATGGAGATCATCGTGTTTTACCCCGATCTTCCACACAATGGATCTTGAGACCATATCGCACTTATCAGACAATCAATTTTTCATTCCACATGACACAGATCCCCAAAATATGGAAAATCGTGTTTGAGTGTGATGTGTGTCATTGCACACAAGGTGCATATTTTGGAGATATGGGACATGTGGGTCTCAAGATCCATCGTGTGGAAGATCGGGGTGAAACACGATCTCTATCGTATAATCCGACCCAATCAATAGGTTTAAAGGGTTGCACACATGGGTGCTTTTCGGAGAACGCGTAGGTGCAAACAGAGCTACCCTACTTTTCAGCAGAATCTTATGATTTCACTAGAGAAAATTGAGGAACCTCAACTAGAGGTAGTATTGGTCCAAGGGCAAATGGTAAGAGGGTAGCTCTAATCGCGCCTATCGAATTACTAAGGGGCCCTATGCTAAAAAAACCATTGACTGCATTGAATCATACAATGGAGATAGGTTTTCACTCCAATCTTTCACACAATTAATCTTCAAATCATGGGCATACCATCAAACATCAATTGTTTATTCTACGTGACACAAATCTAAAAAAAGTGACTCAAAAATCATATGGCACCAATCACACTCAAACATGATTTAGGATCACTTTTAAAAATATGTACCACGTGGAATAAAAAAAACTTGGCATTTGATTGTGTGCCATGGTCTTAAGATCAATCATGTGAAAGATTGGGATGAAAATCGATCTCCATCGTCCTATTCAAGACAAATTTTCAGTGAATGCTTCCTCGGTAATTGGGTAGGTGCGAATAGAGCTACACATGGCAAGATCGTGTTGGCTAACTTGTAGGCTAGCTTTGGGTGGGAAATGGCCAGGTATAGCCGATTGTATCCATATAGAGTTCATACTATTTTGACAATCTATGAGGCCTTGTTCAGGGTATTCATGGCTTTTCCCATAAAAGATCAAATTTCAGGCAAGTCAAATTTTTAGCTTATCTTAGATTCTTGGTGGGGCTAAAACATGTTCTTTAGTCTCATATGTTCTTACATTTTCCTTCAGAAAGTCGCTTTCCTTTGTTCTATTGGATTCTCTCATAATCAACTTTAAGACTGTGTATTGTCATCCGTTGAGGATGTTATGGTATGATTGGGGTTGGTGTAACAATTTGAATTTTTATGAGACCGTTATTATCATGCCTCAAAATTCAATACATGATCCATTTCGGCACATGAACGCATTCAAATATCAAAGTTCAAATGAAGGAAACACAACGATCCATTCTCATTAACTAGTATTCAAAGTTACATTTATTACACTCCCAAATTAAAACAACTCCTTATCAAAACTAATTTAACAAGTCCACTAGGGTCTCTACCTGAAAAGCAGCTCCTGAGCCATCATAAGGTTTGGTCTCTGAAATTTTAAATAGCAATGGGGTGAGATATAACTCTGTAATTAACCCCCAAATATATCTAATATAATTCCTACAGCTTTTATGAATACAAATCTTTCATTTTCAAATGGACAATATTAGATACCACTTGTCACATGAGAAGTGGTATCTATAATCATTCATCTTGGATACGAAAAATAACTTAGTTTACAGTTATACTACATATATTGTACAAATGTTAATAAAATAGTATTGATCCAAGTACAGTTGTATTCATATAATCATTCATCTTGGATACCAATAACAAAGGAGGGTCCCATATCTATTATCAATCTTAATGTCAGTCGTGTTGATCCAGTTTGACGGGGTTTACTTCTTATTATGGAAGTACACAAATGGACTCGTTCGTCCAATATTACCACACAGTCTCGTGAGGATCTTAACTAAATATTATGTTCGCAGATATATATTTTGCAATCATTTTCATGTCAGACATCATTTCGCCAACTTTTAATATTCATCATTTTGAAATCTCATTAACATTCAAGAGCATCTGAATCATCATAAATACTATATTTCAACATTTAAAAAATTATACGAGTTGTTGTAACAGGTATGCAATAGTTATGATATCCCTATGCTAATCATGCTCTAACAACAATAAGAGAATTTACATATGCGAGTTTACTATTAATATTCACTACATGAGGTATTCACATAATCGATTTATATAAGGACAATATTTATACTTTGTTATTAAACTAAAATGGTATGGGTAAGGTCACTTGCATCAGTCGTAAGATTCAATGGCATCGCTTGAAGTGGGTGAAATTCCTCGATTTTGATTGCTATCTGACCACGTAGAAAGGAGGGTGGTCAGTAGGGTGTCTATAAGAAGTTGAAAGGAAGAAAAAGGAAGATATTTAAAACATAATAAAATCGATATGTTCTAATCATAATGTTCAGTTTTAAAATAAAATCTAAAGATCCCTAGCTAAATAAAAAAATTTCATTTTTAAGCTAAACCCTCAGATTTGATATTAGAATTTCTGGTTTTAAATTAAAATTGAATTTTAAAAATAAACTTGGTTTACGAAAATTTTAATGATTTTCAAAAATAAATACTTATTTTACAAGCATACCTAGTTTAATAATTTTTACAGAATTTAAACCCATGATTTGAAATTTAGAGTTGTTCCTAATTAAAAACGAGAAAAAAGAGTTCACATATGGAATGATGGGTGTAGATGAGGGTACTAAGATGCTAATTGCAGGTTAATATCTATGATAAGAACAACATAAGGGTTCACAGGCAACAATTTTGGTGACCGAATAAGAGGAGGAAAACAACATAAAAATAAAAGAGAAAGAGGAGAATAATAAACAGAATTTAAATAATACAACTCGAAAATTTTTAAGAAAAAAAAAAAAAGAAACATACCTTAGAGGAGTTTGAGAGATAGAGTTTGATGAGGAAGGAAGGAGGAGTTGAGCTCTTTATATAGAGCTCCAAGGTGGCCTTTCGGGTTTCGACAATAAAGAGGGCGAGTAATGGAGCCGCTATGATAATGAAGGAGAAGATGAAAAGATTGAAATGGTGTTTAGTGGGGTTTAATTTGCAAGAGGGAAAGATAGTGTATAGGGTGTATTCATGGTGTGTGTGTGTGTGTGTGTGTGCGTGTATTGAATGGGTCGAATCGAGTTGGGTTAGGTCGAGTAATGGGTCAGTTAAGTTGGGTCATCACAGTTATCGACCCAAAAAGGGTCACTTAGACAATGAATATTTCAATTTGAAACCTCCAACAATAATATTTTTGTAGCGGTGATCAGTCACATAATTTATCATTTTATCACCCTTAACTTAGTGATGCTAGGACTTAGTTTGCTACTAACGAGTTACTGATATGCAGATATCAAAGATAAACAGTAAATTAGAGTCCAAGTGTTAATTCTTATCAAAATAAACTCAAAAGGCAGTAAAAAGATGATTCGCCCACAACAGGAAGGCTGAAAAATCGTAATTCTTCAAAAGACGATTCTTCAGAAAGAGACAAACGCAGACAACAGTTGATCCAAAATAAGATATTGTTAGCTGAAAGTCTACTGAAAATAGAAAATCGTGAATTACGATTTTCTAGAAAGAATAAGAAAGAAATCATTATTTACGATTTCCTAAAAATAGTAGCTTTCTACTACACACTACTGCTGCGGATCACGTGAGAGTTTAACACCGCCAAATCTAGAATTAGAAGACTCTTGCAATTATAAGTCTGATGAATCACGGATCTAAGAAGATTGATAAAGATTTAATCTGAAGGACTCTGCTCTTGCTCAATAAAGAACAATCCAAAAGTGCATCAACTAAAGAAAGCAAGGAAAGATAAAATTAGGAATTAGAGTTATATTATGAATATTTTATTTTTAGTAGTTTCTTTTATTAGAACTAGATCTTTGTAAATCGACCCCTTATGATCTATAAGTAAGAGAGCTCATCATAGGAATAAGCATTAAAGAAATTCAGTATCAATTGACGCCTGAGGTTGGATTTTCTTCCGATCAAAATAGTGTAACATAGTTAGAGTAGATTAGATATCAGAGGTTTCTCAAAAGCAATTGACGACTGTAATTGAGTGCTGAAGATTAGTATAGATGTCTATAATTTCTTAGGAGTAATTGACGAGTGCAGCTGAGGGGTGAAGAATATATTTTACTTTGCTTTCGAGTTTAAATTTTATTTGCTTCGTAAACATCTCTAAGTTTTAATTTGAATTGACGGCTCAGGTTAGAATTTGCAGATTAGTGTAACGATTTTTACTTTTTCATCTTCAGTTTTCTAAAGTTTGATTGACGCCCAAATTTCTGATTGATTATTGATTAGATTAAATCTGTATTGATAGGATCTTAGACTTAATTGACGACCAATGCTAGGAGACTAGAAATATGGTGTAACGGTACTGTTTATTTTCATAAATATCCGCAAGCTGAAGATTAAGATTGACGACCTTAATCTGAAGAAGGAGGATTAGGATTTATTTTTATACACTTTAGTTTAATAACCCATTCTTTTATTCATATTTCTCCAATAAATTAGATCTTAAAGATAGATAAAAGTTTTTAAGATAGGGATTTAGATAAAAGATATAAACTAAGAATTAATTAGATAATGAACTTCCTCGTGGGATCGATCCTATACTAGCTCTATAATTTTCATTGTGTGCTTGCAATAGGTTAAGACTTGAATTTAATATAATTATAATACATAATAAGCAACCGAACAAGTTTTTGGCGCCGTTGCCGGGGAAGCGAAATTTGTGTAATTTTTTTAAGTTTTTATCTAATATTTTATCCTTTTAGAAATCAATATTTATCTTTCTCTTTTTATATTTATTTATATTTTTAATCTTTTACAGGTTTATTCGGAGCAGTGAATTAAAAGTTTCCAACTTTTTTGGATCACAGAAGCCAGAGACTTAGATTTGTTTTCTCTCCCTGCTCTTCTAAAATAAAAATCATATAAATATTTTATAAAAAAAAAAAAAAAAGAAGAGATTTTTCTGGTGTATGCATCATACCCAGTCTAGAAGACTAGACTCTTTCGAATACGACCCAGAAATTGAGTGGACTCTCTTGCGCAGACTCGCATTAAACCGATCCTCTACAAGAGACTCTCAACCTATGGCTGACGAACTTTCAATTGAAGCACATTTCAGCCCAATAGCGTTAACCGACCCTTCTTATATATTTATACTAGAAGCATCTGAAGGTCAAAACTATGGCATCAAGCCCCCCACTCTCCAAACTCTACCAACTTTTTATGAGCTTGATAAAGAAGATCCCTACCAGCACCTGAGGGACTTCATAGAAATCTGCACAATGCTACAGACTACGATTAGTAAAGAAGCTATAAGTATGCATCTGTTTCCTTTCTCTCTCAAAGATAGGGCGAAGAATGGTTAGTCTCACTACATGCCAGAAGTATAATCACGTGGGAGGACTTACAGTCTAAATTATTGGGTGAATACTTTCCAATTGGTAGAACCAACCAAATTCGTCAGGCGATTCAAGGCTTCAGGCAAAGACCTGGAGAATTATTTCATGAGAGTTGGCAACGGATGAAGAATTTGCTACGAAAATGCCCTTATCATGAGGTGCCGAATTGGTCTATAGCACAGAGTTTCTATCAAGGATTGACTGAGACCAACCAGTCTACAGTCGATGCCGTAAGTGGAGGAGGCTTCACGGCTTAAAATGGCCAGCAGACCTGGAATTTATTTGAGAAACTGGCCAACTCTCCAAAGCAAAAATAGGCTTTGTTGCATACTGACCCAGAGATTGCTCATCATACCCCGCTCGCAAGAGGTAGGGTCTATGAAATTAATAAATAAAAAGTAAAAACTGAGGACGACATGAGTGCAAAAGTTTTGGCTCTTGAGCAGAAAATTGCCACACTCATGAATTCCAACCCAAATACTCTGGATAGGCCTACGACAAATCATTAAATTTGCCAGACTCACACATATATGGAGAACTCTGCTGTGCCACAATACCAAGAACTAGTAGAAACATAGCAAGCAATGGCCTTTCAAAGGGGAGACTACGAGAACACATACAACCCAGCATGGAGGAATCACTCGAGATTTAATTATGGTTCCACTGCTAGAGCGCAACCAGCACCAACAACTGTGCTGCCCCAGTTTCTCTATACCCAAGTTTTTCACCAAAGACTTCAATTACAGGCAGCATAACCCTAAATTAGAATACGGAGCAGTATGCCTGATGCTACGATTATTCAAATCCTTCAGGATTTGTAACAACTGTCGCACCAACATTCACGCGATTTGCACCAACTTGCCCAATTCTCTCAGACCCTTCATTCACATACGCAGTCCATAACGAAGCTGGAAAGTCAAATTGGACAACTAACTTTCCAAGTGGTAAAAAGAGAGAGTGGCTAATTACCTACGCAGCCAGTAAGAAATTTTAGAGGACAAACTTTCCTGAGGGAGACAACTGCTCCCCAAAATTCAATTGAAAACCCTCGTGGATTGTCGAGCTACCAACTCATCCGTAACACCAATTGTAAAATATGTAAATAATTTTATTTTTATTTTTTTAGAGTATCATATTACAGCCTAAATCGTTAAAAAATGATAGATCGTAATACGTACTTGCTGTATATTATAAAGTAGACAAACGTATGGATTTACGATTGTTCATAGTTTGAAACGCAGCGATTGCGATTCTTAGCTCATTAAAGCTAGAATCAACTTACGATTCTAGGTTAACTTAAGCAATGATAGGCTTAGAAGGTCACCATTAAAAACAAAACCCATATATTCTAAAACGAAGAATATGTCGGTCCCATTTTCAAAATCCTGCGATTTTATCTTTTCCTCCCCTAGCTTCCCTCGCTTTTTTGAATTTCCTGAAATCTTAACTGTTCTACTACCTAATCAAATCATACATTTTCAAAAAAATCCCTTTTCCGTCAGTTTTATTTTGGGGAACCTTACGAGCATTTCACAGAGTTAAACTAAATTAGGGTTTCAACCGTTGAAAAGGTAAGGGAATGATTTTCAATAAAAGATGGTGTTGCATGGATTATTCATTTAACACTTGATTTTTTCTAGGTTTAATTAATAAGATTGATTCATTTTTGCAGAGGATAACTAACGAACAAGGGAAATGACAAAGAGAAGACATGGAAGAAGATGAAGGTAACAATTTCGATAAAACCCCTATTATTCACCGTATTGCATGGGCTGCTGCCATAAAAGCTAAAGCAATAGCCCGTCCCAAGAAGAAAACTAGGTCCTTAGGGGTAGTTACCAGAGATGGTCCCACAGACACAACTGAAGAAGATTCTGTGTTCGCCCTAAAAAGGAGACCCAACTTAGAAAAAGGCAAAAGGCTAGCATCTTCTAAAGCCTCAGCAAATAAGCTCCCTACTTCAATAAAACAACATATCGTGGGAGCCGAGGTTGCGGTTGATGCTAATGCCTTGGAAAAATTAGAGATGGGTGGAGAAGCCATCAAATATTTTAAAGATATCGAGCTCCATTATTTTCTAGAGCCTGAAGTTACCCACGTCTACCCTAGATTGGTAAGACTATTTTATACCAATATGAATAATAGTAGCAAGGGACCGGCCCCAACTTTGTCCACAACCATTGATGGATTTCCCATTTTGATTACAAAAGAAATGGTTGTCGGGGTGATGAATGCACCCTTGGAGAGACCTGGGTTGTCCCCTGGCATCCCGGAGGCAAATATACTTAGACCTTTACTCGAAACTTTGCTAGATTTCATTCAAATGGCCACAAATTTGTTAGGCAAGCCACCTAATGATAGGTCCTTTTTGAGTAAAGATTTGGAAGAACATAACCTATCCCTTCACTTTTTTGATGTTTTAATTCACAAAACTGTCTACCCGACGAGACATGGGACCCAGCGAAGGGCCCTCTTTGCAAAAGCTTTATACCTAATGGCACACCGCTATTGGTTTGATGTCCTTTCATACCTCATGAAAGTGATGAACATAGGAAGGGAGAAGTTGCTTCTGAAGAAGTACCAAACAAATAAGTTATATCTACCTTTTAGTGGGCTAATCACAAATTTGTTGATAAATGTGAGATACAAAATTAACCCCAAGGAGAAAGCACTGCCTCATAACAAAGAAAGTCTAACACCTCAGACCTATAGGAGAACTTTAAGTGTCATAAACAGAAAGAAAATTTCTATCACGACACAACCAAAAGAGGTCCTACCCACATTCGAAACAGTCCCAGAACAGTTAGAGGCTGCCATAGAACAGGCAGCAGGGATTGACACTACTGAAATAGTGGTTATAGAAGGTGTGAAAGGGCCAGAAGCAGTTCCCCGGTGATAGAGAAAACACCTGAGGATAGAATACCTGATGAAAATCAAGCCAGTCTTTATGACTCAGCTTTAGATTCACCAATAGGGCCTGCCATGTCCCATGAAATCGAACCCACTCCTACTGAAGCAGAACCGGTGCATCCAAGCAGTGAAGCAGCAGAAGACACTCCGACACCAGTTGAACAACAGAATGTTGAAGTGGCTACTTTTAGCCAAGTCCCTGTCAGTTTTCAACCAATTGCCCCATCAGAAGCATTATCAACCAGTAAACCAAGAAATTAAAGTCCCATCCCCTGTTGACTCCATGGCCACCACCATAGCAACTACAACCCAAGCTGCAGAATTAAGGCTACATAATGAAATCCCATGAGAGAGGTTCAGTGCACTCTTATATCAAGAAATATCTGTTCCAGCTACTACTTCAACAGACCCAGTGATTGAACAACCTGATATGGAGAGAAGATTAAAAGAAGTAGAGCAATGGTAGAGTTTCAATGCCCAATTATCAAGTGTAGTCAGGAGAATGATGGATGAAATATACGTGTTGAAAAGCAGACTACGAGACAACATGACTACTGCACAGGAAAAGTAAGAAATAATCATGAACATAAAATAGAAGGCAATAAAGGAGTATCGTGTGCACTGGATAGCCAAAATAAACAAGAAAATTTAAGAGGAAACTGCAACCCTTAGAAATCAAATAGCACAGGTACAAGGAGAGAACATGGTTTTATAAGAAAAACAAGGAAAAGAAAAGGAATATAAGGATAAAATAACACAACTGGTAGAACAATTGACAGAGTTCACTAATGATCTAGATACTCAGGAAACAAAGAAAGAAAGAGCCTACAAAGAATATCAACAGTCACTACATGCCTAGCTATTTGAAAAGAATCACCAACTGACAGTAGAAAAAGGAAAAGTTCTCAAATTACAAGATGATAAGGAATCACTAATACTCACCTGTCAAGAACAGAAGCAATATATTGAAACTCTCACAACTCGATACTGGGTTGATATAGCAAGAGAAAGGGTTGTATCGGAAGATCTGAGAGCCGAGGGTAAAGAAAAGTTTAATGTGATATCCCTACTTCAGAACAAGCAAGCTATATTGGAAGCATAACTGCAGGCCTTGAAAGCAAAATATGAGCCAACATTAACAGAAAAGAGAGAAACAAATGCACGTCTTGTAGAAGTACCACCAGAAGAGGAAGTAGAGTCTGAACAAGAAAACGATTCTGACTGCGACACTGCAGAAATCTCTGACTCCGATGAGGACTGCATTAACAACCTGGTTGTTTTACCAACTCCACCACATATCCCTTCACAATCAATGGTCCCATATCCTACATCCCCTAATGAGTAAACCTTTAGACATATCACAAGCTTCACAGGTAGGAAAATTTTGAAAATTATTATAAATATTTAATTCAGTCATATATTTCTCTTTTCTTTTGACTAATCTTTTTACTAACATTTTTGTTATTGAAACACCGAGAATTAGCCATGAATATTTTCTCTCAAGTTTGGGGGAGAATATATATCTGGTTCATAATCAGTAAAATAATTTACGATAACTTTTTCCCTTGTTTTGCACAATGAGGATATTATCCTATTTAAGTTTGGGGGGGATACACCACCTTTGTATAGATTAATTTAGTTTTCTTTTTCATAGAAATTTAAAATTTTTAATTTCATTTTTATAATTTTTTTAGATAAGTTAATCATTATATGTAAATTATGAAAGAAAAAAAAATCTAAATTTCTTAGCAAACTATCATAGTAGTAGTTTAAAAATTAAAATAAAAATAGTTAAAATTCAAAGTAAAGCATCTCTAGCACACTGTATCAGAAAAATGTTTGAAATTATACAATTGACCTGAACTGTAAAATATTTTAAATTATAGTTTTAAAATCATATAATCAGTGAGTTATAGACCCTATTCCTCTTTACTCTGAGAGAAAGAAAGACTATTTTTATTCATGCTTAATTTTCTTTGAACTGCTCTACTATTGCTGTCAAAATGAAATCTCATAATGCTGAACTTAGAATTAATATATTCTATGATTATGATAATTTTTTTATTTAGAACTGTCTATTAAATATATTAAAGCAATAAGACATTCATATTAGTAAATCGTGAAAATGACAGAAGGCCTTTTTTTTAACCAGATCCAAAAAGCTAAAATCCCAGAATATTTTACCATTTGAACCCATATTAGAAGCCTAAAAACTAAATTTTTTTATATCAAAATTTTATAAACCTTTAATCATATGTATTATCCAAAACTTTCTATCCTTAACCCTTACAATTTCTAAAAGTTTAGAATGTAAAAGGATGGAAGAAAAGGGAGTGAAAGGAGTATGAGTTAATAGATAAGGGATCTGCTCAAAAGGGTATAACTGAAAAAGAAATACAAATGCATGAAAATATGAGAAAAGGAAAGAAAAAAAATGAAACATTGTAAAAGATGATTTTATAAAAAAAGAAGCAAAAAACTTCTAAAATGAAAAAAGAAAAAGAAAAAAGAGATTTACAAAAAGAAAAAGAAATGGGAAGAAGTTATCCAAAATAAGGATACTTACTGAAGCTGAAAAATAAAAGAAGAAGAGAAGAAAGAGCTAAACTCTTGAAAATAATTTTAAATCCTCTTTACCTTTTTTCTTTAAAACCTTTTGAAAACCTAATACCGTATTACAAGCCGAAGGAAAGACCTTTGTGAGTTACGATTTGTAAAAGAATAGGAGTCTAGTAGAGATATATGAAATAGATACTATGAATAAATAAAGAAATTATATGAAAATAATTAATTATCTTTTCCATGAGATTTATCTTTTTAGCTAATTGTCCATTGAATTTATCATGAACATATCATATTATGAGAACTCAAAATTTTGATTATTTTTTAAAGTATGCCAATAAGTGAGAGTTTGGATGAAAATATTTTCTAAAAACTGTAGTTTAGAAAAATCTATGATGAATAAACTTTTCACTGATATGCACACACTCCACGCTATACAATAATTGAAATTATTAAGTTCTGATTAAGAATAATTGCGATGATAGGAAGCTAAGGATAAAATATTTGAAATATTTTGAAAGAATGAACATATAATGACTAACTGAATAATTAGTAGTGTACAAAAATTAGTTTGAATTTTTACTTTTAAAAAATATTTTATAAAATCTAAAAATATTTAAAGTTTGTAGGTAACTTCATTGAAAACCTTCAAGAGACTACAACTCCTCTACTAGGGATCATCTAAGGGTTTAAAGGCTTGTTGCATCTGCTAAATGCAATTATGCTCCCTACGAAAGTGACATTTAAATTTAAAAGTTTTAAAATATTTTATATTTCCTTGTTTGCTAGGGACTAACAAAACTTAAGTTTGGGAGTGTGATCAGTCACATAATTTATCATTTTATCACTTTTAACTTAGTGATACTAGGACTTAGTTTGCTACTAACGAGTTACTGATGTGAAAAATTAAAGATAAACAGTAAATTAGAGTCTAAGTGTTAATCAATGTCAAAATAAACTCAAAAAATAGTAAAAAGACGATTAAGCGTTAAAGACGATTCACCAATAACAAGAAGGCTCAAAAATCGTAATTCTTCAAAAGATGATTCTTTAGAAAGCGACAAAAGAATAAAGCGATTGATCCAAAATAAAAAATTATTAACTGAAAGCCTACTGAAAATAAAAAATCATAAATTACGATTTTTCAGAAAGAATAAGAAATAAATCGTTATTTATGATTTCCTAAAAATAGAAACTTTCTACTACACACTGCTACTGCGGATCATGTGAGAGTTTAATACCCCCATATCCAGAATTAGAAGACTCTTGCAATTAGAAGTCTGAAGAATCACGGATCTGAGAAGATTGATAAAGATCTAGTTCGAAGGACTCTGCTGCTGCTAAATAAAGAACAATCCAGAAGCGCATCAACTAAAAAAAGCAAGGAAAGATAAAATTAGGAATTAGAGTTATATTAGGAATATTTTATTTTTAGTAGTTTCTTTTATTAGAACTAGATCTTTGTAAACCGACCCCTTATGATTTATAAATAAGAGGGCTCGACATAGCAATAAGCATCAAAGAAATTCAGTATCAATTGATGTCTGAGGTTGAATTTTCTTTAGATCAAAGTAGTGTAGCATAGTTATAGTAGATTAAATATCAGAGGTTTCTCAAGTGCAATTGACGACTACAATTGAGTGCTGAAGATTAGTGTAGATGTCTATAATTTCTTAGGAGTAATTGACGAGAGCAGCTAAGGGGTGAAGAATATATTTTACTTTGCTTTCTAGTTTAAATTTTATTTGTTTTGTAAACATCTTCAAGTTTTAATTTGAATTGACAACTCACGTTAGAATTTACAGATTAGTGTAACGATTTTTACTTTTTCATCTTCAGTTTTTTAGAGTTTGATTGACGCCCAAATTTCTGGCTGATTGTTGATTAGATTAAATCTGTATTGATAGGATCTTAGACTTGATTGACGACCAATGCTATGAGACTAGAAATATGGTGTAACGGTACTGTTTATTTTCATAAATATCCGAAAGCTGAAGATTAAGATTGACGACCTTAATCTGAAGAAGGAGGATTAGGATTTATTTTTATCCACTTTAGTTTAATAACCCATTCTTTTATTCATATTTCTCTAGTAAATTAGATCTTAAAGATAAATAAAAAATTTTAAGATAGAGATTTAGATAAAAGATATAAACTAGGAATTAATTAGATAATGAACTTCTTCGTGAGATTGATCATATACTAGGTCTACAATTTTCATTATACGCTTGCAATAGGTTAAGACTTGAATTTAATATAATTATAATACATACTAAGCAACCGAACAAGCGGCCCGAAAGTCTTATTTTGTAGCATTACTTAGTCACAACATACCCAACAAACCCAAAGTTGAGCCTTCCGTCTTGTGTACATGTTAATTTATATGTTTTCAAGTGAGAATTTGTGTTAACGCAAAACTAGATGAAGCCCACTTTGTCAATATAACTATAATGGCTACATATATGCCTCAACAGGCCTAAATGCCCCAAAAGACCTTGCATTAACGACATTAATCGCAAATAGGTGTAGACCATCCACTGGATAGAACAAAATGAAGCCCACTTTTAGGCATGCTAATGGAGGGGAATACACTTTGGGGAAGACAATCAGCTAGGGAATGATTCACTCATATCCAATGATTGCAAATCTAGTTCAACACGAAAACAGGTTCAACCAATTAGACCTTATCATTGCCTTAGATAAACTGGTCAATCAAACATTTAGTTGTACAAGCTTATGAATGCACTGAGAAACTGGTGTTGGATAAGATGTTAGAACATTCATGAAATCAAGGCTCAATTATGCGATCAAAAACAACATTATAAATTAATCATTATCCTAATAAAAGCTTTTGAGATTTATTGAATCCTTGTCTTCTTGATTTCTTCAATGAGGAGACTAATCGACTGTAAGACAAGGCCATGTTACCTCTCTTTCTCCTATTAGCCTCTTGATGGATAGAGTTGCAAGTAGTAGAGGAGGCGTTATATATATAAGTGTAGTAATATATATTTTAGTGTTTCAAAATAAAAATAATAGTTATCATTATATATTGATAATAATTTAATGACAAACTTGTAAAATAATTCAATGACAAACTTATGAATATTTTCTCTCCAAAGTGTCTTTTCAAATTTTGCTTTATCTTTTTACCGTCAGTTGAAAAGACACAAGTCTCGCATCTCTTTACAGTCAATCTAAAGAGACACAAGTGAATCGATCTTCTATTTATCATTATCTTTTTACCATTATCTGAAAAGATACAAGTTTGACATTTCTTCACTGTAAATCTGAAAAGACACACAATGGTTCGTGATTTTCTCTATAAATAGAGATCAGATCCAGGTTAAAAAGACACAACAGACACTATAATAACATTTATTTCTCCTTTTCTCTTACGCTCTTATTTTTTTTAAAAATCTTTTTGTGTATCAGAAAATCTGTGTGGCAGGTTCTTTTCTAGAAAGTGCAATCTAGAAAAGAACATATAGTTCTTGACAAGATTGGACTCTATTGTATCCTGAAGGTAGATTTGTTGAGAACCCTATTGCATTTTTGTTTATCCGACATAGTGGGGGCATCTATTGTTTTTAACACAGCATAGTGAACTACGTGCCTTAGAGCCATTATCAACATCATTTTTTTTTAACAATTTAAAGACAATAGATCGTTCTAATGACTCAGAGCATAAAGTCCATGAATCAAAATCTCATCAAACTTGATCGATTTGATGGGTCAAATTTCAAAAGATGACAGCAAAAAGTATAATTTATCTTACGATAATTCAAGATTGCTTACGTCTTCACTACACCATGTCCACAATTTCTATAGCGGGAACAATGGAAAGTACGACTAGTGGAAGATCGAATGCTCTAATCAAATGATTGGAAGATGATCTAGATTGTCGGGACCATATCCTCAATACATTAAACGATAGGTTGTTCAACACATTTTATAAGTGCACTACCTCCTTTTATGAAATTCTTTAGAGTAGAAGTATCTAATTGAGGATACAGGTACAAAGGCTTTTCTAATCTCTAATATTTTGATTTTAAAACGGTTAGAGATAAATCAATTCATGAACAAGTTCAAGAATTACAGTTTATTATAACTGAGATAGAAGTCTTATATATTTAATAAAGTGTATTAGACCTAATATAACATTTATAGTGGGAGTATTGAGTAAACTAGCAACCTAAGGTTGGAATGTTGGGAAGCTATTTGTAAGGTGTTAAGATACTTGAAAGGAACTATGCATTATAGTTTTATAATATAGTGACAAACTTGAACTCTTAGAGGGGTTATTGATGCTACTTGGATTTCTCATTCCTCTAATTTAAAATCCACAAGCGGATGAATTTTTACTTTGGTAGAGGAGCAGTATCGTGGGGGTCTAGAAATAAACATGTCTTTCTTATTCAAGTATGAAATTAAAGTATATAGCATTGTTTGCGAGAGAAAAAGAGGCAGAGTGGCTTCGAAGCTTACAAAAGCATTACCCAGAGACACAATGTTGAAAATATCGAGGGGGGTGGGCCTAAGACCGATATCTTTAAAGGCACAGTAGTTGAATCTCAACTTACTAGAGTTAGAGAACCCAAATCCTAAGTTCAACGAGATAAGAAACTACTCCGTAATTGATCGTCTTAAAATATGACCTTACAAGGGTGCAAGTTCAGATGTACTTTGGCAAGTATAAGGATGTCGAACCACGGGGACTTGTCATTTATCTAATCTGATCTCTGTTTTATATTAATACTTTATAAAATTAGATTTCTTAAATTATCTTAAAACAAACAAAAGAAAACCTAAATAGTTTTCAAATAAGAGAGGAGAATGCAGTCTGAATCTCTCTTGGACTTCAAATTCGTAAATAATAAAGCCTATTTCTTTTCTATAATGAATCTCAGGTACCCATGCTCCTAGCTACAAGCTCAATCTCTTCGTTTATGAATCAGAGAAATCTAATCGTCAAGGCATCATTGCACGAACCAACAAAAATTATCCTACAAAGCCTAGTCCGTCAATGAATATCTTATCTAGGCTAACCCCAACCCTACCAGGCCACTGAGATTATTCTAAATAAGATTACAGTATTATCATCTCGTTCTCGATTTAGTCAGAACTTCGAACATGCAATCGTACCATAAACGAAATTCAAAATAGAAAAAGAAAAAAACTTTATTATATACTTATCTGAAATTTATAAGAGATCCCAACCTAAAGCTTTTAAGCACGCATCTATCGGGAGGCCTTTATCATCGCTGAATCGGTCTTCCTCCTGATGATAAAAATCAATCTCTCCCTATTTCAGAACTAAAACTAACCTAAATCTGATATCCACAGCTGGAACAGCTGACTTCTCGCGCAAAAACTCTGTTCTGACCGGTTGAACTGAACTCTTGACCAGTCGGGCTTCCGACTAATTCTCCAGGTTGAAGATACTTCGCGGGCTTCAGATTGACTTGAGTCTTTGACCGGTCGAAAATATATATTGAATTCTAATTGTTCTGTTTGCTCGATGCTCGACTAGTCGAACAGGCATTTGACTAGTCCATATTGATATTTTTGAAGCATTTGAGTCATGTGACTGATTGAAACTAGTATTTCGACCGGTCCATTAGAACTCTCTTCTTTTCCTCTAATTTTCTTCTGGACTCCTCTCTGTTGCGCTATCCTAACCGATCCATTTTGCATTTTCGACCAGTTAGAATGACCTTTTAGGTCAGATCTTCCTTGGATTCTTGTCGTTACTTCGGGTTTCTTTTTAACTTTGCTCTTTTAACATATTTATCGTTTATCCAACTTTTACACCTGTTGCAACACAACACAAACTAAAAGTATACATTAATAGTTAAACAAGGGTTAACAAGGTCGAGATTCGAGGATAATTATGCTACTTTTGAGGCCAATCAGTGACTCTTAAAAGTGCACAAAGGTATGTTGCCTATTGGTTATCCCTATGGTGTTAAATTTCGTGCACATTTCTTGTAACGTGAGAGGGTGAGTTTAACTCTTAATGATTATGTAGGCATTCATTTGCTGAGGTGATAAAGTAGTTACAAGAACACCCATGACAGACTCACATAGATGAATATGGAGGTGAAGTTGCTTCAACAGAGATTCGGTCCTCTCTCTGAAATACTCATGAAATTAAAATTTTAGCACATAACTGTAAAGCGCAGACCTTATGTCATAAATGATTTAGATCATAGTAAGTGTATATATAATTTCGGTTTGTTAGATAGGTTTTAAGTTTAAAACTACAAACCATTTAAAATTCTTACAAACTTTGAGTTGTACGTATTAATCAAAGGTTCAAATCGATTGGTACCTTTGATGATACTTAGTATAATCGCTCTAGTATATAATTTTTTTTTATATATTTTGAAACAAGCAGGGGATTATTATATATATTAGTGTAGTAATATATATTTTAGTGTTTTAAAATAAAAGTAATAGTTACTAGTATATATTAATAATAATTCAATGACAAACTTGAAAAATAATTCAATGGCAAACTGGAATTATTATCATTATATAATTGATAACTATTATTATACAAGTTTGTCATTGAATTATTATTAATATATAATGATAATTATTATACAAGTTTTTATTAATGAATTTTGCTTCTCTACTACAAAAAAACGAAAGGGCGTATCTATTAAGAGCATCTACTTATAATTTTGAAATCACTGAGGGCACTTACTTAGAATTTTGATTATTCATAAAACATGCACCCACCCAATTTACTAAAAGCACTTATTTCTTTTTCCTTGTTTAAATAAACAAAAAACTCTCTTGAAACAATCTGAAACCCACTAACAAGCAAATTGCAATAATGCCAACTACGATGATAAACATCTTCAAGAGAGTTTTCGTTTTAATGCCAACTACGATGATAAACATCTTCAAGGGAGTTTTCGTTTTAAGAGGGTTCAGGTAGATCTTGAGTAATGATAAATTAAAAAAAAGGTAGATGTTCAAAAGAGTTCAAAAGGGTTTCATGTGAGTTTTAAGAGGGTGGTAACAAGCCGGGTATCCCAACATTAGGCCCAACCTGAGTACAGAGGGTTCAAGCTTGAAATTAAGCTTGCCAGCTGGGCTTGGGCTGCCATTTTAAGCTCAAAATTTGAGTAGGCTGGGCTAGGGCTTAAGCTCTTAGGCTTGTTGGGCGCTCATATATATATATATATATATATATATATATATATATATATATATATATATATATATATATATATATATATATATATAAGGGTCGGGGATATGCGCTCGGGCATAGAGATATCTTTATGCCAATTGATATGGGCGTGACACGTAACGCCATTTTTGTGAAGTGATGGGTAGCATGGGGTCCACTTTACTAGCTAGAGTTACAATTTAAAAATATTTTAAAAGTTAAATGTCCTGCTAGACTACATTTTTGACTTTTTAAGTCTTTCTTCTCTCCATTTTGCCAAGAAAGTGTCAGACCTACTTTTAAAAATATATTTTACTAAAAAAATGTGGCCGCTGGGTAGCAAAGCGCTAGCGCCGAGGTGCTAACACCTTGCTATCGGGGTGTCAACGCTTCGTTGCCGAGGTGCTAGAGCTTCACTATCGGACGCACACATTTTTTGAGTAAAATATATCTAAAAAAGTAAATTTGACACTTTCTTAGAAAAAGAGAAAAGAAAGTGACTTTAAAAAAACTTCTAAAAAAGTAAAAAATAAAAGCTAAGAAGGAATATAACTTTTAAAATATTTTAAAAGTTTAACCCTAATTAGTAAAGTGGGCCCCATGTCACCCATCACTTCATAAAAAAGACACTACCTGTCGCACTCATATCAATTGGCGTAGAGATATCTCTACGCCCAAGTGCATTTTCCCCTTTGCCATTATATAGAGATATCTCTACGCCCGGGTGCATTTTCCCCTTTGCCATTATATATATATAGAGCCGGTTAGGTCTTCCAATGAAGGACGGTGACCGTCCTCCAAGATCCACGTAGAGCTCCACGTGGCACTCAAAACACTTTTTGGGAGCCACGTGGAGCACAAGTGGACAGTTTATATCAATATTAAAAAAAAAAAAAAAAATCATTTTTTTTTTTAACCCACAAGTCAAAGTTTGACGATTTTCATTAGTCTACATCTCAGGATTCAAAATATACACGTTGGAGATGAGTTTTTAATTTTATTTTTTTTCAAAGATGATCTAAGCAATGCACCTAAGGTCCACGTGCCATCCAAAAAGTGTTTTAGGTGCCACGTAAAAGATTGGAGGAATGTATATTATTTTATATTGAATTTCGCATACACTTAAAAAGAAGTATAGATTTTCTATTTTTAAGCTCTAGACCTTTTTGGAAACTTCTTATTAGATACTTGCATTGTATTAGATACTTGCATTGTATGATTTTATAAATATAGAGTTCATTTTCAAAAACTAATAAATAATTTATGAATAAATGGGTAGGGACGGGGTTGGGCTTTGGAAGTTTATTGCAGGCCCGGCTTGAGCTTAGGATGATAAGCATGACACGGGACCGGGCCGGGCTTGGGCTAATTAGAGAGTTTCAAATCGGTCGGGCGGGGCTTGAGTTTACCCTAGCCCGGCCACTGTCACCCCAAGTTTTAAGTGGCTTTTAGGTGGGCTTTTAGAGAGGTTCAAATAAGTTTTAGGCGGCTTTCAAAAAGGTTTCAGTGGAGAATACGGGTGGTTTCAAAAGAGCTTCAATTGGGTTTTAAAAGGATTTTAAGAGGACGTTGCAGGTGGGTTTGATGAATTTACATGACACCGGTGTGGAGATGAGGAAGAAGAAAAAGAGGGTGCCCTATTGTCAATTTCTGGAGTGCCCCTTTTTCTTTGGGCTAACTAAAAATGGGACTTTTCCCTTCACGAGCGTACGGTGTCATCCTAGGGTCTTATATGTTCCATGGTATGTCATGATCACAATCACAATAAGATGTGTGCCACGTAGCATTAACATTTGACTGTATGATATGTGGGGCATAATTTTAAAATCTAACGGTTGAAAGATTGGGATTAAAAACAAGCTCTATCATATGATTCAAAGGCATCAACGGTCTGAACAATAGAATCATCAGTTACGTCGCAAGATTTTTTGTTTTGTTACAAAAATTGCTACCTTTAAATAACTGGACAGCTGTCAAGACGTTAGCTCATTGTCTACGATGAGTTTGCAATGAGCACTGGCTTCGGGTGGAGAGTCCGTCTTTCTTTGAAGAAGAGCAATCCTGAAAGAGGAATGAGACCCGGTCACATTCAAATATCATTTAAATATAGTCACCTTTTTTGACATAAATTTCAATAGATCTGAACCGTCCATATCTTCTTCACGTTTGAATGTCATGATTTAAAAAGATTGAAACTTCATGACCCCCATCTAAGAAGTATATTGGACGGTCCAGATTGAAGGATCTGCTATATATATGGAGGTGGCAAAAAAGAACTATGACAAGGTAGGTGAATAGCAATACATCCATGGACAAATTAGACAGCACTTTGCTATAATATTCCACATTATCATTATGTCTTACAGATTAACAACACCAAGAAAGTGGAAATTGGAAAAGTAACCACAAAAAGGGCCACGAGCCAGTATCCAAATATTTTAGGAACCATCTAAGCGAAAGGATCAACCCAATTTCTTTTATTTTTAAAATTTTTTTTCTGATTTTTGTTTTTGGAGATCAACCCAAATTAATCAAAGGCTTTTTTATTTAAAGTCAATGTGACTATTAGCGGGTGCCCATATTTTTATTTAATCATCCATTTGAAGGTTTGTTGAAAAAATTATTTGAAGATGAAAGAAAAAATAAAATAAATGAAATTAGAGTAGAACTTAGAGACACATTAATATAAACGTTTTCTCTTAATGTTATTTGCCTTCTTGCAGTTAGAATCGCGATAATAAAAGAAGAGAATAACAACACATTCTCAGGATACAATGAAGTGCAACCCTTTGTAATTCTTTTTGTGTTTGAACTCACAAATAGAATTTTGAACACTACATAATATGCCCAAAAATTAAAAAAAGAAAATCTTATGTTCTTATGTCTTTTTAATGGAGATCTTATCTCTATTTATATAGAAATCTTGAATCATTGTGTCTTTTCAAATTACGGTGAAGAGATTTCAGATCTGTGTCTTGTGTATTTCAGAGAGTTGTCTTTTCAAATAAAGATAAGTGATAAGACATTTTTTCATAAGAAAAGATAATCGTTAAAACTCTTTTTACAAAACTATCCGTTAAAGCATATTTTCGTAGAAAAAAGATGTTAGCCGTTAAAATACTTTTCGGAGAGAAAAGTTCTTTAAATATTATCACACTTATTTTTATCACAAGAAAAGTGTATCTTAAAATAAATTAAGAAAGAAAATCATTTAAAACTCTTTAAAATATATAACAAGGCTCTTATAGGCTTGACCAAAGTATCAAGTATCGGCCGATACCAATATGTATCGGTTTTCTGAGAAACCGATTCCAGTATCGATATCAGCCGATACTGACAGATACCAAAAAAAAAATTCTATGATTTTTACTTTTTTTATTCAAAAAAATTATATACTTGCCGATATCATATCAGAGATATTGATACATATACATATCGGTCCAAGATGGATCGATAGCCAGTATGGATACCTAGTTTGATACCTTAAGCTTGACTAAATCATTTAATGGAACAATTTTTGAGCTAATAAATGTAAGGTACCTCTATTTGCATCAATCAAAAACTCTAAACCCGCCTATTCTGACGCAAGGATGATTTGGGTGCAAGTGGGTGCTTGAAAAATTTGGTGGTGCAAATAGAGTTACCCTAAATCTAAAATAAACAATGCCAACTTATACCAGATGTTGAAAAAACTTGATGAAAAAGTATTCCACGTGTGTAAAATTATAACGCTTGCACCATGAGTCGTGTCAGAGGCGTAGCACATAGAAGGGTGTGGGGTCTCAACCTCTATTTAACTAGAGTTTTTATAAGGTATAATTCTTATATAATCTTTATTTGTATATAAGCCTTTAAATCTATGATATAAAAGCTCCCAGATCAATGATAAAATAGCTATACAAATTATATACATAATTTGAAGGTGTTCTTGGCCTGCTGGCTATATGCTCAATACCACCGCAAAGCCGCAAAGGTTAAAGCAGATGCCCTTCTCATTGGGATAAAAAGGTTATTCTGAAATAAAGCGATGGCTAGGATCCCGTGCGAGTCTCATGCACTTGTAAAATGTATAAAATTAAAGGATGTTTTCCATCGTTTTCAAAGTGGGTCCAGATTGTATTAGATTGTATAAGGAATCTTTCCTAATTAAGAAATTAAATGCCACCTATCAAATGCTACTTGGTGAAATTAGGGGGCCATCACTTGCACACACAAAGATAGCCCTTGCACATAATTTAAAGGATAGTATTATATAAAGGATAAATTTATGCAAATAAAGTGCAAGCGGCTGATGTGGGTCAATTGATTATAAGTGCGGTTGATTCAATTAATGCAGGTTGGTGTAGTCAATTACGTCGCGTCATATCATTCGTCTACACTTTGTTCTCAACAAATCTGTCCTACTTTTACAATTTTCCCATTTTAAATGAAAGACTTGATATTTTGGAGAGTTATGGCATGTGAAAATATCATTTAAACTGACTGATTTGAAAGTGCTGATCTAACGATTTTTGGTGCAAAATAAAACATGATCTCGATCATAATGATTCAATGGAGTCTAAAATCATCATTTGGTTCAATAGACCACTTTGAATCATAGGGATAGAAATCGTGTGGAAGATTGGGATGAAAATAGATCTCAATCATCCGATTCGACACAGTTCACGAGTTTACACCTAACACTGATGGTGGCACCAAACTTGATTCACATTGGGGTTCGTGGAGCATCATTTTTGGGTCCAACTAATTGCAATTCAAAATTATGCTATCATAAATCATTATCTAAAGATCATTAGTGCAAAAGATTTGACATAAAACATGATCCCTGTCATTTGGTCTCTTACGGTCAATTGTTAACTAATGCCAATGCCTTTGATTGCCTTGAATCAAATGATCTAAGATCGTGTTTCGTGCCCAAGGTGTCAAAGTAGGTATCAGCTAATACCGATACGTACTGATATATTTATTTATTTATTTATTATTTTTTAAGGAAAGAAGTATAGGCCAATACCCATTCCGTATCAGCCGATACCTATATCAGTACCGATCTGTATTAGGGCTGATACGTATCTGTTGGCAAAAAAATCAATACGTATCAAGGCTGATATGCATCTGTTGGCCAAAAATTGATGTAGTACCAGTATCAGCCGATAGTTGATACCTTGTTGATGCCAACCTTTTGCACCGAAGACCTTTTTAGGTTATGGCCTTCAAATCAGAAGTTTAAATAGTGATGTTTTTGACCAAAATTTTTATTTTTTATTTTAAATATAATTATGGGTAGTGTTATATATATATAAACCCGTCAAACCTGTGACGATTAATTTTTTATTTTTAAAATGATGGGTAGCACTAAAGAAGCATTAGCCTAGTTGGTACACTCCCTCCATTGTAAGGGAGTAGGTAGTGGATTCGATACTCGTCCTCCACTCTGTTTCTCACCCTAGTCTTTACAAGGTGTGGGTTGGGTTTTGCCACAAGATGGGTAGCGTTTGAGATCATGCCGTACTTATCAGACGGTCACATGTTGATTCTACACGTGGAATAAATATTTGATCATCTGGTAAGTGCGATTTGAAGATCTATGTTGTTGAAGATTGGGATAAAAAACGATCTCCATCATTTAATTGAAGACAGTCAAAGCTTTTTTGTAGTGGATATGTGTATGTTTTTCATAGGTTTAATGGGTGCATATAAAGCTACCCTTAAATGATTTGCAAAGCCATAATTTTGAATTACAATTTGGTATTTGGATGGAATTTTTTTTCACTAAAGAAATGGTATTAGACACCCGACCTGAGCACTCGTAGCCTAGGATCAATCTCTTGTTCAGATGGTCAACTCTCACCCTTTACATATGTCAGAGCCCCTAAAGATCTGTGCAGCTCAAATTTTCAACATCAATAGATGGCTATATTCGAAAGCTTGATTACCTGATGGCGTCGTTAAGGATGGGGTACCTCTATTCGCACCCATGTCATCTCTGAAAGCGCCTACTATCTAAACGTCCTGAAATCTATTGACTGCTTCAGTTCAGACAGCGAAGATCATTTTTCACCCGAATCTTTTCACACGATGAATCTTGAGACTACGTACGTACCATTAGACGGTCTGTTGTTTATTTCAAGTGGTACAAATCTCCAAAATAGAGAGAAACTACTTGCACATAAGACAGATTTTTTGGAGACATGTACCATGTGGGATCAAAAAATAGACCTTACATTCATGGTCTCAGAATCCATCGCGTGGAAAAAAATATCTATCGTATCATCTGGAGAAGTCAACAAATTTATAAGGTTTGGAACGTAGGCGTTTCCTGAGATGGCGTGAGAATGAACATAAGTACCCTAACGATGGCCCCCAATTTTAAATTACCAAAGTCTGCCTCTTTGTTAAACAAATCAACGATTTGGTCACATTGCGGATTTAATCATTTTTACACTAAACAAAGACTATTGGAGTTTTGAACCAGTTTTCACGGTCAATCAACGGTAAAGATGGTAAAATAGACTGGTTTACAGTTCCTACACAAACCGCCGGGTTTTATAATTTAAAAAGTTTGAAAAACGGCGACGCCGCTATACAACTTTTAAAAGTTGCGTAGGTATGGAGATTTGGAGAGGAAGTCAAGTCAACAAAATTAGGCTCACTTGAGATGAAGGCTTTGAAAGTGCACTACGGCACTATAATGTTACAAAATCAATGAAGGAAGAGCATGTCTAGCGTACTTCTCTCCTGTATCTGAGATTAGTGTCTGGGTCATCTCTACTGGACATGTGGCATATGTTATTGTTTGAGCTAGGCTTTATTAATGCATCTTCATCGGACGGTTAAGATTGTACCCTTGAAATATCTTGTAAGACTATAGCTCAGCTGAAAGATGCATTATGACCAACTCTGGCATTAGGGTGAGGTACATAAAGGGCAAAAAAAATATGTTATTTTCAAAAAATTCCCTTTTTCCAAAGAAAAAAAAATGTTTTAAACCCTTCTTTTTGGGAAAAAATATTGTTTTCCTGTTAAAGCCTGTGTTACAGCATATATATTTCTTATTTTTTTTTGTAATAATTAATAATTTTTTATTTTCAAAATTTTCCCATTTTTTTCTAAAATTGCTGAAATTTTATAATTCTTTTCTGAATGTTTTCGGAGCTGTTTTATTCCTGTGCTAAACTTGATTACTATGGACTTGAGGGTATCCCGCTTCAGTCAATCTCAAACTGACAACCTTCATATTTGTGCTGATATTTGTTGAGACAAAAAAACCCAATGATTTCAATAAAAAAAATAAAAAAAATAAAAAATAACATAAGAATATAAAGAAGTACATGTATATCTACCGTAGAGATGGGCCAAGTAGAACCAGTTAAGGGCTTTAAGGCATCAAGGTTGAATCAAGGATCAAAATTTCGGGTTTCGTTTCGGTTTCGGAGGGGACCGAAACTGAAATTTCGGCCAAAAATCAAAATTTCAGCCGATAATTTGATCGAAAATTTTACTCCCATATATTCTATGACCGAAATTTCGATCCCAAATTATCGTTTCGGTGGGGAATGAAACCGAAAATTTCGGCCGAAATTTTGATCCTTGGATTGAATACTTAGTAATGGCACATGTGAACAAGTATTAAGTTTCTTGAATGAATCATTAAAATATGGATAATAATAAATGGACAATTTTTGGTAGACAATCTTGCAAACTGTTTATGTGGTGCGACGTGATTGGTTCCAGTGCTTAGGCCCCACTATCAGATAGTCACGTTGTGCCACATAAGTTGCCTGGAAAATTATCTACCAAAAATTATTCATCCTTAAAATATCTTTAGTGTCTTAATAAAAGACCCACACCCACATGCCATAATATTATTCGGTTTTGGGCTTAAGTCCCTATCCAAAATGCGTCATGACATGTAGCGTCCGTAATCACATATAGCCTAGGATGAATACTTTTTCATATCCGATGCGGGACTATTACAATTCTTCCACCTTATAGAAGAGCCGTCCTCGACTCTGATACCATTTTGTGAAGACCCAGACTCACATGCCATAATATTGTCCGATTTTGGGCTTAGGTCCCCGCCCCAATTTTGTTTCTGGCATGGGCTTAAGTCCTTACTAAGACACGTCATGACATATAGCGTCCGCAATCATATATAACTCAGGGGCAGGACTTTTCCCTATCTTGTACTAGTCCTACATCGGATAGGGAAAAGTTCTGACCTTGGGCTATATGTGATTGCGGACACTACATGTCATGGCGCGTTTTGGGTGGGGACTTAAGCCCATTGTGACGACATCGCCATTTGGGTCAGCTGTAGGGCCACTAGTGTTGCAGTATTGGTGGTTACAAGCTGGGGCGTCGTAGGCGCATCACCAAGCTATGAGGGCTTAGCCGTAGATACTTCGAGAGCTTTGGTCGTGGGCCACGAGGGCACACGGCATGGTGGCAGATTGGGTCGTGACACGATCGAGATATGACCATGTGCGAGAGCAATGTAGGGTGTTGCGGCATATTAAAAAAGTATGTCAAACCAATACGTTTGAGGTCCTCCAATTATTTGGGCTAAATTATTGTTTTACCCTTATATATAGGGAAGTGATCTTACCAGTCACGTGACGTGTCACTGGCCTAAGTGATCCTCTACGGAATGCGTACGATAGCTTTATGGGCTTGAGTTCATGCATCCGAGCCTCGCAGAGGTGTTGGGTCGCTCTAGTCACGTCGTGTGTTAGGGCCATCGTGTTGGTGGTTCACAACCACCTCCAAAGTGCGGGTCCAATCCCAACGTGGGGCTACCCCTTTACTAGTCGTTGCGTATCACTATAGCATTTACATTCAGAAATCCATATGGTTTCTAATCTAATGCATTACCATGCAGGTTAGAGACTTGAATAGGCAGATCTAGACTGAAAAAATTAGTTGCCGCATGAGAGATTATATAGCAAAGAGTAACTCCGTGACACTATGCTAGAAACAAAATCGCGGGAGGGACCTAAGCTTAGAATCGAACAATATTGTGGCATGTAGGTTTGGATCTTCATATTTAAATAGTTAAATAGTACCAAAGAGGCATTAATTAGCCCAATTGGTACACTCCCTCCATTGTGAGAGAGTAGGTTGTTGGTTCGATACTTGTCCTCTATGCTATGCTTCTCACTCTTATCTTTATAAGGTGTGGGTTAGATTTTATTGATTAACTCTCATCACTGTAGTTGATGCTCCCTCATGATGCTCTGTAACACTGAATGACTGTATAAAAAAAGTTAAATAGTTAAATGTCCTTTATTGATGCTTTCAAATGCATTAATTGGCGCATCATAAGATTGGAGAGATGCTACAATACTTTTTTTTTTTTTCCTCATGCTACTTCTCACACCATTTTACTGGCCGCACAGCAATTATTTAAAAAAATAGTGATAATAAAATTTTCTTATTTGTAAAGGAGTTTTTTTGTTTTTGTTGCTAATAAAGATGAAGTTAAAATAAATACATTATCTGAAAGGACACCGTTAAGCAGAGGACATATTTTATGCATACAAAGTTCAGGCAGCTGATGTGGCACAATGTAATTGGCTGCATGGACGGTTGGACTCAATTAATGCAGGCCAATGCAGCTAGTCACGTTGCACCACATCAACCGTTTGCACTTTATTTGTATCAAATTTATAAGGCTGATTTTTGTAGGATGCTTGTCATATGAAAACACCATCTAAGCTATCCGATTTGAAGGTCATAAGATATTTGGTGCAAAATATTAAAAGGAAACATGATCTCCATCATATTATTCAATGCAATCAACTATTGACTTAGAAGATGGGCTTTGACTATCTTGAATCTAAAGAGCTTACTATTAAGGCTATCAATGGATCGGGTTAGTCCGGATTTTGGCTTGAACCTGACCCATAAAATGCTGGCTTTTTGAGCATGTAAGCTCGGCGCAGACTCCGCCTTGGGTTAAGCATTAACCGTGGCCAGGCTTGGACAAAATACTGCAACACCAATCCCGGACTCGGCCCAGTTTATATATATATAATAATATACAATGATATGTATTATAGCATGATCCTGTACTTCGAGGCCAATCAACCACTTTTTGAAGTTAATTGGCCATAATTTTAGGGTGATCGACCACGTTTCTAGGCCGATCGGTCACGTTTAGCCAAAAAAAAACCCCAATCAGGTCAATCTACCTAGTGCCGGATTTGGGCTGAATACATCTTGGCCCGGGTTAGGGCCGTGCTGAAATTTACCCTATCAGCCCTACTTGCTAATTCTAACGACATATCAATTAAGGAATAAAATGTAGTTTGATCATGTGGTTAGAGGCTTCTTTCATCAAATTGTCAAGCCCTGAAAAGTGCACTGAACTATCAGCATGCAAATTAATGAAGCTATGATTTATTAAGGTGCTTGGATCACATTCCTAAGGCTGTTTCTTTTGTTGTTACAAATGAATATGAGGAGAGAGAGAGAGAAATAAAAAGGGGAGGCTGCACTTTGAAACCTGAAAAATCTTGCTCTAGTAAAGAAAGCTGTTTTTCCTATTTCAAAGAGCAGCTCTCCCCACATTTCTTTGCAATAATAAATAACAGTCACTGCTTTTTTTTTATTTTCTACTTTCCCAAAGATTAATGTTAAATACAACTTAATTAAGTTTTAAAAGCATACCAATAATGATAGGCAGAGTGCATTTCTCTCAAAAACAAAAAAATGGTAATTGAAGATTATGACCAAAATCATATCTATCATATGGTTTAATTTAAATCCTTTTTAATAAGCAATGTAGGAGATTTACCTGTTTGCCGTTAGTTTAAATTTTTCTATTACTATGAGTTACACGATGGGAAATGTTTTTTATTTGGCCCAATTTTCAATAGTACAACAACCGTCTAAATTTGACGTGAAAAGTTCTCGTACTCGGACGGTTCAGATCATCTAATCGGTGTGAATTTTGAACCGTCTTCCATCCACAAGATTTCTATTGGACGATCTAGATCTAAGGATCACCTGTTACGTAGAAAAACAACACAATGAAGCTAATGTTATAGCAGATTTCAGAAAATGTTGAAAAATCCATCAACACGGTTGGGTCATGAGCGAGGAGTGCACATTGCAGTAGCGAGATGCAATTTGCACAGTTCGATCAAAATCCAATGGTACATAGCCTCAAGGGGTTAGCTGAGCTGGCCAAGTACCTGCTTCTAAAAACAGGCGACCTGAGTTCGAATCCCCTCTCCCTCTTGAGGCCACCCTAGGAATTTATATACTGTGCTGAATTTAGGATGCGCATGTGCCCCTGGGATTAGGCGGGTGCTCTAAGAGGCCCGGATATCCAGGTTATAAAAAAATAAAAATAATAATCCAATGGTACACTAGGGTCTCAACAAGTCGAGCTTCAGCTTGTCCTGAGCCGGGTATGGGTTAAGGTAGGTAGGCCATATATAGATGGGCTGGCAAGGCTCCGTCCCTATCAGTAAGTCGGGAAGGGTGTTGGCTAGTTCTAATAGTCTGATTAAAAATTAGCCTATTTAAGCTTGACCCGAATCAATAAAATGAGTTCTTTTATATAGAAAACTTTGGGCTGGGTAAGCACTAAGGTTAGTAGGTCCCATTCGTATATGGTTTGGCTCATTCCAGCCCAATCCAATTAGTAATTGGACCAGGTAATGGGCTAGCTCCACTAGGCTCAATTATAATCAAGGCGTTTATGGCCTAATCTAAACCCGGCCAGACCCTGCTGGGTAACCAATCATGTACATGTTGTCTAACGCATCGGGTGTCGGCCCTCTGTGACTAATAACAATTTAAATGTGAAATCTCAATTTTAAATTACTGACTATTTTTATTGGATGAGATCAAATTCTTTTTTGATTTTTCATATTTGATATTATAATTTTCTTCTTTTCCTCCCATTGAGGGCGATTCGTAGACCATGAAACCACTAGCCCTCCTCCATGGCTCTCTTTCTTAACCCTATTTGATGTTATCGATGCACAAAAGAGTCTTATTATAGTCAATAAATTGTGAGTCAATTTTCACTTTCTTTTTTTTTTTCTTTCTTTCGTTCTCAGAGGAGTGGGTCACGTAGCCATACAATATTGTTGACCTTATAGCACGGTTATCCAATAGGAAAAGATTCTGGAGCAACTTGTGGTGGGCCACATGCATTTGTTTGGCGTGACCATGAGTAAATAAAAAGTAGTCACATGGACCACGAGGGTTCTAGTGCCGTTTCTATCTCTGCATGTTCGCTTTTGATAAGTAATAATCAGGTCTTATTCATCGCATATTTTGCATCCATTTTTTTTTGTTTGTGAAATTTATTTATTTATTATTATTTTTTTATTTATTTAAATGCTTACAAAAATTTTATTTTTTAATTTTATTATTATTTATTATTATTATTATTTTCCTTTGTGAGAACAAACATTTGGCTTCTTTGAACAACCTATTAAGCCTCCGGTACGTGCAACATCCACACGTTCACAAGTACCAATAAGTAGGGATAAAATGTTTTGAGTGGCCAACGTGGAGTGAGATACGAACATAGAACCTCCACTTCCCCAAGTAAGTTTGTGGCCAATGCCAACCCCAGATGGGCTTTTAATAGCCATCAGCAACAAATTACTAGCCCATCAGCAATAATTTGAAATGGTTTAGTTATAGGGTGCAACAGTATACTACTTTGATTCATCTTTAGCAATGGTCTAATACAAAAGATTTGTATGAATAAGGGACTGCAAATTACACGTGATTTGTATAAGTGCGCATATTTTAAAACACGGACTTCGTAGTGTTCACATATATAGGTAGCTACTAATTACACGTGAGATTTATATCAGTGCACATAGTTTAAAAGACAGACTTCCTAGTGTTTGAGACTGCTATCACGCGGAACATCATCTAGCGTCTGATTTGAGCGTTTGATTTGAAGGCCATGATTTGAATCTTTTTATTAAAAAGATTGACACGAAACACGATTTCTATCATCTGATTTGAAGCAATCAATGATTTTCAAAGGCTCTCAGAAGTAGCCGCTTTCACTAAACAGGTGGGTGCGAATGGAGGTACCTTATAACATATTGCCTTTTTCCCCTTATTTCTGGTTCATTTTGTTTTTCCTTATATCCTACCCAAGCGTTACCAGCGGTGCATAGGGGTGGCAATGGGCTGAGTAGCTAGCCGCCTGACTTGTTACGCTCAACCCTTCTTTCTTTTTTTGAAAATTGCTTTTATTAATATTGAAGCATAGCTAGTGCTCCGGAATGTTCGAGTAATAGCTAACCAGCACTACAAGCATAACTACCTGGAAAATCAGACTTCGGGTAAGTAGGAAACCCTAATGAAATGAGAGAACCTACGTGTGGAGAGGACCGGACAAAAATCTCCAAAAATAAAAAAGAAACCCCAACCCTTTTAATAGGAAAAAATCCTATTAAAATTAAATGCAGAAGCCCATCATAAAGAATTAATAAAAGAAAGAAGATGGTCAGCTTGGAAACTCCCCAAGCTGACAAGACACGAATCACCTTTTCCAATAGGCCTGCCCCAATTGCACACAGTGAGGATGCTGTGACGAATCAAATTACCTTCACAGAATGCACTATTGTTGCATCTCATACTGTTCCTCATGTTCCAGATGTTCCAAATGGTGGAGATGTGAATATGCCCCGAGATCCATTTCTTCCAACCGATGTGAGGATAGGATTCCCAGCTCATGAATACATCGACGAAACTCTTGGGGTACGTTCGTTTCAATGTAAAGGGGGGATATTACATGTAAAGCTTGTAATATTACCCCAACAGCTCTATTTTTTACATCAAAAGCTGTTTGTTTCACCGCAATTTCTCGTGAATTGTGCTACAAAAATTACCTGTAATTTTTTTGACCTACGAGGGTGATGGCTCGTAATATTTAAATATTACTTGCAAAAGGAAAAAGCAAACCCCAAAGGCTCTATTTTTTACAAAAAGTGAACTTTACACCAAAATTTTACGGTGAAACAAACATGTATTTTACATGAGAAAAAGTAAAATCTACATGTAATCCAGTCAGCATCATTTTACAGGTAAAGTGATTTTTATAGGGAACCAATTACAATGAACCAAACGTACCCTTAAGGTACGTTCGTTTCAATGTAAAGGGAGGATATTACATGTAAAGCTTGTAACATCACCCCAACAGCTCTATTTTTGCACAAAAAGTCGTTTGTTTCATTATAATTTCTCGTGGATTGTGCCACAAAAATTACCTGTAATTTTTTTGACTTACGAGAGTGATGGCTCGTAATATTTAAATATTACTTGCAAAAGGAAAAAGCAAACCCCAAAGGCTCTATGTTTTCCAAAAAGTGAACTTTACACCAAAATTTTACGGTGAAACAAACGTGTATTTTACATGAGAAAAAGTAAAATCTACATGTAATCCAGTAAGCATCATTTTATAGGTAAAGTGATTTTTATAGCGAACCAATTACAATGAACCAAACGTACCCTTAGGGAGGCGGGTGGATATACCAAACACACTAAATTTTTTGCCCCAAATAGGGCAAATACGGTCGCAAAAAAAGAAAAGATGTTCAGAGTCTTCTTCAGTACTATTGCAAAAGAAGCAGTTACGATCGATGTTCATCCCTCTTCGTTTCAAATTAGAGATGGTACTTATCTCATTCCTGAGCAAAGACCAGAGGATTATTTTTTTTTTTGAGGGAATTTTGTATTCCCAGATAAAAGCCCAGTTCACCTTGGATAGATCAATGTTTAACATCTTGAAAGCCAACTTGACAGAAAAGGATTTATTATTAATCCAAACTCTTTCATCATCCCGATCGGGTCTTAAATTGAGATTATCCAAAAAACCCGATAACTCACTGTATTCCACTATATCCCTGTCATTGAATCTGCGTTTGAACCTGATGCACCAGCTGGGGGTATTTTCACGAGAGAAAATGTTGGAAATTATAGCTTTTTGATTTGTTGCTATACTGAAGAGATGAGGGAACTTGAGACTGAGGCTTATCGCATTGCTGACCTACTTATTTGTCCAAAGGTGTATCTTATCTCCCCTTCCGATGATACAGTAGACGTTCTTAATGAACTCCTCCCTGATGGATAGGATGCCTTTCCACCACCACGACGAGCACCAATATTTTCTATTCTTAATATTCCAGCTTACCTGTATATGTATAGATGCTCGGCTAAAATCTGTGAGGAAATTGACAGTAGGATCTAAAATCTGTTTACCCTCTATGAAGGTTCCTTGCGATTTTGATATAACCGAGCCGATCACCTTTTTGAGCCTATTGGCTAATAATTTGGCAATGAGTTTGTATAGGATAGTGGCCAAAGAAATGAGTTTGAATTTTTCATTTCCATAGCTCCTCTTTCTTTGGGACTAAGCACAATGAAAGAAGCAATAATAGATTTGTGAATAAAACCATCCTCTCATAATTTATCAATAAGATTGATAATGTTGGTTTTTATGAGAACCTATCGGAAAAGAATTACCTTCGTGAAGGATGGTGGTGATTGTATTGAACCTTCTCCTGTTATTTGCAGTGGTATGGGAAAAATTTGTGCTGTGAGCTACCTCTTTGAGCCACCAGAGGCGCACCTTTTGTCTCCACTCTTTCTCTTTGATGAGTGAACGAGTTTTCATAGTTGATTTTAGCTTGATCTCTTTCGATAACTTCCTCATTCGATAAGGGTCTGATTTCCCCAAGTCGGTCTAATTTATTGATGGTAGAAAGAATTTTATCATCTTCAGCCTTGGCTTTCGCAATTCGCATGGAGTTCCAGTCAATGAAACACTTATTGATACATCAAAGTTTGGCAGCAACAGAATAAGCTTTACCCTTTGGAACGGCGTCGACCACCAATCTTGCACTTTATTTTGATAAAGTCGTCGTTTTCAAGATAGTGGTTAAAAAAATGGAATGGGGCCGGCCCCCATTTGACTCCTTTGAATTTTAGAATAATAGGAGTAGGATCTGAAGTTACTTTGGTGTAGGTGTCGCAATCGGCCGTAGGATATTTTCTATCGAATTCGAAATTTATAAGGAACCTAGCTAATCAGCAAGGGGTAGGAGGATTTCTGCCATTAGACTAAGTGAAATGCACCCCGGACATCGGAATATCAATAAGCTCGGCAGCTTTGATGAAGTCCACAAAATTTTCATTGAGGGGGAAATTTTATGATTGTTTGATCTTTTGCTAGGATGTGAAAAAGCATTAAAGTCTCCGCACACCACCCAAGGATCTTTGTTAAGAATCTTCCACCTATATATGTCTTCCCAAAGGTTGAAGTCCGAACCTCGCGAACAAGGATTATAAACCGCAATAAATAAAAAGCTAAAATGATTTCTTTTATCAATTAGTAAAACGGAAATATTAAAAAGGCCTGACCACTGACCTTTGCATTAATAGATCGAGTCATTCCACATGGCTAAAATGCCGCCTTTCATTCCGATAGAATCTTTGTCAACCCATTTCCAATCAGCATTTTGTGAAATCTTTCGAATTTTGTTGCAGTCCACCATTTGCCATGAAGAGTATATAAGTTAGCTTTGACATTAGCAACCACTGATTTGACTGTAGCAGACTTACTAGGCCTCCCAAGGCCTCTTATATTCCACGAAAGAGTGGTCATTGGAGAACTGAACCGAACCAGAAACGAATTAATGTGTATGGTTAAGAGAGCATTGCAGTACTCTTCTTAACTCCAGCTAATTTCTTGTCGTAAATCTCTGTGTTTTGCATTGGTGATCGCAGAGAACTCATTAGATTTGTTCGCGGTAATATATGCTTGCATCGGATCGGCAATGCCATTGGTTTGGCTGGCTGTGTCTGAAGCCGGTTTAGGGTCTTTATCACTGAGAATATTCACGGGGATTTCGTCAATAGTGCCAAACTGTCCAAGACATGAAGCAATGTCAATATCTCTAACTTTCCCCCTCCAATGCGAGAATGGCTAATAGATTTGTGTCTAACTTTTCCCCTCCAAATCGAAAAGCCATGGTGTAGATATGAGATTTGGTCATTGGAGATGGGAGTTCCTGTTAGAAGTTCCTATTTTGGTGGCCATCACTATGGTCAAACCTGTTGACCGATGAATGGTATAAGATCAACCTTAAGATGTACAATTGCTATTCTGGTGAGTTTGAAGAGAATAGGAAATTGCTTATTGAGTCTTTCAGTTAAAGTATGATTGTGATTTCTAATCACACTATAATTAGCAATTTCAGTCCTTAATGGGATAGGACTTTTTGGCTATAAATATAAGGGGTGCCTGGTCCCAACGATAGCTCGACATAATTCAATCCTCCCTATTGGCGAGAGCATCCCCATTGTGCTAGGAGACATTGAACGCGAGAACATCGTTGAAGATCGGCAACCATCAATGGCTAACGCTCAAGGTGCGCATATTTATAGTTTGTTGGTTTTTGATTGATCGTGCGCCTAGATCTTTAGGCTTAATTTTGGATGGTCGGATCGTCAGATCCATTTAGATTCCATCAGTTCCTTCTGTATGGATATACGTTTGCCAATGTGCCATGGGTATCTGGTCCATGTGACAACTTTTGCCATGCAGCTTCTTCTGTTACATAGGAGCTTGCATTTGAAATTATGGTATCCACACACATTGCAATTCCAGTCCCCATCCCTCCATGATAAAATGCTCAAAGATTCCATAGATCTATCCTTGGAAGCCCTACCATCTTCACCCTATCGTTGTAGAGGTTGTCTGACGACACGTCTGTAGTCCTTCGCCTGAAATCGCTTGTATTCCGATGCTTGAGGCCACTTGATTGTCTGAATTCACCTCTTTTCCGTCCCTTGAGGCAGCCTGATTGATTGAAATCACCCATTGTCCATCGCTTCAATGCCTGGGGCCATGGTTTTTAGGCTCAACGCGTTTTAAAGTCGGCTTGGGCTTGGTCATAAAGCCTCCGGGCCTGGCTTAGGTTGGCACTTTAAGCCCGATAATTAAACGATTTGGGCTAAGGCCTAACTCTCTAAGCTTGTTGGGCTCTCATATTTGTTAGCCTCCAGTATCAATCTCATGTCATCCAATTGAAATAAAGGAGATTATGCTTCTATCTCTCTCTTAACGTCTACTCTAATAATTATAGTATCAAATTTTTACTAACAAATAATATGCTCAATAAAAAATGGTTTTTGATGATCTTATCTTCCCAATAAAAAAGATTTTCAAAGTAGCATATATTCATTAAGAAAGGACAAAGGACTAAAGCAGCCTCCTCATCTCCTCTCCCTAAATCTCATTCCATTTGGCTCATTTATGAATAAATGGGCCGGGCTGGGCTTGGGCTTGGAATCATATACCCGCCATGGGCCTGGGTTGGGCTTGGACCAACCTCAAATACGTTGGGCCGGGCTAGGGTATGTTCGAGCTCTTGTTGTTTCCACCCCTAGCGGTGCTCGGGTCAATCTCCTTCAACCCAAATGCTCAAACCTTTTAAAATGCATAGCTATGTAAGAGCGTGCAAATCGGTGAAAGTATACCGCTAACTTTTCAAGTATTTGACCAATAATAACAAGAGAGGAAAAAATTTGGAAGGAATATATAGAAAGAAATTTTAGAATAACACCTATAGAGGAAAAATTACGAAAAGTCGCTTGAGATGGTTAGGCGTTCGAAGGCTAGAAGCAAACTCTATATGAAGGTTTGAAATACTATGAACAAAAGAAGTAAGAGATGAGGAAGACAGGTGAAGATTTGGAGGGAAGCATTGAGAAGAGATACGAATGATTGTAAAGTTATAGAAAGCTTACAATTGATTAGAAAGAGCAGGGAAATAAGACTCGCAAAAGTGACCCCAAATAAATGATATAATATGTGATGATGATAATGACATTTCATTAATGATTAATGATTTGGAGCTCAAAAACATAACACATTTGTCAAGGTTTTTGAAAGAGTGATAGACTTGAGATCCACGACTGGCGCTCAAGTCGGGTACCTTATACCAATTATGTTTGAAATGAACCTCACTAGACCTAATCAGGCACACTATCAAGATCAATGACAATAATTAGGTCCAAATGATTGAACTAGATTTCATGCTTAACTAGATTTGCAACTAATGGATAGAGGAGAATCTTGATCACATGCCATCTTGTAAAAAGGGAAATTGTGGAAGTCAAGATTCTTCTCTATCCGATAGCTGCAAAACTAGTTAAACAAAAAATCCCCTTCAATGAATTGGACCTAACCATTGCCCCAAGATCAAACTGTTAAGTTAGAACTTAATTTGTTGTTAGTCAACTACACAAGGTGGTATCTCTATTTCTCTCTTTTTTTTTTTGATAAGAAAGAGTTGACTAATTCATCTTAGACGATATAATGTCAATAATCGGTGGCGCGACATCCTCCACCCAAACAACTTCAAAAGTACAATTCAGACCATAGAGAGCAGGTGCATCAGCATCATTGTTTAAAGCACATCGTACATGATTGCAGAAAAAAGAGGTAAATTCTAGAGCAATCTTTCTAATATCTGTAACTAGGAAACTCATCTCGGACCAATCATCTCGGCTTTGAATAGCTGAAATGTTATGGGATTCACTTTCCAAGATGATTCATGAGAAACCCAACTCGCGCGCAAGACATTCCCCATGATAAGCTGCCAACGCTTCTCCATAGAGAACATTGTGACCTCTTTTATCTGCTAGAGTTTTTGCACCAATTTTTGGCCAAACCCATTTCTAATAAAAAGGGTGGGAAACGACACTTCTATGCTCAAATTTGGAAAGACACCCGGCCACTCCCCTTTCAACAAGATCTCTCACATTAAGAATGCTGGACCATATAGCAGATTGGTTTCTTCGTGACGTCGTTGATAAAAAACGTTCCCTCATAATAGTATTTGGCTTTGAGTATTTTAGCCACGGATGAAGATTCATGAGTTATAAGACGCCATCCCTGTTTAGCCAAAAGTGGCATATTGGAAGCCTCCAGATCTCTAAATCCCAACCCGCCTTCATCTTTGGCCATGCATAAAGAACTCCTTCCTTTCCAATGAATGCTCTTTTCCTTGTTATTTGTGTCCCACCAAAACCGAGCCATTAGCATGGAAATTCCCTTAAGAAAAATGTTTGGAAGCCAGAAGCAATGCATCACAAATGTGGGTATGGCTTGTGCTACCGCCTTGATCAAAATCTCTTTACCGGCACTTGATGAGAGTTTCTCCTTCCACCCTTGGAGCTTTCTCCAAACTCGTTCCTTTATGTAACCGAATAGTTTTCTTTTGGATCGCCCAACCATAGGAGAGAGGCCCAAATAATTTTCCTGATTTGATTCTCTCTGAATATTAAGAATCTACATGATACCGCACCGATCTTCTGTAAAAACATTTTGCTAAAAGAGAGCCAACTTATTGAAGTTGATTTTTTAACCTGAGACTCCATAGAAATCCAATATAAGTGTGATCTCCCGAACTTTGGCAATGTTTGCCTTTGAATAAATGATGCTATCGGCTGCAAAAAAAATAGATGAGAAATAATTGGTGCTTCTCTACAAATTTTAACTGTGTAGAGAAGCTCCTAGATAGTATGATATTTCCTACAACACTCCCATTAAAGAGAAAAGAATAGGACATGGGAGAGACTCGTTTCAGTATGAGATAGACCCATTTGGTACTAAAACTCATGTTCAAGAGCGTATTGTCACGGGGTCGCTCTTTTGCAACCTCAGTCCTGTGCGGCACCTAACGCCCGCTGCGCTAAGTCAGTCTACTTCTGATACCAACTGTCGCGGGGCGTCCTTCGACGCACTACCAACCCGCGTGGTGCCTCGTTACCGCATGCAACGAAGCCAACCCATATTCTCATCAGCTCTGATACCACCCGCCTAGAGGACGGGAACTCCTCCAACGTGGTTACCTTTGTTTCGCGGCCTACCACCCAGTGTATCGTGCCCCTTATGACACGCTCATTTGCACCACTATGGAAAACTTGGCCTGCTCAAGCTTCACCCTGTGCACTACACTAGTCCATCGCTTCGCAATAGTCTTGGCATGTAGCTTATCATGCCATCATGTCTTGCTCACATACCGAACTAAGCCCACAACCTTGTACCTACTCGTGCTGTCGTTCTCAACGGAGTCCCACGCAGCCCTCGTGCTAGCGTGCTCTACTGAGTCCCACGCAGCGCTCGTGTTCTCGCGAGGTTGCCCAGCCGTATGCACCGCGACGCGTAGTCCGGGGCCATACTTCAACCTCACCTTGGGTGCCACACGGCATCACTGCGTTGACGTCCTAGGCCCACCCTTTTAGGCCTAGGAGTCACTTGCGCCCCCTCTGGCCCAGCTTGACCCTGTCGCGTCCGTGTCACGACCGTGTCGCTCCCTCGTCTTACCCACATGAGACCGTGTCGCGTCCTCGCCTCGCGACCACGTCGTCAGACCCTTTTGGCCCCATGTTGTGTGCCCTCTTGGCACCACATGTCGTGTCCCAAGCACCATACTGCAAGTTCGAGTATTGGCCTCATCACATCCTCCATCACTCCATAATGTCAACGTCCTCGTTGACGCATAATCATAGTGAACTGACCCTGCCAACTCCTCCCAGCCTGTTAGCATCTCATATCTAGTTCTTAGGTCCGCACCTTCCCACTAGCTCTCCGCCATCACCCCTACCGGGTCAATTTGGTTTTGCTGTCACAAGGTCCTCACCTGTTAATTAGCTCAGGGATGTTGCGTGCTCTCTTGACACCACATCGTGTGCCTCTGCACTAATTTGCTTAATAGCATCATTGCTTATGGATCGAACCTGACTTTAATACCAAATGTCACGGGGTCGCTCTTCTGCAACCTCAGTCCCGTGCAGCACCTAACGTCCGCTGCGCTAAATTCGCCCTATCGATACCAAGCTATATTCTCATTAGCTCTGATACCACCCGCCTAGAGGACGAGAACTCCTCCAACGTGATTACCTCTGTTTCGCGGCCTACCACCCAGTGTATTGTGTCCCTTACGACACGCTTATTTGCACCACTGTGCTGAACTTGGCCTGCTCAAGCTTCACATTATACATTGCACTAGTCTCTCGTTTCGCAATAGTCTTGGCATGTAGCTTCTCATGCCATCATGTCTTGCTCATATACCGAACCAAGCCCACAACCTTGTGCCTATTCGTGCTGCCGTGCTCAACGGAGTCCCACGCAGATCTCGTGCTAGTGTACTCTCATGAGGTTGTCTAGCCGTATGCACCACGACGCGTAGTCTGGGGTCATACTTCAACCTCACCTTGGGTGCCATACGACATCGTTGCGTTGACGTCCTAGGCCCCCCCTTTCAGGCCTAGGAGACACTTGCACCCTCTCTGACAATGCAAGGCCCCGTGTGCGGGGGAATAACTCTCTAGCTCCCTTCCTCTATATAAGGGTAAAACAGTCATTTAACGAAAATGGCAGGAGAATCTTAAACCCCTTGGTTTGATATACCGCAACGCCTTCGCATCGCTAGCCCAGCTTAGCTCTGTTGCGTCCGTGTCGCTCCTGCGTCTTACTTATATGTGACCGTGTCGCGTCCTCGCAGCGCGACCAAGTCGTCAGGCCCTCTTAGCCCCATGTTGCGTGCCCTCCTGGCACCACATGTCGTACCCTAAACACCATGCTACAAGCTCGAATATTAGTCCTATCACAGTACACTCCAAAAAGCCCCACTCAACACAATTATACACTTTGCTTAGATCGAGTTTTAGCGCACAATCTCCAACTTGCTCATATATTTTGTTTTCAGATAATGCCCAATTTCAAAGGTGGTAAGAATGTTACATCTAATGAGACTCCCAAATACAATGTCGATTGGAAAGAGAAAATGATCAAAGAGAGAAGAGGTTTAAGCCGATTTGGAAGTGCTTTGCCAATAATTTTATATATGATATTACAAAGACTGATCTCAAGAAATTCAGGTATCTCTGTTTCTTTTTGTTCACACATTTAGAATTGTCTCTTTAAAGTGACATCCCATCCTTCGATATGACTCATTGTCTCTAGGAACATCCAAAGCACCCTTTACTGAAAAGAAATGATTTAAAATTATAAAGTGAGACACCACTGGCTGTCCAAATCGAAAAATGAAAAATAGCATATGCTTGATTTGACCTGATGTGATGGTGCCGCCGAGTACACCTGACCTAACCTGAAATCCCAGCCCAACCGAACCTGATTTATTAAAAACTCTTCTTTTCCCCTATTCATCCAACCGGATTTTTATCTCACCCAAAGTTTTCGTCGGATGTCTCATATCTTAGCGGCTTGATGTGTCAAGTTGATGTGTTCGGCCGATAAAAACACACCAGTCGGCAGATCAGGCATCAGATTGACCCGACCCATTGAGAGTCTAAATTATTCATTCAACATTCACAGTTGTCTAACGGTAGAATTTTTGACGGTCAGATTGAAAGGCAGATGTACTAATGTACATAATTGTTCTTGTTCTTACTTCGTAGGGTTGGAGCTTTGGGGCCAATCCATGTTCTATAGTGCCAATTCCATTAAAAACCAAGAAATTTAGTGACGATGCCATCCTTACCCAGAAAATCATCGTTATTCTAAAATGAGTTTTAAAATTTTAGATTGCGTGCAATCGACATTTTATAGCAATTAATGTCCAAAGGGAATTTGGGTTTGTAGATTAACTCTTTATTAAAGAGGCAAGGTTCTGGTCCTAGCTTTAGCTTCTCAAGTGGACTCCATCCAACACTCTTATCCTATATTTTGACCTAATTTGGTCCAACCTGATGGGCAGAGACGTAGCCAATTTATTTATTTATTTTAGTGTGGGCAAACAATCATTTTATATAAAGCCTAAAAAATCAAGAAACATCTTTAACAGCTAAATGTGAAACCGACGATCAAAAACCAGTAACTAATTAATTTCGGAGTACAGTTTTCCACGGACGAAAATCAGTGACTAATTTGAAACCGACGGTCAAGATTATTTTTGTTCCAATCTTTCCATGATATATATTAAGACCATAGTGCGCCTATTATATGGTCAAATGTTGATTCCGCCTAACACACAGCCCTAACAATGAAGGTTAACTAACTCCTTTGCCCATGATTCAAGTCACTTTTGGGATTGTGCGCTATGTGGAATCAACATCTGACTCTCTAATAGGCATGCCATGATCTTAAGATTATCAAGGGGAAGATTGGAGCAAAATACAATCTCCACCGTCTGATTTAAATTAATCAATAATTTTTCGTCCATAAAAATTTTGTGGTATGTAGTCTGAAAATCGGTGAGAATTGCCCTGCCCATTTTGAAATCACTTGATAGAAAGAAGGTACTCTTTTGGGAAGAGTCCATCTCATTATTTGCAACTTGTCAACAAGGCTTAGCGTAAGTATGGTATGTAATTTATATATATATATATATATATATATATATATATATATATATATATATATATATGCATTTACCTCTACTCCCATACCTGGCCACGTCCCTGCTAATGGGGTTGGATATAGAGTTTAAATAAATAGGTTGGGTATCTAGCAGGAACCTAACTCGACCCATTTGCTGCCCTCCCTCATGCGATTTGGACAGGTGCATTTAGCGTAACATGATTAAACACTACTTAACATTGAAAAATTCACACTACTTGGGCGGTTTGATCAGAGTGAAACTCCGAGTAGGAAATGAAAGTGGTTTCTTAGTTGATTTCATGGGAAAGGACTTCTTGCATAAATAAATTTTTTATATTTTATTAAGTTATCTGAGAAATGATTTTTATTGAAAATTAATTTATTTTTATTTAATTAGTGTGTTTGAAAAGAATTTCTTTTGTCCAAGCAAATAAGCTAAATAGCTCTTATTATTTGGAAAAGGCTTATTTTATCAAATTATTAGTGTATTAAATGACAAACAAATTATTATTGGAATGGTAAGAAACTCAATTTTAGTCACTTGAGAGTTCGAACTAGTTTTCTCCTAAAATGGCTTGATGTATGAAAGTTAAATCTCTGTGTGGGACTCGCTTAATTTTCTTTTTCATCCTCTTATAATTTTATTAAACATAAACATATGGAAATTGAAATTATTTGTTCAACAATAATAACATTTTCAAGTTATCAAACGAGAAAAATAGCACTATCTTTGTTGTAATGTAATAATATGGATATCGCTATCCTTATTGAAAAAGTAATAGTTATATAGGGCCCATTTTTTATTATTTTTTATCAGTATATAGGGTCCATTTGGATATGCACCAGTAAGTAATTTTTTACTTTTTAAAGTAAAACATAAATATATAAATATGACTAACTACTCCAAAGTAACTTCTAAAACCTTCATAGTTATGAAGCCAAACAGCTTACTTTCTTTATCACTACTCTTTAAATCGGCTTTTGGGCTCGGATTTTTTTCTTGTATTCAGGATGGGTAAGGAGAGCTTTTCTTTGTAATTTTAGAGATTTTTTCCCGGTCATTCCGGTTTCCTCCTGATGTAGGTTCTTTACCCTTGAATTTTGGGTTTCCTACAATTTCCCTAGTAATTATCCTGGTTTTCTCTGGAATCTGATTTTCGAGATAGCAATGCTAGTGACCCATACATGTGCTTTTATCGGGCTTTCCGAAGCATATGTATAGCTTTTATTAATAATACAAACAATTAAAAAAAAAAAAAGTAACTTCTAAAAAAGTTAAAAATCAACAAATAAAAAACAAAAATTTATAGCTTGACTTTTAAATTGTGGCTTTCATTTATATTACCATAATACCAACCGCACCACTTTGACCACTACACCACCACTACCAGTGTTAATGCCACTGTTAGTATTACATCATCTATTGTGCCTCCTTAGTCAAAGTTTAAATTTTGATCAAACTCTGAAAATATTTATGTACTCTTCAAAATTTTAATTTTTATTAAACTTTGACCAGTAGTGTGCCGTGATCGTAAATATCGACTACTTCTATATTAATATGCAATTTGATAATATATTATGAAACTTTCATTAGTCAAAGTTTTTCTTTGATCAAAATTTGATGTTTTACTAAATTTTGGCTAGTATAATCTGATAGTGGATATTGACTACTTTTGTAATAATTTATAACTCGACATTACATTCTCAATTTTTTTATTACTCAAAAATTTGACTTTTATTAAAATTTTAATTTTTAATCAAACTTCGAAGAATACAATCTAGTAGTGGGTGGGTACTATTATGTAAATTTGTAGCTTGTTAGTGTAATTTTTTATTGGCCAAAATTTAACTTTTATATTAAAATTTAAAATTTTCTTTAAATATTGACAAGTATAGCTTGACGGTCAATAGTGACCATCATTTTGTATATTGTCAAACTTTTATTAGGCAAAAAGTTGATTTTACTCAAACTTTGATTAGTGTAACTGAGAATAGTTAGTAGGTACTATGTTATTTCTAACTTGGCAATGTAAATCTTTTAGTAGTCAAAGTTATACTTTTAGTTAAAATATAACCTTTTACTCAAATTAAACCTTTTTGTCAAATTTGTACTAGTGTAATCAGGTAGTGGATAATGATTATCAAGATATTAATTAATTTATAATTGGATCAAAGAAATTTATGAGTAAAAAAGTTAACTTTTTTCGAAGTTTTGACTTTTAACTGGATAGTGCCTAGTATTATGTTAATTGGTAACTTGGCAGTATGATGTTATATTTTTTTATTGGTCAAAGTTTGACTTTTAATAATAATTTGACTTTCATTCAAACTTTAAAAAGTGTAACCTGATAGTAGATAGTAACTATTATTGTATATATTCGTAAATTAACAATAATTTTTTTTTTTCGATCAAAGTTTGACTTTTCTCAAAGTTTTATTTTATATCAAAATTTGACCTTTTCAAACTTTGATTAATGTAACTTGGTAATGAATAGTGGTTACTATTGTATTGATTTCTAACTTAGCTGTATATTATCAATTTTTTTTATCAATCTTTGACGTTTAATTAAAGTTTGACATTTTATAAAATTTATCTTTTCGTTTAACTTTAATCAGCGTAATATCATAGTGATAAGTAGGTGTTTTATTAAACTAATTTTTTCTTACTCTAAATATTTTATGAAATTAACTTTTACTTTTATGATAGTAAAAAGATAGAAAGTAATTTAAATAGAAAATTAAGCTTTGAAAGTACTTTTGATCCGAAGTCCATAAAGTTTATAAATGTGAAATGTGCCATTCAAAAAATGACATAATTTACTTTTTGTGGCTCCGTTTGAACATGCCCTACTTGATATATGGGAAGTGCCATTCCAAGGTTGTGGAGGCAAGTTATCCTTGAGATTTGAGAAACTTTTTGTTGACCCCACAAGTATTGGGCTCAAGGATTAAAATGTCGGTTTCGTTTTCGGTCAGGACTGGCCGAAACCGAAATTTTGATCAAAATTTTGAGGGCTAGGACCAAATTTCTGTGAATACTAGTAAAGAGTCTTCTACCGTTCGTGGTGGAGCTTGATAGATTCACTCCACCAGCTTTAAACCAAATTTTGGAGACACAAAAAGTTAAAGTTTGTGCATTTAATGAATCACCAACAAAAATTAATGGCATGGAGAATACTACTAAGTTGCATTCTGAAAGCCGCATTAGACTAGGGTATCAATATTTGCCACTAAAGATTAGGGAGTGGCTTTGTTTGTTTGATGGAGAGAGAAACCAGCCGTTAAATATAAAAATTCTTTCTTATATATAAAGAATTAAAAGAGGGGCGAAAACCAACGATTTGTTGGGAGGGTGGTATCTGATTTTGAAAAAACGCAGGCTATAAGGTTCGAACACGTGTCAAAGAGAGAAAGGAAGAGAGAAAGAGAGAGAGAGACAGAGAGATCCCAGGGTTGATTAATAGCAGCCTTCTAATTTGATAATCTTCATATTATCAGCCGCTAATATGGAAATTATCAAATTATTGCCCGATAATTTGAAAGCTCGAGTATATTAGCCCGATAACCCGCCCCCTCCCTGCCCCCGCGGATCACAAGAGATCACCAAAGCTATGGGCTAGGTTTAAATGTAGGATATTAAGGCCCTATTTGGTGTGACTCCTGCTTCTAGCTTCCACTTAAAATATGAAGCTAGTTTTCGCTTCTTCCAACTTATAATCAATTTTCATTTTCAGGAAGCCGAGTGAACCAAGCTGATGGTACATGAACCATACCCGGCCCATAAGAGGGTTGAGAAGGCATCATCATCATGACACTGGTGGTCGCTTATCACAGTTCCTCCAATCCATCTAAGGCTCTTCTAGGCATTTTCACCCATAAAAGCTTCTTGCCATAATCATGCTTATATAAGCATAGTTGGATGGCTAGTTCATTAGGTGACACTACAGAAAAAGGGATTTTTGGAGACGGTTATTAGAGACGGCTTTTTGAAGCCGTCTCTATTTACCATTTATTGAAGATAGTCATTCAAAAGCCATCTCGGATGCTTTTATTAGAGACGGCTAAAGCCTTCTCCCTACATAAAATAACATATAGAGAGGGTCATGACCGTCTCCATGGCTTCACTCAAGTCATGTTCTGCATACCATGACATGCTCGTCGCTGTTGTTCTGACTTATCCTCTAAAGATCTAATGACTTGAGGACTGCAACTCATATTATGTTGAGGTTGAGGGGAAGTGCGTGCATGGTAATGTTTATTGATGATTTGTGTGTGAGTTTAGTACCACATTGGCCATGAACAAGGTTTTAAAAGGCGAAAGGTGGACTTGAGGTAGTAGTATTGCATAGTGAGGCAAGGCATATATATAAAAACAATTTGTGTTTTTTGCTAGTTACTATTTATTAGTAATACTCCAGAGTTGCTAAAAATTTGTGTTATGTTCTTTATGTTGAGTAACTAGGTATACTTTTAATGTCTTTACCAAGTTTCATCAGTTGGTTATGTCCATCTCTTGTGGTTTTCACTTTATGTTTTATTTTAGTTTATGTATTTCTTTAAAATTGCTTTAAATTTAATATGCATTTACAGACTATAATACTCTGATCCCTGTAGTTACGTAGTAAATATTCTAACTGCTATTGAGCAGGTATTTAGTCGCTTAAGCAATACTGATCCTAATCAAGACTCGGTGAGGGAACTTGATGCAGCTCTACTGGAACTGACATCCAATCCCTGTAATATCAAGCGTATTGAGAATTTGAGATTATTACAAGGAACACATGTTTGAGTTTTGACGATAACAGATCAGAAGACCAACCCTTCAATGGCATTATATACTTCACTGTAAGTTGGTTATTTTTTTATGTTCCCTGCATTGTCTATGACCATTTATTGGTAAGTTCATATTTTTGGAAACATCATGAGTAGGGTAGGGTTTATTAATGGACTGGGCCAAAAATCCAGGTTCGAGCACGACCCAATTACCGTCTAGGCCTGTTAAAGCATAAACTTGTAAGCAGACAATTAACCAGCTGGTGGTATCAGAATGGGACTGAGTGAGAAGTTTATCCCATACGAGGCCAGGCCGAACCTTTTATTAATCGGGTTTAGTTTCCCTGGTCCAGATCTGGCCAAACTAGGCCTAAACCTCTTGTCTAGGCCATGTTTTTTGCATCCCATCAGGCCAACTCGGCCTGTCAACTCAGCCTGTTTTCAAAAAACAGGATGATTAAATTTTCTCTCTGGAGTTGGATTAACAATCCATTATAGTTTTTTTTTCCCTCATTGAAGTGAACAGTTTTTAGATTATGAATTTTGTATATTCTGCGTGCTTTGAGCTCTTTTCTGCAGCTCTATATATGCAAATAAGTATGATACAAAATAAGTACTTGACACGGAAATAGCAGTGGCCTAGGGCTAGTTTAGTCCTGTTGTTAGCAATATTTGTTTCATTTTGCTCTTCTATTCATTTATTTGCCATGCAAGGGAATTGGATTCCAGTGGAGTCTCTACTCTTTGCTTGTGATGGATTTTCTTGTCCAAAACCAAGATGATGAGCTGGACCAAGAATATATATATATATATATATATATATATATATATATATATATATATATATATATATATATGGAAAAGGCCTCTGTCCTCCAACCTTCCACGTGGAGCTCCACGTGGCACCCAAAACATTTTTTGGGTGCCACGTGGACCTTGGGTGGATTGCTTAGATCATCTTTGAAAAATAAATTAAAAACTCATCTCCAACCTGTATATTTTGAATCGTGAAATGTGGACCAATGAAATTCGTCAAACTTTGACTTGTGGGTTTAAAATTTATTTTTCGAATTTTTTCTTTTTTAATATTAATCAAAACTGTTCACCTGTGCTCCACGTGGATCTTGGAGGACCTAACCGGCTCCCTATATATATATATATATATATATATATATATATATATATATATATATATATATATCCCTGCTACAACCATACAGGTTTATGGGAGGTTTATTATATATGTTAGGCGTGTGCAGATAGGAATATGTGGTTAATGTCAATATTTATAGGAGCCAAATCAGTGAATGTATGTTTTTTACTCTTCACTGATTAATATATGTTTTTTACTCTTCACTGATTATATATCTGTGTATCTCCCGAGGATGATCAATTTTGCTGATGGAGATTGGCCCATGCACCCCTCTTTGTGCATAAGTGAGGTTGGGCACATAATACCATCTACCTTCATAACCTTATGATGCAACTTAAGGTCCCATTTTTTGGATTGGCAACTTTGCCGAAGCTTTAATCCCTCTAATGGATTCCCTACAAAGGAACCTAATGGAGATTGGCCCATTTTTTGGATTGGCAACTTTGCCGAAGCTTTAATCCCTCTAATGGATTCCCTACAAAGGAACCTAATGTATGTTTTTTACTCTTCACTGATTAATATATGTTTTTTACTCTTCACTGATTATATATCTGTGTATCTCTCGAGGATGATCAATTTTGCTGATGGAGATTGGCCCATGCACCCCTCTTTGTGCATAAGTGAGGTTGGGCACATAATACCATCTACCTTCATAACCTTATGATGCAACTTAAGGTCCCATTTTTTGGATTGGCAACTTTGCCGAAGCTTTAATCCCTCTAATGGATTCCCTACAAAGGAACCTAATGGATTGGAAATTTTGCAAAATTGACATGTTGCTAGTGGGTATAGCTTAAACAGATTGATAGGTAAATTTAACTAATATCTATTTGATATGCACATCATACTATTCTGATTTGCTAGTACTCTGCCCATTTGAGATTTTTTGCTTTCCAATTTCAAGTATTAATTCAAAAAATCTTGAACCTGATGATGCAGATGCTCTTGTTGCATGGTGGGATCTCAATGTCTGATAGTGAATTCTAATGACATTTTTTTGTTTGCGTTCAAATTCAGAAGCAAAATTATAATCAAATAAATGATCTTTTGTTTGACCATTACTTGGCATGCCAAGGGAAAAATATGAGCTTGAACCCCAGAAGAGACCAATTAATTGTTTTGTATATCTGAAACATGTGAATGTGTAGTTGTTGTTTTCCTTTTCCCTTTCTTTCTATGAAAACAATTGAAAATTTGAGGTTGTTGTTGGTGCTAAGCAAAAAATTTGTTACTATTTTTTTGATTTTTTTTTATAAATAATTTTGCTTCTCATCTAAATGCAACTTAGATTTTTACCTAAAATTTTGAATATTTTGGATGCGTTAAATATAAAATAGAATAATTAATTCTTTTATATTATTTACAGGTTATGGATGTGTACTGTTGGACAATATGATGCCTGAGAAAAAAAAATAACATTAAAAAAAATAAAAATTTTCATTAGAGGCGGCCAAAAGCCGTCTCTAATAACAGAGTAAAACTTATTGGAGACGGCTTTCTCCGTCTCTAATAACAAAAGAAAACTTATTAGAGACGGCTTTAAACCGTCTTTAATAGTAGAAGATTGTTATTGGGGACGGCTTAAAGTCGTCTCCAATATGCGTTGATATGACAATGGAGACGGCTTATGGCGGTCTCCAATAAGCCGTCTCCAATGTTTGGTCTCTAAAGACATTAGAGATGGGGTTATCGGAGATTACATGAAAGCCGTCTCCAATAGTTAAAAGCCGTCTCCAATAAACATATTTTTTGTAGTGTGACCTTAGAGCATCTCCAATGGTATATCTCATTTTTTTGCTTATCTGTAGGGTTGTCAACGGGCCAGTTCGGGCCGGATTTTTTATAAGCCCGTTTATATTATAGAGTAAAAGTGAGGCCTGAGCCCAACCTGATATCTTATCCGGGCTCAACTCAGCCCGACTGAATGTAAAATAAGTGAGCCCGAGCCCAACCTGAATAAACCCTGCCCGGTATTAATCGGGCCGAAACTCGGGCCAAACAGGCCTTTTATAATTTGTCTTACATTTTTTATATTCGACCTAGGTCGAGAGAGAGAGGTTGGGACTGGTAGAGAGAGGGTTGACTGGTTGGGCTAGAGAGAGAGAGAGAGAGAGAGAGAGAGATGTTGGGACTGGTAGCGAGAGGGTTGGGCTGGGTAGAGAGAGAAAGAGGTTGGGGCTGGTTGGGCTAGGTAGAGAGAGGGGGGTTGGGTAGAGAGAGAGAGGTTGGGAGTTGGGACTGCTGGACTGGTAGAGAGAGAGAGAGGGTTGGGCACTTGGACTGGGTAGAGAGAGAGAGGTTGGGATTGGCAGAGATAGAGAGGGCTGGCTGGTTGGGCTGGGTAGAGAGAGAGAGGTTGGGATTGGCAGAGATAGAGAGGGCTGGCTGGTTGGGCTGGTTAGAGAGAGAGAGAGAGAGAGGTGGTGCCGACTGGTTGTTGTGGTGCCGGCTAAGAGGGCTGCGGTGGTGTCGGCAAGAGAGATTTGAGAGAGAGAAGCAAGCGTTGCGGTGCCGGTGACTGCGAGAGAGAATCGAGAATTGAGCGAGCACCATGGAGGTTGCTGAAGCTAGAAAAAAGGAGATGGAGATTTCAGATTTGAGATGAGAATGAGATAGAAGCCCTAATTTGTGTGATTATAAAGGGTAGTATTAGAAAAATTACAATTTTAACCCCCCATCCAACAGTTGAGCAGTAATAAGAGGGGTTAATAGAGTAATTTATAAACGGGCCGGGTTCGAGTCGGGCTTACTGGCCCGTTAGTTTTAATATAAATGACGACTTGTTTATTTCACTCGTCAAAGCCTGAACCCGAACCCGTTTATATTTGGGCTTAGCTTGGCCTGACCCGTTTAAGAAATTTCTCAAAAGTTTGGGCTCGAATCCAGCCCAGACGGGCCAGTCCTGCTGAAACCCGGCCTGTTGACAACCCTACTTATGTGGCAAATTCGGGGTACTAAAAATTTGGGATTTGGTGCACTCCAATCATGTATCCAAATTGCATACTTTATTATTTTTTCAAATCCAGTTTAAATAAAATATTACTTATTTAAACAATACTAGTAACAATATTATAATTTGGGATATATGTGAAATGTTGTGCGTTTTAATGGATATCCCATATCCTATGTGGATATAGGATACCAACTTGGTATCCTATGTTTTAAAAATAGTATATTTTATTGCTTTTAGTTGCTTTTATTGTAAATGAGATATACACCAACGACTATAAAAAAAGATACTTATCCCAAATATGGGATAGATGATTAGAATGCATCATATCCTATATTTTTGGTATCTCAAATTTGCCACATAAGCAAAAAATGGGATACAACATTGGAGATGCATATATAGGATATCAAGCAGGTATCCTACAACCACGTAGGATATAGGATATTGGAGCACACATCACTTCTCATCCATTTCAAATAAGAGTAGTTATTCAGCCACGTAAGATATAGGATACACCATTGGAGATGCTCTTAATGTCTTTCTTAATCTCCTTATATATAGGAGTCATTAAAATCAATGTACATTATTAGGTAGTGCTGCTTTTCATCATAACAGGGGACAATTTCTAAAAGCCACTTCGAACATGACATAAAAGGCATTGTTTTGCAACTCCTTTTCCAAAAAACACTTCTCAGGTGCTGTAACAAGGTGTCACGTGCTGCTTCTCAAATATTGTTTTTTAAAAAAATCTATCACATGTTGAAAATAGTGTTGTGTGAGAAGAAGCATGAGACAACTTATCAATACAACACCATTTTCAGCTAGAGGTAATAAAGTACTTAGGTGAAATGTGCATTTCACCATACATTTTACCCTTGAAAAAGTGATTTTTAGAAAAAGGTTGCCAAATAGGGCAAAAATATTTAGATAAGCCCCTAAACTTTCGTGGCATTGATTTTTAGTGCCATCCCACCCTGCTACACCTATCACTACAAAAAATAAGATTATTAGCGACAGCCAAAAACTACTGCTATTAACAAAATAACTGCCGCTAACACTCTTGCCGCTAATAGTCTTAATAGTTGTTTTGTTAATAGCGGCAGTTTTTGGGTGCAAAAACTTACCGTCAATAGTCTTATTTTTTGTAGTGTATGTTACTTAATTCACTCATTCACCTAGCGAATTGCAAATTGGGTACATTGAACTCAATTCGATGTGACAAGCGGATTATCTAATTAATGCTACGTATTTTGTTTATAATAAAATTTTAAAAGCACAAAGAAAGGATTTAAACCTAAGACTATGGTTTTTGTGTTTTATAGGTAACAAGTGACCATTTGTGTTTCATTTATTAAAGAAAGCAAATTTATATTATAAAATTACTAAATTATCTTAAACTCATGTTACTCCTAGCGAATCAGGAATGTAATTTTTTCTTTCTTAAATTAGGAATCAGGTTCATTTGATACTAGTTTATTGTGAATTTCGAAAAAGTAACTAAGTGCCACACCATAACCTTAAAACCTAAGCACGACCCGTTCTAGTTATTTGGTTCGTAGTATGCCTGATTGAATTCGAGCTGCTTCAATTCTTTCCCTTCTAGGTTCTAACTACTAACCATAATGACTCGATGACACAACCAAGGATGGCCGTAAGATTTTGAGAGCCCTAGGCCAAATTAATAAATAGGAATCAAAATTACTAAATTTTCTTAAACTCATGTTACTCCTAGCAAATCAGGTATGTAATTTTTTCTTTTTTAAATTAGGAATTAGGTTCCTTTGATACTAGCGAATTACGAACAAGTAACTAAGTGCCACACCATAACCTTAAAACCTAACCACAACCCGTTCTAGTTATTTGGTTGTAGTATGCCTGATTGAATTCGAGTTGCTTCAATTCTTTCCGTTCTAGGTTCTAACTACTAATCATAATGAAGCAACCAGGGTCGGCTATAAGATTTTGGGGGTCCTAGACCAAATTAGTAATTGGAAATTAAAATAGGGCCCTATTAAAATATAAAGAAAATCTCTGAGCCAAGTGCCATTGAAGAATTGACTGAAAAGGAGGCCCATTTTGAGCCAAAAATTAGGAGGCCCAAGGTGGCCGCCTCGCCCGCCTATGCTCAGCACCGGCCCTGGACGCAACCACTGCACTACATCATAGTGATTTCTTCTAGGCAGAAATTTGTTATCGTTCAAATCATGTGGCTTATCTCGTTTATAGATTGATTCATAACTAGATTTTGGAATAAGTTGGCCATTTGAGTTAGTGGAAAAGGGTAAGTGAGCTATGCTGTCAATGAGTCTGGTCGAATCCGAACAAAAAATATGTTGCCCGAAATATTTGAGACCCCGACCTGATCCGATCCAGCCTTTGGATCAAGTATTTTGTGCCCAGTCTGGCCTGAATGCTCAACCTGACGTCCGACTCAACCTGGAGATTCAGGTCAGACGTTCGAGTTGGATAGTTTGCTTGGGCACTCGGGGTCGGATTTTAGGGTTGGGCATTCAGGTCAGACCTCACCTTACAAGCCAGTTTTGTAAGGTTATGTTAGGGCCGTGGAAGTTTATCATGGTATTGGAGCTGACATTTCTTCGCTCCACGTCACCCGTCCTTGTCCACCTGATTTGGTTTGATTCAATCCCGCCAACACATGTGGGCCGAAGGAGTGTTGGATTTGTCTCACATTGATTGTGTGCTGGCCCTCCTTGAACTATTTATATCTGGGACAAACCTCACCTTACAAGCCTTTTTTTGTGAGGTTGAGTTAGGCCCGCAAAATTCTATATATCACGACCTGACCCGATATTATATATATAAAATCATGTTGGGTGCACCATCAGGTCGGTTGGGGTTGGGTTAAGCATATAGCCAAAAATTTGGCTTGACCGGACCCAACTCGTTGATAGCTCTAACAGGGGCATTGTTTAAACAAGATAAACCCACAACATTAGTTAACAGTATTCCAACCTTATAATTAAGAGCCTAAAATTAACTGCCAAAAGGCCTTCAATCATGTGATAGATTTAGGGCAATGGTTAGGTGCGATCGGGTTGAAGTGGATTTTGAGTTCAACCACATAGGAGAATATTGACTGTACGTCATCCTATAAAAAATAAAAATAATAAAAGTCAAGATTCTCTCATATGAAGGGCTGTAGATGTGGTTGAACTCGAAATCCGATTCAATCTAGTTGGTGCTAATCATTGTCCGATAGGGTTAAATTCTCGATGTAATCGTAGGGCTTGCTCCGATTTAGATGGTAGTCCCATATATGACCACATTCTGCCCCTTGTGGTGCGACATGTACATAATTGATGACTCTGTCACCACCACAGATAGCGGACGCAAGTGCCCCTTTCATAGGGTGCACTAAGGCCTGCATTAGGAGTGCCAATAATTGGGTTCGGGCAATTTTCTTTGAGGTGCAGACTCTGTACTGCATTGATCAGTCTTGCTTCAACTCTGTGAAGGGTACATTTGCTAACAAATGAGGCGTTTTTGTTTTTGTTTTTATTTATTTTTATTTCTATTTATTTATTCTGAAAAGCATAGTTATATAATTCGACGAGTCGATGAGTAACGATATAAACCGAGCTTTTGAGTTGAGTTGTTAAATTTCGCTAGGATGGTGCAACCATGGTTTCCAAATTTCGCTAACATATTAAATCGGTGCTTTATTCGATTCAAATTAGTTTGATTTTCTTTGGAAAAGTCCGTCACTTGATTATTCGATGCATCTCACTAGTTGAGCTAGTAGAAGAAGATGGTCTTGACCAAGGTATTAAAAATCGGATAATACCGATATGTATGTACCGGCGCTGATAGGTATCAATTATCATTTCAAAATGAATGTTTGTTCATTTTTTAAATATTAAAATTAAGGCTTATCAATTAGATCGTTAAAATTCTCTAACAAATGTGATATTTTGTTGAGCTATGTGTCAATATGCGCTGCTGGTTTGGTTATTTGGACTGATGGAACTTGTTTGCTGTAAAAGTAGACCATCATGACACATTTTGTTTAAAGGCCGCCACACAAGTTGACCTCTTGTAGATTGTTAAGTTTTGAGAAGTGTTAATATTTAATTCTTTAACCTATAGATTACCATCCAATAAATGCCACTTGATGTTATGAGATTCGACCTCTTGATGATCTGGGATTCTATTTGGAAAGCTATGTATGATAGAATCTTTTAAATAATCTTTTTCTTTTGATAGGCTCATGTGAGCTTCCTTGGTCACGACTTATTACGCCCTTTTTTAAAATAAATATTTATTATTTATTAAAAGTAATGATCTCGGATCACTAATACCATATTGTACGATGTAGACGACCTGTCTGATCTCTCTCCTCCCTTTGATATGAGAGATGGCTTATGTTTGTTTTTTGTTTCTTTTTTTTATCGTGTTTGCTTTCTTAGGACGCCAATTACGGTGTGTTATGTTTATGCAAAACTTTTTGTTTCGGTATAATACTGTAAAACATGTTATTCCCAATCCTTTCTCTATAATTGTCCTGCTTTCTTAAGACTTAAGAGATATTGTAATAGGGCTGCTGATTCTCTCACTAAATTAGCGCTTTCATATGGATGTCTTGAAGTGTGGTTGGAGGAAGCTCCGCCACAAATTCAGATTCTAAATGATGTATTTTATTTTACATTAAAAAAAGAAAAATTTACCAAATGCCTCAACTTAAAATACATGCCATATGTTTTAGCTAATATATTTGCAGCTGTTCACGGGTCTTAGGATAGAACTTCAGCTCCCTCCGACCTAACCTTGAAAGATAAGGGTAGGGCTTACCATAGTTACCAAGTCGGAATTCAAGAAAACATGGGTGAGGCAAAAAATTAGAAAAATAATCAGGTAACATTTATGAAGTAGTGGAAATATTTAAAAGTAAAAATATTTTTGACAAAAATAAGAAAATTTTTGAAAAAAATTACATAAACTAAAGCAATTAAGATGTATAAATCATGACTTTTTTAAAAAATATAAGTATTTTCGAAAAAATGCATTTTAAAGGTGCTTCTGACAATTCATGAAGAACGTGATTTAAATTTAAATTTAAATATTTATTTATTTTTTTAAATCAGGACTTTAGTAACTATGTGGCTCACTATTTGGGCATGAGGGATGGGCTAATGCTTAAAAAACAAAAATTTATTAAGTTATAGCCTTATGGGGGCCTGAGACTAGGTTAGGGCTTAGTAGGCTATAACACATAAGCTTGATGGCATGAATCACAAAAAAATAAAATTGCTGCCTCTCTCTCTCTCTATCTGTCTTTCTTTCTATTTTTTTTTTTTTCAAAGAACCTTATCTGATCTTTGGAGTTAGCTTTTTTCCTATGATTTTTTTTGACAAGAATGAAAAAAATGGCCAAGCCCAACTCAACCCGAATCCACGTAGGGGTAGGGTCTACCAAAGTCCGCCTAGTGTTAGGGCTTAGCCATGGCCCTCTAGGGCAGGGAGCTTAAGGTGGCCCTGCCCAAAGCTAACCCGTTGACCATTCAATAAGCACTTGTACGGTAGGCTTTTGACCTGTACGGTAGAAATCGTTGAATGACCACTATGGACATCTGAACCACATGTTATAATTGCTGAAAGGGTCATCCACGTGGACAAATCTGTAGCCAGTCCAACACAAGTGGTGCCGGGCACCTCCACCGAAGCGATTGAAACGTAATCAATAGCTGATTGACATGGATTTCTAAAAGCTGTAGTCTCCGTGTAAGTCAACATTTCTCACAATTGTCCATAAGCTTGGCCCTCAGAGTATATTCTTTTTTTTTTCTCATTCGTTTAGCATTTGAATACAAGAAACGATTAAAAAAGTCCCATGGCAGCTTGCTCTTCTGCTTCCATCACGCGCCTATCTCTACCGTCACATTCCCAACTCCTCCACCGTCCGATCATTTCCTTTACAACAACTCCTTACACTATCAACATGAGGAAGTATTCCCTGTGCGTCACCAACACCTGTTTATCCGATCACCCCGAAACGATCGAAATGATTGAGAGATCATCTGCCGTTAATTCTCGCCTCGAGATCCTCTCCTCTCCCCAATCGCTTCTCCTTCCTTGGTTCCAGAGATTGCGTCGTCCGTACGACCCGTTTCCGGTACTCGGGTGGAACCAGCACGTCGAGACCATCTTTGCTGCATTTTTCCGGTCGTTGCCTGACGTCACTTTCCGGCGAGAGTGTTTGCGAACTAGTGACGACGGCTCCGTTGCCCTAGATTGGGTCTCCGGCGACGAGCGGACGCTGCCGGCCGAATCTCCAGTTCTCATTCTACTGGTTCGTTTTCCAACTCGCTTTTAAACTGTAATAGATGGTGGATTATGTAGGAATTGGAGATACTAAATTCTATGACGATGAATGTGGCAAAAGAAGAAGACGTAAAATCACACACACCACAAAGGAATTTCCGTGGTTCACCAATCTAAGGCTACGTCCACCGAGTATATGCAATATATTTTGGAACGTTTACAATGCACACACTCTTCTCTCTAGTGCACTCTCAATCAATATCTCACACAATCTTGAACAGTCAACACATTGAATAAACAATGATGTAGTCCTTCGATACAAAGAAGAGATAATAACAACGATTCAATCCCCAAGCTATTCTTCAATACTTTTGTCTTCCAAAGTATTCACCTGATTTCACTCTCTTGAAAACTCCCTCTTGGAACCCTAGAAAAACCTTCTATTGATAGGTTCCAATTTGCATTAGGAAACTTATAGCAAAAGCATCCAAATCTGCAGAACTTTTCCGCCCATAATCGATCGATAGATTTCACAACTCGATCGATCGATGTCAACTCGAGAGTTACCAAACAATTGACGCTTAGACTTGATCGATCAATTTCAAGCTCGATCGTTCGATTTCAACCCGAGAGCATACAATTAATTATCGTCCATAATCGATCGATCGGTTTCAACCCGAGACCACTCTTTAAATTGTCTCAATTTACAGTTGGGATTAAACCTAACCAACGATTCTCCACTTCGGTTTCATCCTCAACCGTGTCACCGCCCCAACGGGCATCAACATTTGCGACAAGTGTTGATCAAGTTTAGGCAATACCTAAACTTATTCTGTATAACCGGCTTAGTCAATATGTCCGCTGCGTTTTCTTTCATATCAATCTTCTCAACCGATACTTCTGATACTGAACATCTATATGCTTTGTTCTAGTATGAAAAATTTGGTTCTTTGTTAGGTGAATGACATTTTGACTGTCGCAGAAGATATCGGCGCTCTCATCAACCTGACCAAATTCACTGACCGAACCCTTAAGCCATAAGGCTTCCTTAGCAGCTTTATAGCCGTTATATACTTGGCCTCTGTAGCCGAGAATACAACTATCCCTTGAAGCATAGACTTTCAACTGATCGCTCCACCTGCCGAAACGAACACGTACCTTGTGGTAGACCTTCTGTCAAGGTCACCAGCATAATCAGAATCAACGTAACCGTAAAGATCCAACTCGCATGTATCTCCACTTCCAAACATCAACCCATTGTCAGTAGTACCTTTTAGATATCTTAATATCCATTTAACTGCAAGCTAATGCTCTCTTCCCGGATTAGATATATATTTGCAAACCACACTCAAGGCTTGTGCTAAATCTGGTCGTGTACTCACCATGACATACATCAAACTCCTAACAACATTTGCATACAAAATATTCTTCATATATTCCCTTTCTACATGTGTGGACGTACTCATCCTCTTTGTGAGTTTGAAATGCTCTGCTAGAGGAGTTGATACAGGTTTGACATCATTCATATTATCCTTCTCAAGGAGCATTTGGATAAAAGTCCTTTAAGTTAGCAAAAGCCTCTTATTTTCACGATCTCTCGTGATTTTCATACCTAGGATCTTATTTGTGGAACCAAGATCTTTCATCTCAAATTTCTGGCTCAATGATCGCTTCAGCTTGTTGATTTCAACCTTACTTTCTGCTGCTATCAGCATATCATCTACATAGAGAATTAGGAAGATTCTCTCCCCTTCACAATACTCTTTCCAGTAGACAACAATCATACTGCCCCTTGTGATACCCTATTGACGCGGGACGATAACCCTAAAATGCGGAATATTATTTTAATGCGATTTGCCGAAATTAATTAGAATTTAATCAAGCGTAATCTCAAAACTATCTTAAATACCTTAGGGTTCAGAGAATTCAGGTTGGTAGATCACACGAGATCCAGTTAGGGTCCAGTCCGATGCGCGAGTACTATTAGATTTGAGGCAAGATCGGCCTAGAGATAGAACTCTAGCTTTTCCAGGCTTAGGCGCTCGTCTTCGATCCGATGTAGATTCACGGTTCGAACCAGGGTGGCGGAAATAGGTTATGGGTCTGTAATAGGTTTTGGTTTGTAACAGGTTTATGGTTTTCGGATCGGTTTATGGTTTAGAAAAAGGTGTTGGCTATGTTTGATTTAGGGTTTCAAATAGGCTTAGGGTTTTGGGATCGAAAGGAAACAATTAGGCTACGGTGTAGGGGAAGCAAACACAGATCGAGAGATAACCAATATAATAGAGAAGATAACAATGGCTTTTAGGAATCACTCCCTTGGCCTCACACCAAATCCATCTCAGGCAAAGAATATTCAAGCATAAAAGCATTCAAAATATTCAATAAATAATTAAAAAGTCTTTACAAGCCTCTATATATAGGCCACCAATAATTAAAATTCGAAATAAAGAGTTTTAATAAAAATAAAACACAAAAAGGCAAGTTTTCGCAAAAAAAACTCAAATTTCGGAAGCCCGTCACGACGTCCACGGACGTCCGTAGTGCCCCACGGACGTCCGTGACCTACGGACAGTGTTTCACGGACGTCCGTCACTGTTCATCACGGACGTCCGTCAGTGTTTCACGGACGTCCGTCACTGTTCATCACGGACGTCCGTCACTGTTCACGGACGTCCGTCACTGTTCACATGAACAGTAAATTTATTTATTTATTTATTTATTTTTTTCGTGACGTTCCCCGTCATTCTCCTCCACTCAAAATGTTTCATCACCGATGAAACACGCATGTGGTACTCGGATTCGGGCTCCCTCTCCTCTTCTTCGACGCCGGTAGAAACGATGTGGTCCGAATCCAATGTCCATGTATGTGGCGTCCCCATCAATTCCCCTGGACCAAAAAGGTTTCATCACCGATGAAACACGCTCGTGGTAGATATCTAGTAGGTCGGGGTTCAAGCGGCGAACTTCATTTTCTTGGACCCAAGTGTTTTCGGACTCCGGTTTGCCGACCCATTTAACCAAGTATTTCTGGAATCCCCCGTCCTGTGTAGAGACGGCATGATCGTTAATTATATCTTCTATCTCATCTGATCTCTGTCTGCGTGGGGAAGGAAGAGGTATAGGTTGCAAGGTTGGATTAGGGCTGGGACTAGGGGGTGGCTGGAGTGGGTTTTCAGGAGGTGGGGTGAAACCCAAGTAAGGAACCAGGTCCTCCACATTGAACGTTGAACTAACCCCCGTACCTGGAGGAAGCTCGAGCACGTATGCATTAGGACCACTCTTAGCCAAAATTCTAAAAGGCCCAGACCGAGATTGAGTTTTTTTGCGGATCCCTGAACCGCCAGCTTAACCCGGACCATCACATAATCACCCACGTTAAATTCTTTAGAACGCCTGTGAGCATCTGCAGATAATTTATATTGATTGTTGCTTGAATTAATTTTCTGTTTAATTTCGGCATGCAAGCTATGAATATGTTGTGCAAATGCATCGGCAGACTCTGACACTCTATGGGATACAGACATGGGGATCAAATCTAATGGGGTCCTAGGCCTATGACCATGCACTACCTCAAAAGGACTCATGCCTATGGACCTATTGACAGAATTATTATATGCAAACTCAGTGTAAGGTAAGATGGTATCCCAGGTTCTAACATGATCACCGACAAGACTACGAAGGAGATTCCCAAGGCTCCTATTGGTGCTTTCAGTTTGGCCATCCGTTTGAGGGTGGTAAGCTGTTGAGAATTGGAGCAATGTGCCCATCATGTGCCAAAGGGTCTTCCAAAATAACTCGTGAATTTAACATCCCTATCGACACAATAGTTTTGGGCAAGCCATGAGGACGCCCTACCTCCGTAAAAAATAGTTTAGCAATATGAGATGCATCGGAGGTTTTGGAACAAGGAATGAAGTGGGCCATTTTGGAAAATCGGTCCACTACGACATAGATGGAGTCGTGCTTCCTAGGGGTCTTAGGAAGTCCAAGCACGAAATCCATAGAGAGGTCTTGCTGCAGTGTGGCACGGTAAAGGAGTGTACAAGCCGGTATTTTGTTTGGTCCTGTTTGACACTTGGCAAGTCGACAATATTTGACAACTCGGCGACATCTCTCATCGCTAGGCCAAAGAACCTATCCTCTCTGGCTAGCAGTTTTATTACGCCCGAAATGTCCGGCCATCCCTCCAGCATGTAACTCCCAAATGAGAAAGTCACGCAATGAAGTGCGAGGGATGCAAAGGCGGTTGCCTTTAAACAAGTACCCATCATGGATGGTGTACACAGAGTATGAACTGATCGGGTTACTAAGGAGAGCAGTGTACTCAACCCCAAAATCTGGGCACTCGGGGTACTCATCCTTTAACTTTTCGAACCCGACGACCTCGGTGCTTATTGTGCGCAAAGTCACCACTCGCCGACTAAGTGCATCAGCGGCCCTATTTTCAGCACCAGCCTTATGCTTTAACACGAATGTGAACCCTTGAAGGTACTCCACCACTTCGCGTGCCTTGGGTTCAACTTCTTCTGTGAAGCAAGAAAGCGTAAGGCTTCATGGTCAGAGAACAACACAAATTCCTGCGATCTAAGGTAATGTTTCCAATACCAAAGAGATCGAACGACCGCATAGAATTCCTTGTCATAGGTGGAGTATTTTTGCTTCGCCTCGTTAAGTTTTTCGCTAAAATAGGGGCCGGTGACCCTCTTGGCTAAGCACTCCTCCTATGCCTACACCGATGCATCACATGCAACTTCAAAGACTTTGGAAAAAGTCCGCAATCGCATATTGTGCGCTAGTCATTCGTTGTTTGATCTCGCCAAAGGCTTTTGTCGCCGCTTTGCCCCATTTAAAATCCCCTTTTTTCATGCAATCTGTAATTGGGGCCATAATGGTGCTAAAGCTTCTGATGAAGCGACGATAGAAAGTAGCCAAGCCATGGAAGCTGCGGACATCGTGTATGTTCTTTGGTTCGGGCCACTCCACAATGGCTTTCACCTTTTCAGGGTCCGGGACCATTCCATTGGCCGAGATAATGAATCCCAAGAAGACAACGGAATGCTGCATGAAAGTGCACTTCTTGAAATTGGCAAACAACTTCTCGCCCTTGAGGGTTTCACAAACCAGCCTAAGGTGGGTCAAGTGTTGATCCTTGTCGTGACTATAGATCAAGATGTCATCGAAATAAACAACAAGGAATTTGCCTAGAAACGGCCTCAACACTTGGGTCATGAGTCGCATGAAAGTACTCGGGGCATTAGAAAGCCCAAAAGGCATGACCATCCACTCGTAAAGACCATCCTTAGTCTTAAAGGCGGTTTTCCACTCATCACCGGGGCGGATGCGGACTTGATGGTAGCCACTTTTAAGGTCTATCTTTGAAAAGATAGTGGCACCAACCATCATGTCGAGCATATCATCGAGCCTTGGTATGGGAAACCGATACTTAACGGTAATCTTATTGATCGCACGGCTATCCACACATGCGCCACGTACCATCTTTCTTAGGAGTGAGTAGGGCAGGTACGGCACACGGGCTCAAACTCTCTTGGATGAACCCCTTCTGAAGGAGCTCATTGACTTGCCGAGTTAACTCGGCGTGCTCTACCGGATTCAACCTATAGTGGGGCAGGTTCGGTAAGGTAGATCCGGGAACCAAATCTATTGCGTGTTGGATATCACGCAGAGGAGGGAGTTCGTTTGGTAAGTCTTCAGGGAAGACATCCGTAAACTCTTTTAAAATCGGCTCAACCTCCTGGGGACACTCGCTCACCGACTCGAGAGCACTCTCTACGGTGACAACTACGTACACCACACTCTCATCTTTCGATGCTTTCTCGAACTCAGAAGGGCTCACAATATTAATGGATTTAGAAGACTCGCCCTTCTTTTCAACGGTGTTGGTCGATGGTGTTTTGGGAGGCAAAGGGTGTAAAGTGATCTTTTTGCCCTTATGCATGAAGCGATGCGGATGTTTGTTCGACGAGAAGAGTCACGTCCATGTCGTAGAGCCACGGCCTTCCCAAAATGATATGGCCCACATCCATCGGCACCACATCGCACCATAAGGTGTCCGAATAAGAACCTAACTGAATCGGTACACGACACCTTTTCGACACGGGAATGGATGAAGAATTGACCCATGCGACTTTATAAGGTCTCGGGTGGGCTTCAGGTGTAAGCCCTAAGCGGCGTACGACATGAGTTGATATAACATTAGTGCAACTACCGCTATCCACGATGACCCTACAATTCTTTTCACCGAATCTGGCATAGGTGTGGAAGATGTTCTCCCTACGCCAGTCATCCTTTTCATCCCGTTGAGGTTGTGCAAGAGCACACCTCACAACTAAAGCATGACCAATAGCATCACCCTCCTCATCACTGGGTGTGCTAACCGGTTCAAATACTTCCTCTTCAACCACTACCTCATCATCATCCTCCTCTCCCTCAATGAAGAGAGTCCTTTGGGGTTCTTTCGTAGGGCATTGGGCGGCAAAGTGTCCCATCCCATGACATTTATAGCATTTTACTTGAGAATTAACCCTTGAGGATTCTCCGCCTACGCCTTTTCCCTTTTCAAACCTAGAATTGGTAGGGGCGGGTTGTGTAGGTTTGGGAGGAGGATTGAATCGTCCCTCACTGGATCGTTGGCTACTATATTGGGACTCGGTCCTCTTCACCACCGTAGTTTTTAGATCTGATTCGAGATCTTGCCTTTCAAGAGTTTCTACGGGTGAGAAATCAACTCTTTCTGCAAATCAAGTCGCAATCCAGTGCGAATCTAGAGAGAGTGATTTCAGGGTCTTCCGATACTTTTGCCCTCATCATGAATTCTTCGAATTTGGCAATGTAATTCACCACGCATACCACCTTGGCGTAAGTTTTGCCCTTTGAGTCGAGGCGTTGGTGGTATGATAAAGGAACATACTTCTCAGTAAGTCGTTCCTTCATGTCGTCCCAACGGGTAATGGGAGGACAACCCGCGTTCACCCTAATGCGCTCAACATTGAGCCAGAAAAGCCGAGCTTGGCCAACCAACTTCATTTTTGCGAGTCTAACGCAACGGTCGTCATTCATGGCATACCAATCAAAGTGTTGGTCCATGTCAGAAAGCCAATCGAGGAAGACAGTAGGGTTCATTCTTCCATCGAAAGTCGGAATCTCAACTCGGACATTCTTAAGGAGTTGAACTTCGGGGTCATAGTCATCTCTACGATGATCCCTACGGTTCCGGTTGTCTTGGCGACCATTACGTTCCAAGTGGGGACATTCACGCTCTTGGTGCTGATTTTCCAGCCCATCCATCGCTTCCAGTTGGTTGATTCGATCACGTAATCTATCATTACCAACTCCTAGGGATGTTTGGGCTTGCTCAATGGTATTCAAACGTGCACTAATTGCACCCAATTCTTCTCGCATAGCTCTAAGAGTATTAAGAACCTCATCCGAAGCCATGGTGATCACAAGGTCTATTAGGGTTCTAATATGGCATGCAATATGGACTCACAAACGAAAAAAAATAATGCAATAAAATAAATATGACAAATAAAATGCCCTAACCTAGAAAACCTAGGGCTCTGATACCAAAACTGACGCGGGACGATAACCCTAAAATGCGGAATATGATTTTAATGCGATTTGCCGAAATTAATTAGAATTTAATCAAGCGTAATCTCAAAACTATCTTAAATACCTTAGGGTTCAGAGAATTCAGGTTGGTAGATCACACGAGATCCAGTTAGGGTCCAGTCCGATGCGCGAGTACTATTAGATTTGAGGCAAGATCGGCCTAGAGATAGAACTCTAGCTTTTCCAGGCTTAGGCGCTCGTCTTCGATCCGATGTAGATTCACGGTTCGAACCAGGGTGGCGGAAATAGGTTATGGGTCTGTAATAGGTTTTGGTTTGTAACAGGTTTATGGTTTTCGGATCGGTTTATGGTTTAGAAAAAGGTGTTGGCTATGTTTGATTTAGGGTTTCAAATAGGCTTAGGGTTTTGGGATCGAAAGGAAACAATTAGGCTACGGTGTAGGGGAAGCAAACACAGATCGAGAGATAACCAATATAATAGAGAAGATAACAATGGCTTTTAGGAATCACTCCCTTGGCCTCACACCAAACCCATCTCAGGCAAAGAATATTCAAGCATAAAAGCATTCAAAATATTCAATAAATAATTAAAAAGTCTTTACAAGCCTCTATATATAGGCCACCAATAATTAAAATTCGAAATAAAGAGTTTTAATAGAAATAAAACACAAAAAGGCAAGTTTTCGCAAAAAAAACTCAAATTTCGGAAGCCCGTCACGACGTCCACGGACGTCCGTAGTGCCCCACGGACGTCCGTGACCTACGGACAGTGAAGGGGCAAAATCACGGACGTCCGTCACTGTTCACGGACGCCCGTCACTGTTCACATGAACAGTAAATTTTTTTTTTTTTGGTGACGTTCCCCGTCACCTATGCTCAATATGTATAAATCAAACTTCTTGTACCACTGCCTGAGTGCCTGTTTGAGACTTTGTAAAGATGTCTTCAATCTGCAAATGAGCGATTCCGACCCTTTTACTTCAAATCCTTCTGGCTGTCTCATATAAATCTCTTCAAGAAGATCTTCATAGAAGAAAGCTGTTTTCACATCTATCTGTTCTAATTTCAGATCTTTCTGAGCAACGGCGACCAACAATGTGCGAATCGATGTGTGCTTCGCAATCGGACCTTGCTTTGAACTTCGGAGTTTGTCTCTTATTACCTTCTTTCTTTCGAAAGACTCATTTACAACCGATGACCTTCTTCCCTTTAGGAAGTTTCATTAGATCCCAAGTCTCATTTTTCAAAAGTGACTGTTATTCTTCTTCCATAACTAACTGTCACTTTATTGCATCTATATCCACCCGAGCTTTTGGAATTGTGCTTGGTTCTCCATTCTCTGTGATAAGTGCAAGTATTAAAGAAATTATATCCTTAAACTTTTCAGGACGTTTCTTTGTCCTTTTTGACCTTCTCAATACAGCTTGAATCAGAATCAGTACCTAGGATTGCAAGTCTTGAGAAACTGTGTCATCATATTCTTTCTTAGAGTCTTCATTATTTTTCTCAACTTACTCATGCCTTTCAACATCAACTTGTACCTGTGGTTTACCAGATAAATGAGGTTTACTTTTCACCTTATTCATCGGAAACTCATCTTTTTGAAAATAACATCTATTTCAACTATCACTTTGTGAGATTGTGTATCTCACAAACGATAACCTTTTATTCCTTCGCCATAACCAATCATGATACACTTTTTGGATTTTAGATCAAACTTGGATCGTTCGCTTTCCTGAAGTAATGTATACACGACACATCCAAACACTTTCTAGTGAGAGTAACTTCCGTATCTTTCACACCAAACTTCATCTGCAGTTTTTGAGTTCAATGCTGCTGATGGCGACCGGTTGACTACGTAACATGCTGTGCTCACTGCCTTTGCCTAGAACCCATGGCTCAAGTTAGAATGATTCAACATACACCGCGCTTTTTCCATTAGTGTTCTATTCATCCTCTTGGCTATGCCGTTTTGTTGAGGATTTTCAAGAATTGTTAAGTGCTTAACAATCCCTTGGTTTTCACAGTAAGCCTTGAAATCCGATGACAAATATTCTCCACCATTATCTAATCTGAAAACCTTCACTTTTCTGTTAGTTTGCTTTTCAACCATACTCTGCCACTGCTTGAATTTCTGGAACACATTCGACTTATTCTTAATCGGATGCACCCAAACTTTTCTGGAATAGTCATCTATGAATGACACAAAATAGTTGGCTCCACCTACTGAATTGACTTTAGCCGGTCCTCATATATCAGAATGCATGTAATCAATCAGCCCTTTCGAAGTATGTTTTCCTGTGGAAAAACTAACTTTTTTGTGCTTCTCGAAGATGCAATCTTCACAAAATTTCAGTTAAAAAATTTGAAAATAAGAAATCACCTTATTCTTTATGAGCTCTGTTAGTTCATATTCACTCATGTGACCAAGCTTCTTGTGCTACAAATTTGAGAGATCTTTGAAATCCTTCATAGCCTCAACACCATTGTCGCTGATTGTGTTGCCTACTAGAAAATAAAGATTCCCCTTTTTCACACCTTTCATTAAGGTCATAACACCACGTGCAACCTTTAGTTTTTCAGATTCTAGGATGACTCGACATCCTATCTCATCTAATGCCCCCAACGAGATCAGATTTTTCTTCAGATCAGGCACATGCCTAACCTCAGTAAGAGTGTGAACACAACCATCAAACATCTTTATTCTGGTAGAATCGATACTCACTGCTTCACATACACTATCATTCCCCATCAAAATCGTCCCACCATTGGCTACCTTGTATTGATCAAACCAATCTCAGTATGGACACATGTGATACGATACCCCTGAATCTAGGATTGGAGCCTAATAGTGCACACAATAGATCTTCACCGGAATCTGACTTAGCAACACTCGCCTGTTGCGAAGTACCTCATCACTCTTATCTTTATTCAATCTCTGTTTGCAATATTTGCGAATATGTCAAAATTATTTACAGAAGTAACAGATATTATCCTTTCTGTCACCCCTAGATTGAGACCCGTTGTTTCCTCTCGTTGATTTATTATCCTCTTTGGACTTATCTTTTTTGCGATCATGGTTTCGACCCCTTTCGCTCAAGAGATTGGTCCCTTTGGAGTTAGATTTGAGCTGTTTTCTCAATTCGTCTGAAAGAAGTGCAATAGTCACTTCTTCGACGGCTATGCTATCCTTACTATAAATTAATTTAGTAAAAATGTGCTTATAAGATGCAGACAATGAGGTGAGCAAGAGAAATGCAAGACATTCTTGTTCAAGTTTCACCTCAATGTTCAATAGTTTATTAATTATTTTATAAAACGAATTCAAATGATCATGAATACGCGTACCAGCCTTCATATGAAGTGTGTAGAGTTGTTTCTTCATGAGGAGCCTGTTTGACAATGACTTTGTCACGTAGAGAGATTTCATCTTCTTCCACTGATTCACAGTCGTCTTTTCGTGAAGAACGTTGTACAAAACTTCATCGGACAAGCACAATCGGATAATGCTTACGACTCTTTTATCAAAAGAGATCCACTATTCATCGGATGTCTTTGCCTTTTTCCTTATCTCCTTCCCAAGTAGAGTATCATTAATGCCTTGTTGGACAAGGAGATTTATGACCTTGACTTGCTATAAAACGAAGTTATTCTTTCCCGAAAACTTCTCCACCTCGAATCGTGCATTCGAGACCTTCATCGCTATTGTAGCATAAATCTCGCTTTGATACCACTTGTTAGGAATTTGAGACCGAACTCTATCGTGATGAATATGGCAAAAGAAGACTTAAAAAGCAATTACACACAATACAAAAGAATTTATGTGGTTCACCCAATCTAGGGTTACGTCTACAGAGTATATGCACTATATTTCAGAACGTTGACAACGTACACACTCTTCTCTCTAGTGCACTCTCAATCAAGATCTCACATGATCTTCAACAACCAACACGTTGAATAAACAAGGACGTTGTCCTTCGATACATAGAAGAGATCTGCTGGAATATAATAACGATTCTAACACAAGAACAACTTCAATCGGATAATTCAATCCCCAAGCTATTCTTCAATACTTTTATCTTCCAAAGTATTCACCTGTTTTCACTCTCTTGAAAACTCCCTTTTGGAACCCTAGAAAAACCTTCTATTGATAGGTTCCAACTTGCATTAGGAAACTTTGACCAAAAACTTCTCTAAAATAGCCAAAGCGTCCAAATCCGCAGAACTTGTCAACCCAGAATCGATCGATCGATTTCACAACTTGATCGATTTCAATCCGAGAGTTACCAAACAATCGACGCTCAGACTCGATCGATCGATTTTCAAGCTCCATCGACCGATTTCAACCCCTAGAGCATACAATTAATTATCGTCCAAAATAGATCAATCGCTTCCAAAATCGATTGATCGATCGCTTCCAAAATCGATCGCTTCCAAAATCGATCAATCGATTTCGACCCGAGACCACTCTTCAAAGTGTCAATTTACAGTTGGGATTAAACCTAACGAACAGATTAATGTGGTGTCACCGGCTTCATAAGATTATCAAGCTTATGAATAGCATTGTCGGCCACTAGATGTAATCAAAAGCTGACTGGTTTTCAATGGATTTTGAGTTATGAGTTCGGAGTACGGTAAATGGGGTAGCTCTATTTGCACCCACTAGAACTCTATAGAGCACCCGATGGAGGCCGTTCTTCTTCTCAATCATTAGCAGAGTGAATCTTGGGATCATGGTGTGCCATCACATGACTCACTTGCCACGTAGAGTCAACATTTGAGCCATGTGTGATGGTAAGCCATGATGTTAAGATCTAATAATGTGAAAGATTGGGATGAGATCTGGATCGTTAGATTCAGTGTAGTCACATGGTTTTTGGGTCGGTGCTCTAGTCTAGAGTTTTGGTAGGTGCAAATAGAGCTATCCGAGTGTTAATATGAGGAAGATGCTAGTAGCACACCACTTTTTCTTTATTCCAATTACTAAAAGTTCTAATTGCACACTTAACTTTTTCTGTCTATACACAGGTTAATGAAATTTCTAATCTTTTGCTCTTTGAACACTGATTAACACGCCAATTAATGGAATTTTTAGTCACACATTAGCTTTTGCTTTTCTCATAGAGTTACGAACCTGGAAACCTTGGGTTAGAGATGTAGGGTTCAACCCTGTAGTAGTGCCATAAGGGTGCCAAGTGGCACTAATCCAAAGATCAAGTGCCAAGTGGCATTAATCCAAAGATCAACTGCCAAAGCAACATGCACAAGATCATGTCCATCCACATCCCCCCCCCTTTGAAAAATAATAATAATTTAAAAAACATCTTATCTACCATTCAAATGGTGGTCAAAGTTGGAAAAAATTTAATGCACCCAGGTATGTTGGGCGTTACCCAATTTCTGAAGGTCAATTTTTTTTTGTTTTTCACGTGATCTAGGCACTAGTGCAGCGTTCAAATGCTGCATCACTAGTGCAAGGCCCCCTTAATCTAAATTTTTTTTAATGAAAATAACAAAAACAATAATAATAATAATAATAATAATAATAATAATAATAATAAATTTTGCATTGTTGTGGCTAACAAAGATTCCAAACATAGATTATTTAGAAATAAATTTGTTCGTAACATCTTTTGGGTGCACAAGTTTTCCTAATTCTATTTCTGTTTGTTTAACTAAAATAAATTTGTTAGGCCTATACCAACTTTTGTCATCCGTGGTGTTACTTTCTTTGTTTTCTTGTTGTGTCTTGGAAGAAAAAAGTCACATCCTCGTAGTAGCATCTGATTCTAGTAAACCTCAAAATGGTCTTTTTGAGACTATGAACACAATGATAGATTTGGTACACGTGGATGTGTGTAGGCGCCATGTGTCAATCTATTTTTTTGGATAAGCACGTGGTGTCGATCTCACGAAGACAAGTTTCATAACTTAGTGTCGATGTGTGTAGGCGCCATGTGTCAATCTATTTTTTTGGATAAGCACGTGGTGTCGATCTCACGAAGACAAGTTTCATAACTTAGTGAAACACTGCCTATTGGGAACAAAAGTACTTTCAGAAAACTGACTTTTAGTTTAAGTTACTTTCTATCTTTTTTACTTTTACGAAAATACAGTTAGTTTGATAAATGTGTACTGTAAGGAAAAAGACAATAGTGAGTTAAGTAAACATCGACTTACCCACTATCATGTTACACCAGTCAAAGTTTGACTAACAGTCAAATTTTTATTTAAACTCAAACTTTAATTAAAAGTCAAATGTTGACCAATAAATTAATTTGATAATCTTCTATTAAGTGGCAAATAAAAATAATACTAGCCACTATTCATTAGCAAGTTACATCAGTCAAAGTTTGACAAAAAGTAAGTCATACATAAAGTCAAACTTGACCAGAATTCAAACTTTTGACTAATAAAAAATTTGCACAACAAAGTTAAAAGTTAATGTAGTAGTAGCCTATCTACTATTACTTAAAGTTTGACCAAAAGTCAAACTTTGACCAAGTAAAAATTTGACAATGTAATTATAAATTACAAATTACCCAAACAATAGCCAATTAGCCACTATCCACCACTTGGTTACACTAATCAAAAATTGACAAAAAATCAAATTTGACAAAAGTTGAACTTTAACCAATAAAAAATTTGGGAATATACTACCTAGTTACAAACTGACACTATAGTATCTACCATCTATTGCCAGGTTATACAAATCAAAGTTTGACAAAAGTCAAATTTTTATAAAAAGAAACTGACCCAGAGAAAAATTTGCACTACTAAGCAAGGTATCAAATATCAGCCGATACCGATACATATCGGCAATACGTATTGGTTTTTCGGCAAACCAATACGTTTCGTTATCCAACTCGGTATTGATATCGGCCGATACCTATATATTTTATAAAATAGGCCGATACCTATTTATTTTATAAAATAGGCTGATATGTATCGGCATCGGCAGATACGTATCGGCCAATTCCTATCGGTCCTCCAAGGACCGATACCTGATACTGATTTTGTTACCTTGCTACTAAGTTACCAATTAACACATTAGTAGCCACTATCTACTGTCAGGTTACAGTCATGGATCAAAATATCGTCCGATACCGATACGTATCGTTCGATACTTATCGGTTTTGGACCTCACCGATATGGTACATTCAAGGTACCGTATCGGTGCCTCTCATACAAAAACCCAAAACACTGGACGATACATACCAATGTATCATCCGGAACTGATATGTATCGTCCGTTACGTATCGGTTTTGGAGCTATACGTATTGGTTTTCCGAAATTTTGACCTATGGTTACAGTAATTACAACTGGCTTTTGACTATAAGTTAAATATTGGTTAAAGTCCAATTTTAACCAAATACTTTGGACACTAAAAACTGCCAATATACTATCAAGTTAAAAACTAACAATAGTAGTCACTATCTACCGCTAGGTTATAGTAGTCAAAGTTTGACTAAAAGTCAAATTTAAATAAAAAGTCAAACTTTGATTAAAAAATGGTATTTCAAGTAAAAATTTAATAAAATAGTAACCACTATACACTGTTAGGTTGTACTAGTCAAAGTTTGACATGAAATATTTTGACAAAAAGCCAAGATTTGACCAAAAGTCAAAGTCTAAATAATAAAAATATGCACGATCAAGTTACAAATTGACACAATGTTAGTTACTATCCTCTTCCATGTTATACTAGTCAAAGTTTGATCAATAGTCAAGCTTTGATTAAGACTCAAACTTTGACCAATGGCAAACTTTTGACTAATAAAAAAAATGAAAATGCACTATCAAGTTACGAATTAACTCATGAACATTAGGATGTCACATGGACATGGGGATGATCAATCAAAACAATATCTAAAAAAAGTAAAAGAAATTGATCACCTTTCCGTCAACAGTTGTCACACAAAATATCAGTTCATTGTTCATTTTCATCACCATATATATATATATATATATATATTTATTTATATGAAGCCTGTTCCCTACGACGTGTTTGTAGAGTTGAACCCTATGGAGTGGTCAGTATGGTGCCATGTGGCACTCAATCTGTGGATTGGTGATGCGGGACAAACACTAAAACCCTAATTATGCAAGTTTGAGATTAACCACAAATTAAATTGAATAATGGGAATAATCAAATTCACCCAAACACTTAAAGTAAATTTAATAAATTCAATAAAACAACTAGGTTAATTCAATTTAGCGTTCACATGCATCTATATTTCCCGATCTAGAAAAACGAATTCGATGAAGGATTCGAGTTTCGCTCTAGTTTAGGGTACCAAGCGACAGTGACAGCGTCGTCTCTTGATTCCACTCGGGTTTGAAAATAAAGGCTCAAGGGATTAGATTTAACAAAAGGGATAGATCAAAGATAAACTAATTATATTTTGGGGTTTTGAAATTTATCAAAGAAAAAAAAAAGATATTACTAGCGAAAAGATAGAATAAGAGGATAGAGGTCCAAGGCTTTACACCAAGGATTTTCGATGCTTTACATCAAGGCTTTACGTCGACTTCACACTAAGTCGCACGAGAAATGAATAAACACTCCTCAAGTTTCGAGAGATTCGCTCATTCGATCGAAAACTCTTCACAAGTTCTCTAGGGTTTGCACAAAAGTAATTATCAAATTTTCATTAATCAAAAACTATGTATTCCAAAGTTATAAAGACCTTATATAGTAGGCCATAAAACAAAAGAAAACTCTAAAACAAATACTAAAAAAAGACGAGTATGCCCTTAAAACTTAAATTCCTTCAAAATTTACACTGTAGCTCGATCAATCGAGTTATTGTAGCACTATAGCTCGATCAATCGAGTTATTGTAGCACTATAGCTCGATCAATCGAGTTACTGTAGCATTGTAGCTCGATCAATTGAGTTACTGTAGCAACCTTCAGTTTCTCCGAATTTGAATTGCTCAATCGATTTCTTTTCGGTTCTTCCGTTTCGGCTCTCTTTTGGTTTCGTCTGGCGCTTAAGAATCTTTTGCGGTTCACATCCGATGCTCTTGATCGTGATGTCCCCATCAATTCTCCTCGGGTGGAAAAAACTCATCTCCGATGAGTTGTAGAACTCACGTGTGGTGCACTTTGGATGCTTGTCTCCCGGCTTGCCCTTCCATGTGGTAAAGTATTTATGATTTTTTTCCTTGTTGGTGGTGAAACTTGGATGCTGAAGGCCCTTCTCATTCAACCTTTTCTTACACGGCTCGGGTGGGATACATGTTATGAATTGGTTCAATGGATTTGGCTCGTTTGGTCGAGTAATAAGGAATGAATTCAAAGGTATAGTCTCAGGACTTGGGATAGGTGTAAGATCCGCTACTGCAACTATCAGATGGTTGTCCTTGTCTAGAGGAAGATCTAGACCTCCATCATTACCCCTCTTCAAGATTGGAAAAGGTTCCACATGCTTAGGACTATCATGAATTAACACAAAATTGCCATCATTAAATTCAGTAAATGTGTTCAATGTGTCAGTGCAATTACTTGTATTTCCATTATTCGATAAAATCTTCTTGTTAATCCCATGCAAGTTAGAATGATAATATGTTCCTACCGACTCTAATGACTCACGCGGTGCAGATACACTTCCAACACTTTCTTCGGTAATAGGAACCATCTTGAGGCAACCTATGGTTTTCACGGGAGTTTCATTCTCCTTGTCGTTGGGCATTTCAGCGGGTTCATAAACTTCTTCGTCCAAATCATGGTTCTCTTTCTCGATATCCTATTGGATAATCAAGGTTTGTGACTTACTAGGACACTGAGACGCGAAGTGACCAAAACCTTGGCACTTTCGATCAGTTGCCCTTTACCCTTGTCAATCTAAGGGTTCACAGGTTTGGAGGATTGACTATAGGCATCAGTCACCTTTTCATCAAGACTAGATCGAAGAGCGGAATTGGAAGGTTTAGATTGATCGCGGATCGGAGCGTCGAGATACCTTTCTAATTCTTGCACCCTAGCGTAACACTCTTTTAGGTCTTCAACAGGGTGAGGGATGAGTTCTTTTCGTAACTCCGGATGTAGACCAATGCGAAACCTAGACAAGGTGACATGTGGGCTCTCGTAGGTGTTGGCCCGATACAAGTACTCCTCAAACTTATTGATATACTCATCAACCGACATACTTCCTTGTTTCAAACCATGCCATTGATCCATGAGTCATTGGTTGTAGGACATGGGAACATATTTATCATGAAGTTTTTCCTTCATGATGCCCACGTGGCTGAGTTCACGATCGAGAGCTTCTTGACGCCGTTCCACACTTTCCCAATAAAGTTTGGCTTGTCCTACAAGTTTCATCTTGGCAAACCGCACTTTGCGCTCATCCGACATTTCATACTATGCAAAATAATGGTCCATGGCGGCTGTCCAATCTAGATAGATCTTGGGGTCCATCTTTCATTCGAAAGTGGGAGTATCAACCTTTACCGACTTTGTGACTCTCTCATCCGGGTCGGGATGATTGTCGCGTCTAAGAAGGTCCCTCTTTCTCTCATTAAGATTAACCCTATGATGCTCACCATGAGTCGATCTAGATAACTCTTGGAGTTGTGCCACCAAATCAGCTTGCTGGGCTTGCTGATTTTACAGTTGGGTTTGTATGGCAGCCATCTGAGTGCTGAAGCTTTCCATGAAAGCTGATAGTTGTTACGGATTCATTGTGGTCACGATTTACTACACAGATTCTAAAATGATAAGCAATTATGAACCAACAGTGAGTGAGGACTTTTAACAAACACTAGGCGTGCACACTAATGAATGCCAATGACATAAGATGTAATGAAAATTAAAATGCAATAAAACTAAAATGACACACCAATATACCCTAACTTAGAATTGAGCTTTGATACCAAATTGATGCGGGACAAACGCTAAAACCCTAATTATGCAAGTTTGGGATTAACCACAAATTAAATTGAATAATGGGAATAATCAAATTCACCCAAACACATAAAACAAATTTAATAAATTCAATAAAGCAACTAGGTTAATTCAATTTAGCGTTCACATGCATCTATATTTCCCGATCTAGAAAAACGGATCCGATGAAGGATTCGAGTTTCACTCTAGTTTAGGGTACCAAGCGACAGTGACGGCGACGTCTCATGATTCCACTTGGGTTTGAAAATAAAGGCTCAAGGGATTAGATTTAACAAAAGGGATAGATCAAAGATAAACTAATTATATTTTGGGGTTTTGGAATTTATCAAAGCAAAAAAAAAGATATTACCAGAGAATAGATAGAATAAGAGGGTAGAGGTCCAAGGCTTCACACCAAGGATTTCCGAGGCTTCACACCAAGGATTTCGAGGCTTCACACCAAGTCGCATGAGAAATGAATAAACACTCCTCAAGTTTCTATAGATTCGCTCCTTCCATCGAAAACTCTTCACAAGTTCTCTAGGGTTTGCACAAAAGTAACTCTCGAATTTTCATTAATCAAAAACTGGTTATTCCAAAGTTATAAAAACCTTATATAGTAGGCCATAAAACAAAAGAAAACCCTAAAACAAATTCTAAAAAAAGATGAGTATGCCCTTAAAACTTAAATTCCTTCAAAATTCGCACTGTAGCTCGATTAATCGAGGTATTGTAGCACTGTAGCTCGATCAATCGAGTTACTGTAGCAATCTTCAGTTTCTCCGAATTTGAACTGCTCATTCGATTTCTTTTCGGTTCTTCCATTTCGGCTCCCTTTTGGTTTCTTCCGGCGCTTAAGAATCTTTTGCGGTTCACGTCCGATGCTCTTGATCGTGATGTCCCAGCAATCAGGTGCCACGACAAGTTGCCCAACGTCGATTTGATGCAATATGGAATTTTTTATTTAAAACGATACTTTTCCACTGTTGAATATTGGGTTGGAAAAAATTAAATGCGCCATGTTTGTGCGAACCACGATATTTGACCTGTGATTTGAAGGGGAAAAAATCTTAGAAAATTTTCTTTTTCTGAAACCCTAAGGGGACGAGTGAACCTTAGGGGAACGGGTGTCATTTTGGGATTTGGCCATTGGGTGCCCCATGGCTGCCCAAACGAACCACGTTGTAGGGTTCAAAGCCTATGATCAAGTCTCAGGGAGCCATTTTCCACAAATATATATATATATATATATATATATATTAGGAGATTTGATTTAAATTGACTGTAACAACGTCCAATATATATATATATTAGGAGATTTGATTTAAATTGACTGTAACAACGTCCAATTTTCAAATAGTAAATAGTATTAATCACAAGGTGGAGATTTGATTTAAATATTGATTTATACATTGTCTCCTTCGTACACATGGCACCAAAACATGATTTTTTGTGCCAATTGGCACTTTTTTAGAGAGCTTGGAGGACGATGAACTCCATCCATTGGAGGACCTTACCTTTTTCCTATATATATTTTATTCTAAACCCCCAAAGGGAGGGTTCAAAACTAGGGAAGGCTTCTAGGATTCCTCTCTCTCTCTCTCTCTCTCTCTCTTATGTATATCATACATGAAAAATGGCAACCCAAGTTGATGTCGGATAAACAACATTAACCCTAAAATAGCATAAAATCCCGCATAATAGGATTTAGGGTTCTCGATCTTCAAATAAAATAAAAATAAAAATAAAAGAAGAAAAGATGTAGAAGATCTTCAAATTCGCTCCAAAGAGACTTGCTGGCTTCGTACCAACGATAGCTTTGAAGAATCATACCTTAAAGGTGAAAACTCATCGCAAGTTTTCTACGAAAGATTCACTCTTTTAGAAGATGTACAAAAGCAACCTTAATTTTCATTAATTATAAAACTTATTCTCATAAGAGATTATAATGCTTTATATAGACTTTTGAAACCCTAATTAGGTATAATCCTACTAAAATAAAACTCTTAACCAACCATTAAAACTTCTAATCTAACGGTCACAATTTACTTCACCGGTAATCCCGTTTTTCTGTTACGCGACCACTTTTGAAGGGTCAAACGATATTCGATTCACGAGATTAGTCTTGTTTGAAAGCTTATTGAAGTAGCTTTCCAACAAGATAAGAATCATGCAATTCCGACATGTATTGATGGAGTTATAACCACTTTTCCAAGGGTTGTACTATAAGTCTTGAAATTAATGGTCAAATGTCACATAAGTGTGCTTGACCCCTAAATAGTTTAAATAAGAAAACTAATCCTTAAGTAAACCACAAATAGAAAGTCCTCAAATAATTAAAACTCTAAATTTCGAAATTTTCGCATTAAAATTCCATGTAGCAGCTAAATCACGGGCCGTTTGAAAGCCATTTATGGGTCCACTTCTTCCTTGTTGACTTTCTTCGTTTGACCTGGCCATGATCCGAACATGCAGATCTAAATTCCGCATCACAAGTGGATTGCATTCAAGTGCTAGATCACTTGCCACGTGGCACGTGATTCCGCTTGGCACTAGTCCCCTTAGGTTTCACTAGTCCCTAGAGGACTTTATTAGATGATTATTTGTACATTTATGCCTTGATCTAACGATTTAAAGGTTAATGATGCCTTGATTTTTCAAGTCACCGTTAATTTAAAACACCCTTGACCACGTGGTCAACAGTGTTAAATCATTTGTTTTTGAATGGTTGTTGAGCTACTCCCTTGCATCTGCACGTGGCACTATATATATGTACTACACACATGTGGTGTGTGTGTATGCGAAAGGGTGTCTTGTGGTGCCATGTGACATCCCCGAGGTTCAACCGTCCCTATGGGCTTTAGAAAAATAAATAAATATATTATGATCTGCATCTAATGTGAAAATGAATGGTGATTTGATGTTTCAATTCACCATTCATTTTGTAAGGCATTGACCATCGTTAACTATGGTAATTAAAATAGTTTATCTTTAAATGATCTTTGATTAACATCATGGGTATTCATGTGGCACCCAAACATGTGTTTTGGTGCCACATGGCACCAAAATGGCGCTGTCCTATGGTTCAATCCTAGGATGCGGTCCCAGGCTCTTGGCATCCATATATATATATATATATATATATATATATATATATATATATATAGATAGATAGATAGATAGATAGATAGGAAAAGGTGTCCGTCCTCCAAGGTTCAAAGTGGAGGTCCATGTGGCATCCAAAACATTGTTTCAATGCCACATGGACCTCGGGTGCAATGCTTAGATCATTTTTAGAAAAAAACAAATTGACAACTCATCTCCACCATGTGTTTTTAGAGCCATGAATTGTAGGCTATTGAAATTTGTCAAACATTGACTTATGCTTTTAAGAAGCTCTTTTCAAAATTTCTTTTTTAAAATTTATCTAAACCATCCACCCGTGCTCCACGTGGCAACCAAAGAGGGTTTTGGGTGCCATGTGTACCTCCACTTGAACCTTGGAGAACGGTGACTATCCGCCCATGGAGGACGGAACTGGCTCCCATATATATATATATATATATATGTATGTATGTATGTATGTACATGTATATGAGGATGGGAACCTTGAACCTCTTTATTAGGAAAGAGTTTCTCTAATTCTACATGCATCCAACATATGTTTGGGTGGACGTATGGATGAGCAGTTACACGATTACAGTATCTCAATAAAACCTTAAAAGAATTGACCACCGTGTGATCAAAGGTAGTCAATGGTTTTAAAAATGAACAGTGGAACCAAATATCAATTCATCATTGATCATAGTGCTATTATTATTTTTATTTTTTCTAAAACCCCGAAGGGAAGGGTGAACCTTAGGGCAGAAAGGGTGCCACGTGAGTAGTGAGGTGCAACATGGTACCTAAATGTCACCCTTACCTAGGGTTGAACCCTAGGGAAGGAGTGTATGAATCTCTCTCTCTCTCTCTCTCTCTCTATATATATATATATGCGTGTGTTTGTGTGTGTGTGTGTGTGAAGAAAAAGACTCCTAGACCTCTTTCCCAATGGGAAGAGTTTCTCTGATGTCATGTGACACACAAATGCAAACATGACACCCCTCTCCCCCCCAACTTTCCCCATCGCTAGGGGGTTTTTAGAAAAAAAGGATATTTCGCAGTGTTAAATAGTGAGAAATGATATGTTGTGTTATCATTCATTTTTAAACTACTGATCATCGACCCTACCAAGTTCCACATACCACCTAAACATTTGTTTGAGGTGCCACATGGACAAAATGATGCTTCTAGCATTTCCGGCTTATATATATATATATATAAGAATGGAAACATACATTTGAGTGTAGGATGAAAACATTACACTCAAATTCTAGATCACTTGCCACATGGCAGATGATCGCGAGTTACTCCACATTGTCAAAGGCCTCACCACATCCCCTAGGGTTTCAGAGTTTTTTTTTTGGACTTTTTTGCCATTCATTCACCAGTCAAAGATATAGGTTTGCGACCAAAAATTGTCCCCATTGAAAATTTTTACCAAAAAATCAATGGTCGAAAATCACTTTTTTATTATGGTTGTTGATCGATCTTGTTCATTTTCACGCGTCACTCGATCCTTGATTTTGGTGCCATGTGGCACCTAACTAGCTCGAGTGTAGTGCCCAACACTACAGTTGAGCCAATTGGGTGCCACATGGCACTAAAATCAAGGATCGGGTGCCATGTGCAAATGAACAAGGTCGATCAACGACTATTAAGAAAAGTAACATCCAACTGGCTCTAGTGTAGCGCCCTACGCTACACTCGAACATATGGTCCCGTGCCTCATATATATATATATGTATATATATGATAATGATCCCCTCACCTGAGTAATGGGAGACTACCCCGTTACCCGAGTTGTGATTGGTCCACGTAAGGAGTTCCTTTGATTCCTTTTGAAAAATCAAAGGAAAATTGCTCTTGAGCAATCACAACTTGAGTAATGGGGTAGTCTCTCGTTATTTGAATGAGGGATCATTATATATGTAATATATGTTGTATAGATAAATCTCACACCTTCAACAGCCTTTTGAAATAATTGAGTGACTTCATCCAAAAGGCTGGGACAAGA